>CM049402.1:35173225-35295725 GCA_026929865.2 Hyperoplus lanceolatus
TATCTCAAACATTGCATTTTAAAGCAGTCAACAGAGGGATATGCATTCCCATTACACACACACACACACACACACACACACACACACACACACACACACAGACACACACACACACACGGTAGCCTACTTTGAGTGGAGGCAGGGCTGTGCTCTCTCCAGTCCCTTCTATCAGTACAGCGAGAGGCGGCGTTTCTCCGAGCTCAACCTCCTCATCAACATATCTTTCGGCCTCCGGGTTCAAAGCAGCCAGTGCGCCAATGAGCTCGCTACTGCGCTCTCCAAAACGTGCATCCATTTCTCCTTGCACAGCATCAATAACACTGTAAAATACTCTCTTGAACTCAGTCTTTTCGTCTATGTCACTTTCTGACGGACCAACTGTTTCCTCAACTGCAAATCCGCGGAGGTTCTTGTAAATTGTGCGTCTTCTCTTGCTTGGACCGGGGTCGGTCTCCGGCACAGCCTCGATGGCCGTGGCTGGAGGAGCGCAAAGTTCCCACAGAGCAAAACTGTGGCTTTACGCAATCAGAAGTGTCACCGCGCTGAACAAGTCCATCATTTCGGATTGTAGTCTGTCATGCGGCTCGAAAAGTGACAACAGTTTGACGATCCGATTTGGCAGAGGAGACTGTTGGTGGGCTTTTCAACCATTACTGAATATCGATTATGATGAACTATAAATGAAATAGTAAGCCGGCGAAAACTCATCCAGCTTCACTTTCAAAATGCGCGGTAACTGTTGAGCGGCTGCATTGACGTATTACGTAGGCCTACGTAGCCTTACTTTCTTTTCAGTGTAGATAGACTCCCATCAATCAAACAAAATCACACCATTGTTTATTTATATTTTAAATGTTTTGATGATAAAGAATGCAACATTATTATTTATCAACACAAAATTAGCTACTATGATAGTATAAAATAAAAATGAAAGTAATTTTTTTTTAGAGATCTGTGCCCCAAGTGGGGGGGCACAAGCATTTCTGGGGGCGGGCCCGGCCCCCTATGGCCCGCCCATAGCGACGGGTATGAGCGTTAGTGAAATATTTCGGCTCTTCAGAAACAAAGTGACATGTGAACACGTGTGTGTAAATACATATATGTATAGGCTGGAAGGCTCTATTCCTTACCATTACCCTAACCCTAAAACCGGAGCTTTTTGAAGGAAAACTGTATTTCTGTTTTGGTGGAGACAGGGGAACTGGAGGATTGGGGAGACGGTGGAGTCATGACCTCATTGTGAAAAGCAGCCAATCCTCTCTCTCTCCCTCTCTCCCTAATCTCTCTCCCTCCTCTCTCTCTCGCTATCCCTCTCTTTCTCCCTCTATGCCTCTCTCTCCCCCTGTCTCTCTCTCTGTCTATCCCTCTCTCTCTCTCTCCTCCTCTATCTCTCTGTCTATCCCTGTATCCCCCCTCTCTCTCTCTCTCTCTGTCTATCCCTCTATCCCCCTCTCTCCCCCTCTCTCTCTCCCCCTCTCTATCTCTCTGTCTCCCTCTCTCCCCTCTCTCTCTCTCTGTCTATCCCTCTCTCTCTCTCTCTGTCTCCCCTCTCTCTCTCTGTCTCCCTCTCTCTCCCCCCTCTCTCTCTCTCTCTGTCTATCCCTCTCTCTCTCTCTCTCTCCCTCACCATGACCTCATTGTGATACTAGAATGTGTGGTGGTGTGTTTACCTGCAAAGCTCCCCCCCTGTGTGTGTGTGTGCGTGTGTGTGCGTGCGCGCAACTTTCTCAAACTGCAATGTATTGCTCTGTTTGAGATGTGAATGGGAGGGGGGGGTCATGGCTATGATTTTATAATGTAAAGCCCTCTCTGCTGACTTTTTGTGTATGAAAAACAGGTGACTGACTATGAGTGACAGATGGTAACTCATGTGCTTTGACGGTGATTAGCCAATGAGATCCAGTAGTTGTCATTGAGGGGCGGGGACATCAGTCAGTCAGAGCGTCTGCAGGGAAGTTGACTTTTTTTCTCTCTCCAAGTTATCGGAGCAAGAAGCCGCAGTATTATTATTTTACCGTGGAAATGTGCCTACTTAGTTTATGTGAATCACTTCTTTAAATAAATACAGTCTCCTACAAGTACAACACAACTTGCTGCCTCATTGTGGAGCCTATCTGTGAACTGGAGGAGAGTTAGCAATCATGAATGAATCGTGTGTGTGTGTGCGCGTGTGTGCGTGCGTGCGTGCGTGTGTGTATGTTGGTATTGGGCCAAAACCAATGACATGAAAACCTGCCACACACACACACAGGATTTTTTTTTATAGAAAACTTCCTTGTATTTTGAAAACGCACACACACACACACACACACACACACACACACACACACACACACACACACACACACTAGGGAGGGAGCAGTAACTTGACAGGAAATGGGGAGAAACAAGACAGAGATACCAAAATAAAACAGGAAACTCACCAAAACAAGACAAGGACCATGACAGCTGGCTGACTATGACACACAAGCTCTTCCTACTACTAGTAACAAATGCTCTATATGAGGATTTCTAGTTCATTTCAAAATGTATCGTATCTTAAAAATGCTGAAATATACTGTATATGTCTAATGCTGGATGTGTGGTGGTGTGTTTACCTGCAAAGCTACTCTTTTTTAATGCCATGTTGGTATTGGGCCAAAACCAATGAAATAAACTTTTAGAGGAAACACTGGAACATATCGATGACATAGAGTGACCTTGTTTCCTCTCAGACTGTGAATGCCATTGTTCCCACAGAAACACCTGTTGACTTGTGTTACGGTCACATTGGGCAGCATCCCAACACTGTCTGAAAACACAATACAGATCAAATAGCTGAGAGTACTCAATGTTCAAAAGGTTACTATGCAACAATTTCATTAAAAATGAGGGGTTGGGATGCATTTGCTGTCTGTATGTCTATGAAATTAGGGGTTGGGATGCATTTGCTGTCTGTATGTCTATGAAATTAGGGGGGGGGGCTTCGCAGGGGAACGGCGACCCCATGCGTTCCCCCAACACTGGCTACTTGCTCCCAAACATTTACTAAGTTGGTGGAGAAACTTGATATAAATAACAATTAAAATTGGGTAACAATAGACCGTTAGACAATGTAGGAGGAACTCCCTGCTTGGTTTATCATAACAAGATACACCAGCATTGAGTTGAGACACACCCAGTGTCTCACCCAGGGCAAGAGCACTTTTCTACAAACTCATGTGAAATGGAGCCAGTGCAGTGGATTACATTTTTTGTATTTTTTGAAAGAAAGAAATCGAAGTTTTGAAATGAATGACATGTTTGAGTGCAGAGATATAATGTGTGTGTGAGTGTGTGTGTGTGCGTGTGTGTGTGTGCGCGAGGACATGTTTAAGTGCAGATATATAGTGTGTGTCTAGTCAATTGGGCCGACATTCAAGTTACTATCCAGCAGTTTTAATTGATAAATGAAGCATTTTACAGTGTCTGTAAGTGTATGTAAGTGTGTGTGAGTGAGTGAGTGAGTGAGTGAGTGAGTGAGGAAGAGAGAGTGTTTGAAAAACTGACATGATGTTGCATTCACAAATGTTTGAACAATTTTAATAACTAGAATTCCATATTCTAAAATAACAGTTAATTCAGGTAAACTGAGCCTCCTTAGATAACTTCACTGATTGGGATTGGTTGAGACAACTGCTAATCAAAGCAATGTGCCACTAAACAGACTATAGTTAGGCTTCGACATCCAAAATGGAACAAAGAACTTCAACATTATTACAAATGTCACGTTTTAAATGTAGGGGAGAACGGGGTAATCTGAGACACTTTTTACATTTGCTCCCCTCTAAGGGAGCTAAAATTATTCATCACTCAAATTGACACATTTCCCATTAATTTAGGATGTTTCCTAGAAATGGGCATTAGCAGACAAAGGGCAGTGAAAATATGATTGTTTTAAAAAAAAGTTGTCATGTGTCTCACTTTACCCCAGCTGTGGGGTAAACTGAGGCAGACCAGAAAGATCAAGGGGGTAAACTGAACCACTTACTTTGTCCACTCTGAAACTACCATAACAACACATGTTGTAACAGTTAGAATCCTGACAGCTAGCTTTAAAACCAAATATTACAAAACTAATGTCGGACTAGTAACCACTCAACAATTTGGATCAAATCCCTACTTCAGCGAAGAAACATTCCCCAACCTCCACACCCAGATCTGCAGATTTCAGGCCCAGGGAAATGTGCTGATCTGTGGTGACCTCAATGCCCGAACAGGAAGCCTGCCCGATTCAACCCCTGAGAACGGTAACATTCATATACTAGGTCAAGACTTTCCACAAAACGGGACTGACCTTCCTCGCCATAACTCTGACCCCCAGGTAAACCGGAATGGATGAGAGCTGCTCCAGCTGTGCCAAAGCCTCGGCCTGTACATTGTCAACGGTAGGTTTAGAGGGGACCACCTTCTGCTCACCTCTTGGCATTAGCACAGTGGATTACATGATAACAGATTTAGACCCTTTCTCTCTCAGTTCATTCACAGTCAAACCACTAACCCCTCTGTCTGATCACAGCCAAATTACTGTGTTCATTAAAAGGACATAAACTAACACCTCACCATCACAGCCCAGCAAGCTGATTAGCATCACCAGGACCTTCAGATGGGCTCCAAACAGTGAACAACAGTTCCAGAAATAGACAGCTTTCTGGACACCCCACTTGCTCACAGTAAAGAAGGCATAGACAATGCAGTAAGTAAAATTAACCAAATCTTTATGACCACAGCCCATAAATCACAATTGAAAAAAGTCCAGCCACAAACCACCAAAACAAAAAGATAGAGTTTGATAGAGAGTGTCAAGAAAAAAGAAAAGAACCAATCCAATCAGAATCACAGAGACCCAAGCAACGCAGACATTCACCTTCTTTACTGTGACATGCTCAAACAATATAAACGTACACTCAAGATCAAGAAGGCTCAGTACACACTCAAACAACTGACAATAATTGAGTCAATAAAGACAAACAAATTCTGGGAATATTGGAAAAAGCTAAACAAAACAAAACCCAAGGAACTAGCTATACAAGATGGAGAAATTTGGATCAATCACTTTAAAAACCTTTACAGCAACATTCCCATCGAATCAGACTCAGAGCAAACTCAAATTATAGAAAACTTTAACGAGTTAGAATTGGCCATCAAAGACTCCCAGAACCCTTTAGATATACTCATCACAGAAAAAGAAGTGGAAGAAAAATTAAACAACCTCGCCAAATAAATCAAGTGGAATTGACGGCATCCTGAACGAGATGTTAAAACACAGCAGTAGAACATTCAGATTGGCTATTCTAAAATGATTTAACTTGATCTTGAGTGTAGGTTACTTACCAGACATCTGGAATCTTGGTCTCATCACACCAGTTTTTAAAAGTGGAGATAAATCTGACAAGGATAATTACAGAGGCATTTGTGTGAACAGTAACCTGGGGAAGGTTTTCTGTAGCATTATTAATTAGACTCATAGACTTCCTTATGAAACACAATGTCCTGAGCAAAAGTCAAATTGGATTCATACCAAATCACCGCACATCAGATCATATTTACACCCTACATCCTTACATCCCCACACACCCTTGGGGCGGCAGTGGCGAAGTGGGTAGGGAGATTGCCTCTGGAGTGCAGGTTCGATTCCCCGCCTACCCACCACATGTCGAAGTGTCCCTGAGCAAGACACTGAACCCCAAATTGCTCCCGATGGTTCAGAGAGCGCCTTGCATGGCAGCTACTGCCATTGCTGTATGAGTGTGTGTGTATGAATGGGTGAATGTGGTAAGATATGTAAAGTGCTTTGGGGCTGAGAAAATCTCTGAAAATAAGTTCCACTGGAAGTTTCAATCCAGCAGTCAATGAACTGAGAGAGAAAGCACGCAGGGCTTTTTATGCAATCAAAAGACACATTTACATTCAGATTCTAATTTGGCTCAAACTACAACAAGCAATTATTGAACCCATCCTGCTCTATGGAAGTGAAGTGTGGGGCCCACTAACAAACCAACTTTTTGACCAACGGGAAAAACATCCAATTGAAATTGCAAACACCGAATTTTGTAAAAGCATTCTGCAGGTACACAGGACAACTACCAACAATGCCTGCAGAGCTGAATTAGGCCAATATCCACTACTACTAAAAATCCAAAAAAGATCAATTAAATATTGGCTACACCTAAAACAAAGTGACCCCCACTCCTTCCAGCACAAAGCCCTGCAAAGCCAAGAGATGAACAGGAGTCCCCTCACTCAGCTGGTCCTGAGGATCTGTCCACAGACAGGTTCCCCCTCTGCTCTGCCTCAGGACCAGCCTGACAACATATCAATTAGACTCAACCAAATCATAACACATCAGAAACAAACCTACCTCACCCATTGGAACACTAAAACACAAACACAGAGCAAAATGCAGTGTTATCTGGCCCTAAACAGACAGTACACTGTGGCCCCCTACCTGACCACAGTGACTGATATAAGACACAGAGTGATGTTGACAAAGTACAGACTGAGCGCTCACAGCCTGGCCATCGAGACAGGCAGATACAAGAAAACATGGCTGCCCAAGGAGGAGCGGCTGTGCCAGCAGTGTGGAGAAGCTGCAGTAGAGACTGAGCAGCACTTCCTCCTGCACTGCCCCAAATTAAAATGTCCACAAAATATATTTTAACATATTCTGTATGTTATGATTTATTGTTATATGTTGCCCAGTGTGTCTTAACATGCCACAACCTGAGGGACATTGAGTGACAAACACACACACACACACACACACACACACACACACACACACACACACACACACACACACATACACACACACACACACACACACACACACTGTATAATACTAATATAATGTTCATATTGTTCATATTATGTACAGGGCTGCCTTTACCTGCCACTAGGCCCCGGGGCTGAGAGGTTTCGTAGGCCCCCCCCCCCGGATGGCGGTCTTACAATACAGATGCGTTAAAGCCATGTTTGTCTACTGTCTACACCACAATATCTCTATTGATGAAAAACCAAATCACTTAAGGTAACATGTACTTAAACCCCTTCCTGGTCTAATGACTTTTAATAACCAAACACATTGTTGGTTACAGTGTTTTTCCAAGTTATTGAGGATACAGCGGTGGGGTCCCAGGACCTTTTAGGGGGGTCCGGGGGCATGCCCCCCCGGAAGAAATGTGTTAACATTTTAAAGTCGAATGCATCAATCTGGTGCACTTTGAGAGGAAAACTAAGGCTAAATCAACTGTGTCCTATGTATGCTATTTTCTGGAATATTTTGGAGACACAGAAATACCAAAAAGCAGAAAAAAAAATATAAAAATCTAAAAAATCCAGTCAGTCAGCATTCCATGTTAAAAAAAATAATTATCCCAAAGCTACTTCTCTCTCTGAACTCTTTGTTTTGTTTTTAATGGCTAAACTCGATATAGGCTCTTGATCTGCGTTGCCCCGAACAATGTTATTTAAAAAAAATAAAAATAAATGTACTGGTGAATGATAGGCCCCGTGATCTCCATAGGCCAAAAATAATGTGATTTTTTTTCCTTTTTCTTTACTGGCTCATGATAGGCCACTGATCTCCGTACACCGCCCCCCTATTAAGATTAGGGGCCTATCATGAGCCAGTCAATCATTTATTGTTTTAAATGACAATGTCCGGGGCCTTCTTAGATCAGGGGCCTATATTACAGTAAAAAAAAAACAGGCCCCTGATCTTCGTAGGCCCTGGGGCTTTAGCCCATGTAAGCCCGTGCATAAAGGCGGCCCTGATTATGTATTATCTGAAGATTTTTACTTATTGTATTGTAATTTGATGCTGTGCTTTGGCAATATTTTTTTTTAACTTTCATGCCAATAAAGCCCATTTGAAATTTGAAATTGAGTGTGTGTGTGTGTGTGTGTGTGTGTGTGTGTGTGTGTGTGTCTTAAATTGTTCAAGGAAGTTCCTTGAGTGTGTGTGGCTCAGCAGCTTTTATTTTTGGCTTTGGCCCAATAGAAACAGGGCGACATGATTACATACTAAATACAAATATTATTCTTGCACTGATGGTCTCATTTGCTAATTCTGCATGTAATTTATGATCAACAGAGGAAAAATTAGACTGTTTTAGAAATATTTTAAAAATCCTTGCGGCACCTCATCTTGGACTTGAACTTGTCGATTGACGGATTGATGGATGGATGTCAGCCGCCTTAGTGAAATGTTTCGGCTCCTCAGAAACAAAGTGACTGACATGTGAACACATGGAAGGCTCTATTCCTTACCATTACCCTAACCCTCAAACCGGAGCTTTTTGAAGGAAAACTGTATTTCTGTTTTTGCTGGAGGATTGTGGAGACGGTGGGGTCATGACCTCATCGTGAAAAGCAGCCACTCATGTGTTTACCTGCACTCTCTCTCCCTATCTCTCTCTCTCCTCTCTCTCTCTATCCCTCTCTTTCTCTGTCTATCCCTCTCTCTCTCTCTCTGTCTATCCCTCTCTCTCTGTCTATCCCTCTCTCTGTGTCTCTCTCACTCTATCCCTCTGTCGCTCTCTCGCCTTGACCTCATTGTGACACTAGAATGTGTGGTGGTGTGTTTACCTGCACAGCTCCCCCCTCCCCCCGTGTGTGTGTGCGTTTTTTTAATGGTTTTGGGCCAAGACTGATGTAATAAAATCTTTTTAGAGAACTTCCTTGAAGACACATACACACCCACACACATACATACACACACCTACACACACACACACACACACACACACACACACACACACACACACACACACACACAGCACAGGTGAAACACATTAGGGAGGGAGCAGTAACTTGACAGGAAATGGGGAGAAACCAGACAGAGATACCAAAATAAAACAGGTGTGTGTGTGTGTAACTTTCTCACACATTCGAACGTACTTTTTTTAATGCCATGTTGGTATTGGGCCAAAACCAATGAAATAAACTTTTAGAGGAAACACTGGAACATATCGATGACATAGAGTGACCTTGTTTCCTCTCAGACTGTGAATGCCATTGTTCCCACAGAAACACCTGTTGACTTGTGTTACGGTCACATTGGGCAGCATCCCAACACTGTCTGGTGGGGCGGCAGTGGCGAAGTGGGTAGGAAGTTCGCCTCTGGTGTGCAGGGTCGGAGGTTCGATCCCCCGTCTCCCCGCCACATGTCGAAGTGTCCCTGGGCAAGACACTGAACCCCGAATTGCTCCCGATAGTAAGCTTAGTTAGCTTAGCACCCTAGTGCTAAGCCTACCCTGCGTGGTAGCTGCTGCTATCGGTGTATGAATGTGTGTGTGACTGGGTGAATGTGTACAAAAAACAATGTAAAGCGCTTTGAGTCTGTGATAAACGGAGATATAGCGCTATACAAGTCCATTTACCATTTACCATGATGCTATCAGACTGATCAAATAGCTGAGTGTACTGAATTTCATTTTAATTTTTTTCATTTAACTTTTATTTATCCTCGAGAGACCAATTGAGGGCTGACCCTCATTTACAATGATGTCGAGTAAATAAATTCCAAGAAAAAACAACAATACATAAACAATATTCAACGCAAATACATCAAATACACAACAACAGGTGAAGAGAAGAAAAAAACAATTGAAACATTTACATAGTGGTGAAGAGTGGCAGCAATTAAAATGAAATGGGTGAAAGTACAATATAGCCTAATTAAAACAGTTACAGGTAGAGTTTGGCAGATCCAAGATAGTTTGTTTAAATTGGTTAAAGGATATGAATGTATTTAGTTGAATTTGTTGCTGTAAGTTGTTCCAGGAGTCGGGGGCACTGAAGCTAAAAGCTGTCTTTCCCAGCTCAGACCGGGCTTGTGGGACATAAAGCATGAGCATGTCAGTGGAGCGGGTCTGATAAAGCCCATCTGAAATTTGCAGCATTTCTGTTAAATAACGAGGAAGCTCAAAAGGTAACCATGCAACAATTTCCTAAAAAAGTAGGGGTTGGGGTTCTATGTAATTAGGGGGGGGGGGTGGGCTTCACAGGGGTACGGCTATCCCATGCGTTCCCCCAACACTGGCTACTTGCTCCCAAACATTTAATTCGGTGGAGAAAGTAGATATTCATACCTGACGGTCTATTGTTACCCAAGACAATGTAGGAGGAACTCCCTGCTTTGTTTATCATAACAAGATACACTTTACGAGAAGTCAGGTGGTGAGACAAAAACAAATCTCTTCTGTTAATTCCGAGGAAATGTTTTCAACCAGTAAGTCACGCACATTGAATCAGTGCCAGTATCTCTACGTGCGTTATGTGTTACCGGCATTGAGTTGAGACACACCCACTGATCTATATAAGAGTGGCTGCCTCAGCTCACAGGTACCACAGGTAAACAGGTAAACAGACAGATAGGTAGACAGACAGACAGGTAAACAGAGGTAAACTCCTTCCCATCGCAGACGGACAGCAGCCACCACCATGACACCAGCCTTCATCATCCTCCTCTGCTTCACGCTAACGGTATTTACACTTTTCAACTCCTTTGTGATTTTCTCTACTTATGACATATATTGCAGCATGTCTGTCCTGGGAGAGGGATTCCTTACTCTGTCAACTCTCTCTGAGATTTCTCAATTTTTTAATCCCAATTAAGGGTTTTTTACTGGGAGTTTTTTCTCAGCCGAGCTAAGGGTGTAAGGGCAGGGTGTCATACTGTATGGAATGTAAAGCGCACTGAGGCAAATGCCTATTTGTGATATTGGGCTATACAAATACAACTGATTTTGAACTACCCGTTTTGAACTTCAGAAATGCAATAAAAGGCATTAACTTTTTATAGGAACAAGATTTTATGATATCCTTAGTAAAATCTATCTAAACAAACAAATAACTTTTTTGTTTATAGACCTTCAGAATTTACTTAAATGGTCTCTAAACAAAAAAGCAACATCTGTGGTGTTAGGGGTCGATTATGACCCGGCAGAATATAGTACTGTTGAATCCTTTAGGTTGTCAGTGGCTCTGTGGGTCAAATAGTGGCTCAAACAAGAATCGTCTTTGACTCTGGACACTTTGAAATCTATACACCTTTTTCTTTTCTTTTTTTTTTAAAGATATTTTTTTGGCATTTTTTTCTTTGTTAGACAGATTTTTTTTTTTATCTATACGGGTCAATTTGAACCTGTAACACTATTTGCCACTTTGGTTAAAACATTTATTTTTTCTGTTTTGGATTTCTCCATGCAGGATAATTTAGAAAATAGTGTCTTGATTATTTTAGGTTGTTAGTGACTCTGTGGATCAAATTAGTCTCAAACAAGAATCATCTTTGACTCTGGACACCTCCTCCTCCTTCTGCTATTTTGGGCCAGGGAAAATTTATATAGGGGAGAGTGGCCTAAGTTGTGCCGGTGGGGAAGTTGTGCCATCCCTTGTTTCTAGAAAACCATGGAAGAAAGTGTAAATGTGACCACATATTTAAGAAGAGCCATCCATTTAACTCATCCTGTAAAGAAGGGAGAAACATGGAATAACATATAAGCACATTTCAGCTCAAAAAACTGTTTTTTGCCTTTCAAAGTAAAATTTCCATGGTCAAGGTTTTTTGATTATTGTGTCTGAACAATTATAGACACGTTTGAAACATTTGACACATGTTTTAGTGCTTTAGTATGCTACACTTTGAGTCTATACAGTTAGCACGATGTCAGCCCTAAACTGCTGCATCATGGTTTTTATCCAAATTTCTGAGGTTGGGGTGATTTGTGCCAAAAGGCCTAGGTGAGTTATAAGTAAGTAAGTAAGTAAGTAAGTAAGTAAGTAAGTAAGTAAGTAAAATGTATTTAGAAAAGCACATTTATGACAGTGCGCAACTGTCCAAAGTGCTGTACATAGTGCATTCAGTAGGTAAACAATGAAGGTAAAATAACAATAACCAAAATAAAAGACATAAAGCCCATACATCCACATAAACACAGATAGTAGTGCAGAGGTAAGATAGTTAATGGGGAGGAAACGCCAGGGTGTACATATGGGTTTTGAGCCTTGATTTAAAGGCAGAAATGTAGGGGGAATCACATTTGTCAGGTGGCAGTTGGTTCCACAAGCACGGAGCAACTAGTGCAAAGTACATTTCTGAGAGTTGTGCCAGTGGCATGGCTGTATACACTGGTCACCAAAAGAAAGTGATTGTCTACAGTAGCTCAGAAGAGAGTGACATCTCAATTCCACTTAACGACATCACTGATGAGAGTTCAGATGGCCAGAAAGATGATGATGGTGACTTTGTCATTGTGAGCTTTGCAGGTAAAACCATTAGATCTGCTAGGCCTTGTTTAAGAAAATTGTCCTTCAATCTTTGTCAACTATTTACTTTATTTACTTTAGATACACCTTAAATACGTGATTGTCTAATGGATTTGTCTTGCATTACAGTGTATGAGATATATAGCAATGGCACAATTTACCCCATGGTATTCTCTCCAACTGCACAACTTACACCACACCTTGGGGCAAGTTGTGCAACAAGACAACTTTTTTTTCCGAAAGCTATATTTCTTCAACAGTTTATTCCAGATCCAACGTTTTTATTGCCAGGGATGCACAACACCCTGAAATATATGTACATATTTGAGTTGGAGACTTTACTGTCTTAGTCAAGGTGGTCAGTGCCCCGGGTCATTGGAAGCCAAACATTTTGGGGGTATTTTGCTGAAAGATGCCAATGCGCAGTAAAGAAATAAACTGTTAATTTGAATACAAAAATACAACAGACACTGACCTTACAGTTGTGCAATTTTGTTTGCTATGTGCAGGTACAAATGATGTGCAAACATGCAGACAGTACAAAGCACAATTAAAGAAAACTTCTACTATTTTGGTGCAATACTATACAGACACACTAAATACAAATTATGCACTCAACATGTGTATGCACATCAAAGTGAAAATTCAACTTTTTAAAGTTCCTTTTCTTTGGATGGGGGGAGATTATTGTGGGCCTACTGTGATGCGATAGCCTATAATTCATTAATGGTTATTTTGTGCCTACTTGCTTGATTTATTTTTAAATACAGAGTTTATTGGTCGTTTTGGAACATGTATTTCCCAATTTAAAACATAAAAATAAAGCAGCATTGAAAATTCAGAAAATAAATCTTCTTGGCCTACACTAGCATGCTGTTTGAAAAATAACTCAATAGTTGAAATAATAAATACAATGTGTTTTCCCCTTAAAATGACTAAATACATTTATCCAAAGGTCAAAGACAGTAACACTGTGGCACTTCTGTAAACTTACTGAAAGGTGCCTGGTCCATCACTCTCATGCATTCATCAAACTTTTCTCTGCGCTGTCTGAGCTGATAGATAGGTTGTGTTGCCACGGTGATGTGGAGTCTTAAACTGTTCTAGCTTTGCAGAGCAC
Organism: Hyperoplus lanceolatus; assembly: GCA_026929865.2. Classification (NCBI taxonomy): domain Eukaryota; kingdom Metazoa; phylum Chordata; class Actinopteri; order Uranoscopiformes; family Ammodytidae; genus Hyperoplus; species Hyperoplus lanceolatus. The sequence goes on from CM049402.1 coordinate 35,186,637, forward strand.
TTCTTTCTGTTCAGCTAAATATCCCCATAGAACTGCTCCGCGTTGATTATCGCCACCAGTTAAATGTTGGTTGGCTTCTGCTCGTTTAACTCTCCCGCGTGCATGCCGCGCGAACGTACTGCACCGCGCGCAAAGCCGCAGACACAGAGCAGCTGATAGAGAAACGCTTGGAGACACATGCTTTTTACCGCAAATCGCGGCCTTTCGCGAAGTTATGACCATGCATAAGTACACATCACGCTTGCTAGTACATTAATTGTGCTAAAAAAAAAAAAAATGGGGGGGGGGGGGGCGCCTTAGCTATAAAGCACTGGGGGAAACACTGCTGTCAAGGCCTCACTTTAAAGTCACTTTGAGTAAAAAGTTGCACAACTTGCCCCACTCTCCCCTAGATGTCACTATGTCACTGTAAAAAAAAATGTTTTCTCTTTTGGATTTCTCCATCCAGGTTCATTCACAACCGACCCAAGCCAGCTCTGTGAGGTTTAACTGCAACGGCAGACAGTGCCCTTCTGGTCAGGACTGCCTCACGGTGGACGGCATATCTCGCTGCATGGACCCGTGTGATCGCTACACGCCGCTAGATGACGCCTGGAGAGCCACAGACAACAGTTGGGGTATTCGATGCGACCTAGACCCAAACTGGCAGGGCTGGTACCGTCTGTTCCTCGATAACAGCAGCGTTCAGATGCCAGAGAGATGCATTAATTGGACCATGTGTGGAACTGCTATTCCACTGTGGCTGACGACGCCCCACCCGCGGCTCTCTGCAGGCATCATACAGGCCCAGGTTTGTGGCAGCGCGAGGGGTGCTGAATATGGAGCCTGCTGCGACTTTAAGTCCAACCCAATCCATGTGAAAGCCTGCCCAGGAAACTACTACGTCTACAAGATCATAAAGCCCAGTTACTGCTCTCTAGCGTACTGTGCAGGTAAGCATCAAGTTCCTTCTCTGCCGTCACACTGTGGTATCAAAGTTGAGCCAAAAGATAAGATCAAGATCCAGAGGCTTCAGCTGCTGAAGCACAAAGTTATAAGTCTAGTTCTTCAGATTGACAGTGAATGGAATCCTTATTCCATATTGTATGTGGAGATGATCATGTCTTTGTATAATTCAGACCTTTGGTTCCATCAGATTCTCTAGTGGACTAATTTGTTTTCTGCTCCTCATCAGATGTCAACACCCTGGTGTGTAACACCTGCACTGCAGCTGAGACCTGTGTGAGAAATGGCACTGTCTGGAGGTGTGAAGGTGAGTCTGACTAAAACATCCAACATTCCACATGATATACCTTGATGAGACACGTTTTACATTTGCTCCCCTCTAAGCGAGCTAAACTGATTTATCAGTAAAATGTACACATTTCCAATTAATTCAGGATGTTTCCTAGCAATGGCCATTATCAGAATGTATTCAGGACAAAGGGCAGTGAAAATATGGTTGTTTTAAAAAAAGTTTTCTTGGGTCTCACTTTACCCCAGCTTAGGGGTAAACTGAGACAGACTAGCGACATCAAGGGGGTAAATTGATCGACTTACTTTTTCCACTCTGAAACTACCATAACAACACATTGTGTAACAGTTACAATCCTGACAGCTAGTTTGAAAACCACATATTCCAGAACTACTGTCGGACTAGTAACAGAATCATGGGGTTTGGTCAATTAAGCAAAACATTTTTCTAAACACTCGAAAGTAAGTCTGATACAAATACAACATATAATTCATATTCAATAATTAACATTCAAATGACAGATAGAACCAATTAGATTAAAACACAGTCTGGGGGTCAGAACACAAGACCCATAGAGCTAAAAATGGGGCATTGCCAGACTGCTGTGGGGAATATAAATAGGTTATTATGAGCAAAAGATCGATGCTCTTCCCGAAGCTAGGCATCGCTATCAGACTGTGCACATCTGGGACTAGGCACACACGACTGTGGACATCATGAAGACGCTGGTGTTATTTGTGAAGGTAAATGTCTATACATAGGGGAGAGTGGGGTGAAGTGAGCTAAAATTATTTATCAGTCAAATTTACACATTTCCCATTAATTCAGGATGTTTCCTAGCAATGGCCATTATCAGAATGTATTCAGGACAAAGGGCAGTGAAAATATGGTTGTTTTAAAAAAAGTTTTCTTGGGTCTCACTTTACCCCAGCTTAGGGGTAAACTGAGACAGACTAGCGACATCAAGGGGGTAAATTGATCGACTTACTTTTTCCACTCTGAAACTACCATAACAACACATTGTGTAACAGTTACAATCCTGACAGCTAGTTTGAAAACCACATATTCCAGAACTACTGTCGGACTAGTAACAGAATCATGGGGTTTGGTCAATTAAGCAAAACATTTTTCTAAACACTCGAAAGTAAGTCTGATACAAATACAACATATAATTCATATTCAATAATTAACATTCAAATGACAGATAGAACCAATTAGATTAAAACACAGTCTGGGGGTCAGAACACAAGACCCATAGAGCTAAAAATGGGGCATTGCCAGACTGCTGTGGGGAATATAAATAGGTTATTATGAGCAAAAGATCGATGCTCTTCCCGAAGCTAGGCATCGCTATCAGACTGTGCACATCTGGGACTAGGCACACACGACTGTGGACATCATGAAGACGCTGGTGTTATTTGTGAAGGTAAATGTCTATACATAGGGGAGAGTGGGGTGAAGTGAGCTAAAATTATTTATCAGTCAAATTTACACATTTCCCATTAATTCAGGATGTTTCCTAGCAATGGAAATTATCAGAATTTATTCAGGATGAAGGGCAGTGGAAATATGATTGTTTTAAAAAAAAGTTGTCTTGTGTCTCACTTTACCCCAGCTTAGGGGTAAACTGAGACAGACCAGAGAAATCAAGGGGGTAAACTGATCCACTTACTTTTTCTACTCTGAAACTACCATAACAACACATTTTGTAACAGTTAGAATCCTGACAGCTAGCTTGAAAACCACATAGTCCAGAACTAATGTCAGAGTAGTGACAGAATCATGGGGTTTGGTCAATTGAGCAATTTTTTTTCTTCTAAACACTTCAAAGTAGGGGAGAGTGGGGTAAAAAGAGACACTTTTTACATTTGCTCCCCTCTAAGCCAGCTAAAATTATTTATCGGTCACATTTACACATTCCCCATTAATTCAGGATGTTTCCTAGCAATGGAAATTATCAGAATGTATTCATTACGAAGGGCAGTGAAAATATGATGTCGGGCTAGTAACAGAATCATGGGCCGGACCAGATTGAGCCATATTTTCTTAAAACTGCTGCGAACTTGATTGCTGGCCCCATCTCCTCCATCTTCAATCTTAGTCTACACTGTGGTTCTATCCCAAAGTCATGGAAATCTGCATTTGTCCTTCCACTTTTAAAAAGCGGAGACCCTTCGGTTTTAGATAATTATCGCCCAATCTCCAGACTGTCTGTCATGGCCAAACTGCTTGAGTCTTTCATAAATGAGCAACTAAAACATTTCTTATCTGACAACTCCATTTTGAATTCCACTCAGTCTGGCTTTCGACAAGGACATAGTACAATTACTGCTGTAACCTCAGTTACAAATGATATCTTACACACTTTAGATAACAAGAAGTCTTGTGCTGCTTTATTTATTGACCTTTCTAAAGCATTTGACACTGTGGACCATCACCTTCTCCTGCAGAGATTGCAAAGTATAGGCTTTAGTACCACTGTATTAAGCTGGTTCACTAATTACCTGAGTAGTAGAACTCAGTGTGTGGCATTGGATAACTGTACCTCATCTTTGCTGGAAGTAAAAATGGGTGTCCCACAAGGTTCAGTTTTGGGCCCCATTTTATTTTCCATTTATATAAACAATTTAGGTAGGGACTTAAAGCAAACAAAGATTCATCTTTACGCAGATGATACCATTATGTATACATCTGCCACATCAGTCAGTGAAGCAATTACATATTTACAGTCTGCTTTTAGTGTAGTACAACAATCTCTGGTAAGCTTAAAGTTGGTACTAAATGCTACAAAAACTAAGTCAATGATTTTTATCCGTTCACGCTCTCCAATAAACATCACTTTAACAACTCAGGATGGTACGATAATAGAGAGAGTATCGTCTTATAAATACTCAGGTATCTGGCTTGATGATAAGCTGTCTCTCGGGGTCCATATTGTGAGCCTTTTAAAAAAACTTAGACCTAAATTAGGTTTCTTTTTTTGCATGAAAAAGTGTTTTCCTCATTTAGCAAGGAAAAGGTTAGTGCAGAGCACTTTCTTATCAGTATTAGATTATGGTGACCTCATTTATATGCATTCTTCCTCATCGCTATTAAACAAACTAGATGTAATTTACCATTCAGCCCTGCGCTTCATCACAGGTGCCCCAGCTAGAACTCACCACTGCATTCTGTATGAGGCTGTACAATGGCCCTCCCTCTCCCTTAGAAGGAAACTACATGCACTGATTTTTATTGCGAAAGCACTAATGGGTAAACTACCCCTTTACATTTCAAGTTTGCTTTCCTTCCATAACAGTGTTTACAAAACAAGGTCATCAGAATATATGTTATTAACCACACCACTAACAAGAACACAACTGGGTACAACAGCTTTCTCATCATATGCACCAAAGGTCTGGAATGAACTTCAAGCCACTCTAAAGCTGGAATCACTCCCACCACTCAGTACCTTTACAAACATGTTACAATCAGCTCTAAAAGAACACTGCAACTGTTTTTAACCTGATGCCTTTTATTTATTTTTAATTTGTTTTTTTTTGCTGTATGTATTAGCTTGTTTTATATAGCCTGTTATGAAGTGTAATTTTAGCATTATAGTGTGGACTCCCTGTGAGAAGAGTTGCTGTAACTCAATGGGACCTTCCTGGTGAAATAAAGGTTAAATAAAATAAAATAAAATAAAATGGGGTTTGGTCTATCAGGCCTGTTTTTTTCATAAAAATTTGAAAGTAACTGATCAAATACCATATATAATTCATAATGTTTTAATTAACATTCAAATCACAGATATAACCAGTTAGATTAAAACACAGTCTGGGGGTCAGAACACAGGTCCCTTAGAGCCAGCTAATGTCTGGGGGTCAGAGCAAAGGCAATCAGAAACAGCTAGAACAGCCTGGGACTCAGAACACAGGACTAGACCCAACAGTCATTTTCCATCGTTTGAGTCTGTGATTAATATTTGTCTGCATTTGTTTTATTGGGATCATTCATTGAATAAAGACATATAACTTAGAGTCCATTGATATTAACCCTCAAACAGGCAACAGTGGAAAATGAGTTTCTAAAAATATTTTCATGTTATCACTCATCTCTTCAAGACCAAAGAAAAATATTTCCACATCAAATTTTTTTATACTTTGTATATTTTGGGTTTTACGAGTTGTATCTCCCAAGCCGAAATGGTAAAAATATAAATTTTTAATATGATGAACAGAAATTATAAATTGTTGTTTATCTTGTCCATTTAAATTACAAATATTACTTTTTAAGTACATTTTATTCAGTTTTACCAATCTAGTTGCATCAAACTGGATCAGCCACATCCAGATGGGCAGGCTTGAGACGGTCCATAGTGACCCGCTCTAGCTTATCCCCCATGTCCACCACAAAGTTCTTGGTCCCCGCCTCCAGGACACAGAAGGGCCCATCATAGGGGAGGCTTCAGGGGGACCTGAGTGAAGGGGCTGGAGTTGCCCAGGGCAAAAGTCCAATGTGACGCGCCCATCCACAGAACCGCAGCGTCCTGAAGGAACTTTCCCGGGACCTGGCTGTCTGTAAACCAATTCAGCAGATGAAAACTGCAGGTCCTCTTTAGGGGCAGAGAGCCAAACAGGCCAACAACCATAGGAGGCAGTCAGCCCAGTTGCGACCCTTTAGCCATGCAGCTCGGATGTGAACTGTGGGCCTCTGTACAAGGTGAGGTCAGCTGGCATACCAAAACGGGCCACCTATGACCTGAGGAACGCCCAGTCCACCTCAGCGAATGCAGAGGAATGGCTTCCGGCTACCTGGTGGTGCTGTCCACCAAGGTGAGGAGGTCAGTGAACCTACGGGAGGAAGCCAGGGGGCCCACCAGGTCCCTTTTGACCTGGTCGAAATGCCTCTCGGGGACCAGAATCGGCGCCAAGGGGGCTTTGATATCATGTGTACCTTGAACACGCTGACAGGCCAAACTGTAGCTAGCCCAGGTCTTTACATCACTCCTGAGGCGGGGCCAGACAAATGTAACACCCACCAGCTTAGTATACGGCTTGTGGTCCACGAAGGCAGTGAAATGGAGGCCGTCCAACAGGAATGTAGGGACTTTATGGTGCCGTGTGCATGAACCTGGCACGGTGTCCTACTTGTGTACCAGTTTAATGGCTCCCTTTGTGGAAAGCAGTGCCCAAAGAAAGCAATGGATGACAGGCCAAACTGTAACTAAGCAGGATTGAGTATTAGTCACTGCACCCTGATCCTTTCAAACAGCTGCCACAGGTGCGTCAGAGGCTCCTCTGAAGCTGATGCAGGCATGATGCTACACTGTGCGCCTACAACGACCAGCAGCCACCAGCTGGAAATTATATATTTAATTAACAGCAGCTTACTTTCCCTGCCAGTGGCTTTAGCCATCCCTGGGCAGTTAAGTTTGTGTTTTGTGCCTGGAAGGCACTCCCCTCCCCCAACGGTTAGGGATAGGGCCTTTCAGGCAGCACTGCCCTAAGTATACAGAAAGATCATTTTAAAAGTGAAATACAGTAATAATGTTGTAATGGGCACAACTGTTCATGATAATATATGGTTCTGCAGTCGTCATCAACATGCTTTCAAGTTTTAAATAAAATTCAGAATAATGAACATTGACCAAATTTCTACCCCCTAAGCAGGCAACGTATCTCCGGGGATACATACATTTCAAATTCTGCTAAAAAACCCACAAACACAGATGGATTTTTTTTTCTTCATCAGCATGTTAAGACAAATGTCCTAATTCAATATATGAATTTAGATTGTTATTTTAACTAAAATAAGTATGTCTAATATATGATTACTTACACCCTGGGAAGCTGGCGCTTCACCACTGGCGTCCATGTTGATTTCTGATCAGGCTGACTAAACAATGAAAGATAACTTGAACCAAGTCATGTCACCTAGATGCTAATAACAGACAAGTCTTTTGATAAATGCTAACTAGATTAGTGAAAACCTTCCAGCAAGCCCCCTACAGGATGTTACAGAGTATGTATCTCCCAGTGCACGTTGCCTGTTTTAGGGTTAAAGGTCACTCTCCTGTCCCCCACTTACATACCTGCCAAACCATGCCATTTCTGACACCCCTTCAACCATTCAACCCCCACCTCCAGACCGCATTGTCTCTATTCAAACTAGTCTCGTTGCTACCTTAGATATCTCCCTTTCAAAAGAGTCTTCGGTCTCAATGGGATTTACCTGTATAAATAAAGGTTAAAAAAATAAATAAAAAAAGATATAATGGATTCATTAAAAAAGAGCACAGACACTGTCTCACTTTACCCCACAGCATTTGTCTCACTTTACCCTACAATCTGAGAAAGAACTACCTCTCGTAGCAATTCAGGCTAATCTTCAGTTAGCATCATCACATGGTTTCATATGTTGGTAGTTCATCAACATGTATGATCTAAGTTTTTCTACCTGAATCAATTTTCTTCGCCACAGCAGTTGATTAAGTTGACAGCAAGAAAATTTACTTTTACATGCAAAAAAACATATTTTTGTGGAAAAAAAACATGCTTACAACATCACCATGAGGTCCACTCCCTCATGGCCAAGGGGAAATGGGAGGGGCTTGGAAACATAATGCTGACATGACCATAAATGTGATCCGTTACCTAGATACAGGGGGTGTTTCACATTACCCTATGTCTCACATTAGCTCGTTCTCCCCTACAGTAAGCACAGTGCAGTTGGTTTTCATCACATATGACCTGAGAAAGTATCAAAGCACTAATTTGATATCTTACAGAATGGTTGTATTTGTGTCCAACAAAAAGCTACATTTTCATCACAAGTAGCCTATCTTTGATGATTTTGACACAAAAAGAGTTTGGTGTATATGTAGTTTACCATTTCAAATATTTTTTTCTTTATTTGTAGAAACTTCCACAGGAGAGTTGACTACTTCACCAACAGGTCAGATTGTGATTTTGTTGAAACTCAAAATACTTTAATACCCACAATGCCTTGTTTCCACTGTGGATACACAGTCTGAGCTGATGAAACATGAAACATCCACCATAACATTTCAAATATTTTTCTTTCCTGGTAGATCCTTCCACAGGAGAGTTGACTACTTCACCAACAGGTCAGATTGTTATGTGCTAAATAAGATGTACTTGCCCTGATAGGTCTGTTTCTCTCACTAAAATCTTCCCTGTTCTTCTGATTGGTAAATCCTGATTGGCTGGACGACCACAATGCTGGACAGATGCATACATTAACGTATGGTGCTGTAGGCTTCTTGAAGTTTATATAAACAACAAACCTGTACAGCTTGAGGTCAGACACGTAAATTAAAGGCATTCCTGGTCCCTAAGAGCTTTGCCCTGAACCTGAACTGGGCTCCCTAACAAAAGACTATCAACTGTACTTTTATGGTAATATATATTTAACCAAGTTCTGACCGTCTTAAAGTCAACACAACACTTGCTCTAACACACACACAAAGAAGAGGCATTAGCCTCATAGGGCCTGTATGTAGTAAAGCATTCTGTCTTGGTTAAACCATAACTATAGAATGTGTTATATGAGCAGATACCTCACATGAAACATCCTCCATTCCACATGATTTACCTTAATGATTGTGACACACGAAAAGTTTGGTGAATATCGAATTTAACTTTTCACATATCTTTCTTTCCTGACTCTTCTACAACCAGCCCAAGCACAAACGACCCAATCCAGCTCTGTGAGGTTTAACTGCGGTGGCCCACAGTGCCCTTCTGGTCAGGACTGCCTCACGGTGAACGGCATATCTCGCTGCATGGACCCGTGTGATCGCTACACGCCGCTAGATGACGCCTGGAGAGCCACAGACAACAGTTGGGGTATTCGATGCGATCTAGACCCAAACTGGCAGGGCTGGTACCGTCTGTTCCTCGGTAACAGCAGCGTTCAGATGCCAGAGAGATGCATTAATTGGACCATGTGTGGAACTGCTATTCCACTGTGGCTGACGACGCCCCACCCGCGGCTCTCTGCAGGCATCATACAGGCCGGGGTTTGTGGCAGCGCGAGGGGTGCTGAATTTGGAGCCTGCTGCGACATTAAGTCCAACCCAATCCATGTGAAAGCCTGCCCAGGGGACTACTACGTCTACAAGCTCATAAAGCTTTTTTTTTTTCAAAAAAAACACAACAAAGGGGGGGGGGAACCACACCACATATTTGGTTAAAAGTTTTTTTATTTTAATTTTTAAAATTTTTTTTTCACAATATTACGATTTCGACTTGAAAAGGTCTAATCTAAATGAAAAGCTAGTATCAAAAGGTTTATTAGTTATGTCCTATCAAACCCATATTAACCAACTTGTAGCACAATGCTTAAATTGTCTATTATTCCTTCATAAAGACGACTCTCCGCTCACCACAGTTCCTACAAGAGACGCGAACCCCGTCCTCTTTGTTTAATAGCGCTGGATTTACCCTCTTTACCACCTGAGTTTTACATTTATCGAAAGTATAATATTCAATATATACCACTGTGTTGAAAAGTGTCTATTTTATCAGAGCCCCCTCATCCTAGGATGAGGCCGACCTCCTCTAAACTATTAACCCTTTCTAATATTGCTTCTCAAAATACTTCTCTATGTTTTAGAATAAAGATTTCAATTCGCAAGTTATTGTTTGTAAGTTGTACGTAACTTAGTTTGTAAACCACCCTTCTAATAAAATAGAACAGATATACTATTTTCAGAATATAAACATCTAGTTTAATCTGGGAAGGTATTTATAACCTATTCTTTTATTTTTAAAGATTAGGTGTATCAACATATTCTCTCCTTACAGAGAGGTTAATTGTATGAGGTTGTGTGTGTTTTAAATCAGTAATGTGCCGTTGTGTGGAATCAAAGTGAACTTACCTCCCCAGGGACGAAACCATCTCTTTGAAGAAAAAACCCTATACCTAAAGTCCTTCTGTTCCAGTTATAAACTAATTCACAACTGAGGCTTTACAACATTTAAGGGATTTTATTTACAAAATACAAGAGAGTATAGGTATAATACATAAAATGGACAAGAAAGGAAAAGAAAAGAGGTTGTATGCCTATAACTCATCCAAGAGAGTTATTTTGACTTGGTTCTCGTTTCTAAATTTGTTGTAGCTCGTGAAACAATACCCAAACACTTGCGTGCCTGTAAGTATCATCTTAAGAGCTACGAAAACTTCATGTCGTACAAGAGGTTAGACAGATACCTTTGTCGCGCCTATTAATAAAGAAAGGCATATCCCATTGGCTAAAGGTTCCACAAAAGTATCTGTCTATTTTCCTGCAACTCAGTCCGTTTTCCTATTTATAAAAATTCTTGATCAAGTCATTCTTAGTGTCAAGAGGTTCAAAGATGTGTTTTTAAAAGACTTTGCCTCTAAGTACTTCGAAGTCCAAAATCTTTCAGAGTATTTTGGACTCACAAAGTTTTCTAAGTTTTTCTTCTGCCTCCATGGTGGGAGACAGAGAGAGCTGGAACAGAGTAGTGTCTACAAAAAACCGGCCCAAAAAAGCCCTGTCCTGCTCAAAACTTGCTGTTATATAGTGACTTGAAAAACCAATCAGACTTGTGAGAGGGAGGAGTGAAAAAGACACAGCTGCACGGGGGAGCCCCGGTAGCCCCCTCCCTCTACTCTTTCCTACTGTATGGCCATATAAGGTCCTTCCCCCTACTCACTTCCTATGGCCCTATGGTCCTCCCCTTTCTATTCTGTTTCATTAAACATTTCCTACTTTTACCTATGACAAAAGGATATACAAATGTCACAATATATGCACAAGTAATAAGTTGCATCAAGGTCACCTCACTCCACACCCTCTCATGTCACTTATTACTTGTAAATAATCAACCATCATCCAGATATCAAATACCCTCATCATAAAAAAATTAAAATAAAAAATCATAAAAAAATTCATAATCTTTTTTTTTTTTCAAACAGATCTATAAAAAAGAACAATAAATTACATGCACCCAGAAAAAGGAACCACAAAAAAGAAAAGCATAAACGTAATAATATAATAATTATAACATTCATAACGGTAAAATCCAATTCAGAGAGCATAAACACAACACCAGATCAAAAAGTTAAAATAAGTAAGTGACGGATTACCAAAAACCTATTCAAATAAAAAACAAAAGATAATATAAGCAACCTCAAAGTGTATACACAATACTAAAAGACTCCCCTCAGTTACCTAGGCCAATACAACCATGACACAACCGTACAGATGAAGAAACATTTAGCAAAACACATTAGAGTACACCAGTAAGAAAACCATGATATCCTGACACCATTCAGAGTAAAGAGTTCATCAGACAGTACAATCAAAAGTTCATAAGTTTGCAATGTCCAAAAAATTTAAAAACACAGTCCCACGACGATCTTAACTTTAAAAAGAGTATCCTCAGGCCTTTTGAGCCCCTTCTTCAATCACAGAGTATGTAGATTAGTCAGTATTTGAGTGTCTGCTCAATATGCAAGATGGCAACCCTTGTCCCCATGTTTACACACTTTGATATCTTTTCCAAGCTTAGCATAAAGGACATCTTCCCAACTGTCCCCAGAACTTCTGATCTTAGAATAGTACACCTGCCCCTGGCCCACAGCATAGAAGACTTGTCTGCTTGTTGTGAGAGCAAGAAGACAGGCAGATGCAGAAAGGCCCACTGCATGACAAGAATGACGCCACAGCAGGATAGTTGATGGGCCCCAACCGACTGTTAGGAGTGCTATGGAACACAGCACTCAGCAAGCGAACGATTCTTCCCCTCCAGGAGACATGGTGTAGTTCACCCAGATGGAACAGGAGATGGTCAGGTTGGAGGTGTCACAGCCTGGGCCGTAACTATCAAGTCACGTCTATGTGTTAGAGGTCTAGCAGGCCCAGAAGCCTCCCAACTTCTTCTACAGACTAAAAGTCTACAAACGGTTGTGATATAATAGGTTACTCAATGTAAGAGGAAAATGCAATTCACCAATCTAAGGCTGCTGATAAAGTTGTATTTAGGACTTTTAGAAAGGATCCTATTGATTCGTATTGGAATATAGAGAGCCTAAGGCTTAGTGAAGAGGCACTACAGCCATCTGTCATAAGGAGAGTGAGAATGTCTCACCATTGAAAACTAAAAGAAAAGTAGCAAATCAAACTTAAGTAATCCATCAATAAAATAAAGATAAAAATAAAGATAAAAACTGGTGTTATGCTCGTATGCTATATTCATAGGGTACTCACATAATATCATGTAGCAAAACTAAAGTCTTCTATAATAGAGAAGAATAGAAATGAGCAAATCACTCACAATTTCAGTATTAACAAAAATGAAGATGAAAATAAAAGTAACAGTGAAACTAATATCACTGGTATAATCCTTTTATCATTTATTTCTTCATCTAATTCAAAATTTCAAAATATAAATAAAAACATCTAGGTAAAAGGCACTTAGACAAGCCCTCAGATTTTATTTCAAAAGCTGAGATTTGCAATAGATTTCAGGTTTCTGGGTATCTGTTCCAGACATGCAATGAAATAAAAACCAAAAGCTGATACTCCATACTCATGTTTTTAGCCACTAAGGTAAAACAAACATAATAACTTATTCTCCCAAAGGCACACATCTTTAATTAAGGCGAATCACCCCAAGTGAATAGGGATTTTTCCCTGTCTTTTAAACCAAAGATTCCAGATGTTGGATGAAGCCAGATTTAGAACTTTATTTTATGTTTACCACATATTAGTCTTTAAAGATTTTACTTCACAGATTTCGGACACAATTTCCTTGTACTTAATAAATCAAAAAATACTATGTAAGCCTACGTTTTAGAAATGCACCTTTGGCATGTTTTCAGGAAGAGAATGTATCATATATCAGACTAACAATATATAAACAGATGCTTGTGTAAAACTTTCAAAATAGGGCAATGAATGACACTGGGAAGTCTAGTAGACGCCAGTGGTTTAGAAGCCGAGACATTTTATTCAGACTCGGAGTATTGAAAAAAACTTGATCAGCGAAAACGGCCGTCAAAATAAATAAAATAAAAATAAAAACGTGAATTTTACTGGTAATCACCGAATTTATCTACAATAATTTATTGAATTAGGACCTATACCCCTCAACACCGCTGCTTAACATATAAACTATGCTATGGCATAACAAACATTTTCATCCACACACTAATTAAAACGTGATACATTCATTATGAGCCACTGTCGCTGTGGCCGCACCGTTAAGCCGCTCCGCAGCGCTCTCTCTCCTCTGTCTCCCCCTCCCTCTCATGCGCTTAACAGACTGTGTCTCTCCGCCGTGATCGATCGGAACCATTTACATGTTTTTAACACTTCTCCCCTTCAAACGGCAATCATCTAATGTCCGTATCCACATAAATCAGTCTTTATTTTGTGTTAGTTTGGAGTATTTTCGGTGTTTTTTACCATTTTATTTTGTGATTTTCAAACTACCCGCGGCAACCAGAGCAGGTCCCGTGATGCCTTCTGGCGAATCAAATCATACGCGCACCAGTCAAACAGGTTGCGCTCACTGCACCAAATCACTCCTCACACTTTCACTATTTGTTACTAATCAAAAGCAAAGGTCCATATTTTGATCCTATAAGATTATTCTTGAGATACAGAGCTTTCTAATAGTAGGCTTACCATGGTTATTAAGAGTCAGACAACGGTCGCGCTGCTGTATGTTACGTTAAAATGCTCACTTTTGGCAAAACCTTGGAGCAAAACTCAGACGCAAGGAAAAAATAAAAATAAAATATATAGTAAAATAAACATTCAAACGCTTATTTTTGGTCCCGTCGTTCACATCAATATGAAAGAATATAGCCTATGTTGTGGAAACTAGAATAGACACACATCTCAAAATTGACCCGTGCTAAACAATAACCCCCTACGTTTTTTCCTGTCGTATCTTGAATTAAACAAAAGAGAAAAGTCGGACTGGCAAAAATAAAGATTAACGGGTGCTCCGGCCAACCTCATAATGAGTTTTTGGGCCGGAGACGGTAAACTGCCCATATGTTTTCTAAACTCCAACCAAAACCGCAAAAACAAGGTTACCAGTCCAATCCTTTAAAAAAAAAAACATAAAATTAAGCTGAAGCCATATTATTTTGGATTTCAGTTTTCACGCTCATCTGGAAAAACAAAAAATAGCTGAGATAAAAAACCTTCTACGATAGAGAAGACTGTGATTAAATAAAAAGATAAAAACAAAAAGAAGGAACGATCTAGACTAAGAAAGTAAAGGCAAAATATAAAAAGTTAACGTTTTGAACTCAAAGAGCACACGCACCTGCTGTGTCTTCAAAAGTCAGCTCAGAGTGTGTAGGAAGGAAGGATAGACGCCATAAACTCTGGCCACTTCTTTTTAGGGCTACAATATGTTTTCATGTAGGCCCTAGTTCCTCTAAGGTGTGAATTCCCAGGCACAGTCGGTGGGAACCTGCAAAGGTTTTTCTACCCACGGTTTACTTCTCTTCACACTCTGAGATCAAATGTACAAATGTATTAAACATCTAAATAAAATAAAGATAATAAATCGGTCCCCAGGGCAGACAATATTCCACACGGCATTGTGTAATGTATATTGAGCTAAAAAGAGTTCAACACTGAATCAAAGAAGAATGAGGTAAGGTGTCTCCACTTTATTTAATTTCTCAAAGGAGTATTCTCAGTCGTATCTTTAACTCATCAACCAAACACAGTGTTGAATCTCTTAACTCTTGTGTTGTATGTGCATTTTGGAAATGAGAACAAATTTCTCTTTTAAAATGAACCACATCTTATGTGTCCAGTAAGTTCTACAAAGTTTGTGCACCAGAGTAACTTATCGAGGCCATTTCGATGGTCACTCTGGTGTGTGCATTTTCTTACTCTTGATGGAAAAGCAAAGTTCTCTAGCCATAGGCTATTTAGGCCTTTCTATTCCTATTTCTCGGTTACCAATAGACTATCCTGTCTGACTGCTTTAACAATCATTTTTAGAACATCTATTTCTCTCATTAAAAACCCAAACCATAAAACCTTAAACCTATATTAAATAGATTACTTCACCTTTGTAGGCTAAATGACAAAGATTGTTTGTTACTATTTTGCGAGTAGTTCTACTGCGCTAATTTCAAACTGTTTCTATACTACTGACTCGCTGTTAAAGCTTCAGAGCCGTCTCTTCTCTTTGCTCTGAAAAACCATTTTCCTTCCTCTACGAATGTTTAATGAAAATATATGCCTGAAAGACTACCACTAACGTTCATGAGGTTTTTAGTGTGAGCGCAGCAAGTAGTAGTGTAAATGGAAAGCTTTGTCTATTTTTACCATTTTTAAATCCACTAAAACAGAAGACATGCCTATCTAGTGCGCTTCATGTGAAAAACTATATTCCTGTTTTTATCTGCTTCAAAATAAAAGCCTACTTACGTTTGCTATTAATCATGCTTTTTAATGTGAAGGCGCAAAGGAAATGCCCCGTTTGCACGCAGTCGCTAACTTTTCGGTGGTAACATAGAGCGCACTATTTAAAGTGAGAGCCGTGCCTGTCCCGTTTACAAAATGTAAGAGTTTGTTTAAGTGTTAAAAACCCATCGATCACACATTTATCACCATCTAAATCAGCGGATGGACTCAATAACTTACTCATATAAGACTATTTTACCCCATATTTTTCGAAAGTTGATTTTGAGCTCTCAAAGCTTTCTTACTCTAATCTAGAATTGTTTTTTGTTTTTTTTCTGACAATTTGGAAAACCTTGGTGAAATGGTTGTCACCTCTGCTCTCCCGTTTATGACTCCCGGGGTGCAGACTCCATTTTGATTTCCCTGGGTGCTAACTGCATGTCTCTCAAAATGGAGGAGAAGGAGAAAAGGAAGAATTACCCTCTCAAAAGTCCCTATTTAGAAAATAAATTAGGCTACTATACCACAATGGTTTTCATCGGGCATTGGTCCTAATAGTCTAACATGTAAATCTATGTGTACCATTAAAATAGTCGGAAACTTTAAAATCTACTATTGTTTCGTGTAAGAAAAAAATGTATTTTAAAGCCTTGTAATAGCACAAGATTTAACATAAGAAATCTATGCCTATTCTTAAAGAGGTTTCTCTCTCCTCTTGTGGAAGCCATATAGGCCCTCTCTCTCTGTTTGCCTCTTCAGACAGAGTTAAACCGCATTCATCCTTAATTGTAAAGTAAGCTACAATCTAGCCACTAAAAAACAAATGACGGGTGAGTAAAAGTGAAACACCTTTACTATATATGGTGGTAACAAGCCTTTTAATTCCTTTCTTGGATCCCTGAGTCGTACACTAATTTGATCAGATTAACTGGACTTTCACCTGTTCTGGACATCGCCTTTTTCGATTCCAGTGAGAAAGGGGAGGTATTATATACTTATCTTTTTAAATATATCCTACCGCCTGGCTTCGATTATTACAAACTAATAACCACAAGTACTTGTAACACCTAAACTTAGTACGCAGAAACAATTGAACTATCTACTAAATCCCTTTCTGTCTACTTTGAGTTTTATCTCAATCAGAAAGCGCTTTTTTACTGAACCTAGTCTATAACATCTTACCTAAACAGTTTTAATCTCCCCATTTTAAACAGACGATTCCTACTTTACATAAGAAAGCCGGCCGAGTTTTTAGAGGAAGACCAAATAGCCTTCTGTCCAGTGTATTAGTTACTAGATTTAAGTTAAGCAGAAAAAACAAAAAACTTAATCTCCAATAGTGCTGGTTCGTGCGTTATATTTTTATTAAAGGAAATTGAACGCAAATTGGAGACACGTCGTATTTTTATTCCTTCTGGCAGACATTAATTATTTCCTCGGCTTGTTTTCGCCGGTTGAAAAAGACTCTCTCCCTCACGGGAGTTTTAGGTCCTTGTATTTTAAGCTCGGAAGAAAGTTATTTCTCTATCCCTTGTATATATATATATACACAGTTATATGAAACTAACTATCTTACTCGAGCCCCACGTTGGGCGCCATATTACGATTTCGACTTGAAAAGGTCTAATCTAAATGAAAAGCTAGTATCAAAAGGTTTATTAGTTATGTCCTATCAAACCCATATTAACCAACTTGTAGCACAATGCTTAAATTGTCTATTATTCCTTCATAAAGACGACTCTCCGCTCACCACAGTTCCTACAAGAGACGCGAACCCCGTCCTCCTTGTTTAATAGCGCTGGATTTACCCTCTTTACCACCTGAGTTTTACATTTATCGAAAGTATAATATTCAATATATACCACTGTGTTGAAAAGTGTCTATTTTATCAGAGCCCCCTCATCCTAGGATGAGGCCGACCTCCTCTAAACTATTAACCCTTTCTAATATTGCTTCTCAAAATACTTCTCTATGTTTTAGAATAAAGATTTCAATTCGCAAGTTATTGTTTGTAAGTTGTACGTAACTTAGTTTGTAAACCACCCTTCTAATAAAATAGAACAGATATACTATTTTCAGAATATAAACATCTAGTTTAATCTGGGAAGGTATTTATAACCTATTCTTTTATTTTTAAAGATTAGATGTATCAACATATTCTCTCCTTACAGAGAGGTTAGTTGTATGAGGTTGTGTATGTTTTAAATCAGTAATGTGCCGTTGTGTGAAACAAATTGAACTTACCTCCCCAGGGACGAAACCATCTCTTTGAAGAAAAAACCCTATACCTAAAGTCCTTCTGTTCCAGTTATAAACTAATTCACAACTGAGGCTTTACAACATTTAAGGGATTTTATTTACAAAATACAAGAGAGTATAGGTATAATACATAAAATGGACAAGAAAGGAAAAGAAAAGAGGTTGTATGCCTATAACTCATCCAAGAGAGTTATTTTGACTTGGTTCTCGTTTCTAAATTTGTTGTAGCTCGTGAAACAATACCCAAACACTTGCGTGCCTGTAAGTATCATCTTAAGAGCTACGAAAACTTCATGTCGTACAAGAGGTTAGACAGATACCTTTGTCGCGCCTATTAAAGAAAGGCTTTTCCCATTGGATAAAGGTTCCACATAAGTATCTGTCTATTTTCCTGCAACTCATTCCGTTTTCCTATTTATAAAAATTCTTGATCAAGTCATTCTTAGTGTCAAGAGGTTCAAAGATGTGTTTTTAAAAGACTTTGCCTCTAAGTACTTCGAAGTCCAAAATCTTTCAGAGTATCTTGGACTCACAAAGTTTTCTAAGTTTTTCTTCTGCCTCCATGGTGGGAGACAGAGAGAGCTGGAACAGAGTAGTGTCTACAAAAAACCGGCCCAAAAAAGCCCTGTCCTGCTCAAAACTTGCTGTTATATAGTGACTTGAAAAACCAATGAGACTTGTGAGAGGGAGGAGTGAAAAAGACACAGCTGCACGGGGGAGCCCCGGTAGCCCCCTCCCTCTACTCTTTCCTACTGTATGGCCATATAAGGTCCTTCCCCCTACTCACTTCCTATGGCCCTATGGTCCTCCCCTTTCTATTCTGTTTCATTAAACATTTCCTACTTTTACCTATGACAAAAGGATATACAAATGTCACAATATATGCACAAGTAATAAGTTGCATCAAAAAGGAACCCCCCCCCCAAAAAAGAAGATCGCTCAACAGCACTTTTGGCACACCACCCCCCCCCTTTCCCCCCTTTTTTTTCCCCCCTTTTATAACCCAAAAGTTAATTTTCTGTTTATAAGGGAGGGGGGGTGGGCGAACCCCCCCTCCTTTCAAAAAACCATTTGTGGGGGGGGGGGAATTTTTATTTTTTTTTTTAGTGTCTGTAGCCTTTAAGCCGGCGGGCCGCCCCTATTTTAAAATGTTATTTACGTGTACAAAACGGCTCAAAACGGATAAAATAAAGTTTAACAAAATTAAATATTTTGATGCAAGTGCAATAAACTGAGCGTTGTGTCAAACAGCAACTGCAAATAACTGCCACCTACGTACCACCGCAGCGCAGCCTGTGGTCTCCACGGCACCGCGGAGCTGAACACGGTCTCTCCTTTCACCAACAACAGTTAAGAAGCCTTCAATAGGGAATACGGGGATGAGATTCAAAAACCGACCGGTGTAACGTTCCGTTAATGAGGAATTAGTCACGGTAATTATTCACGGGCACGGAGTGAGCATTACGCGGTTGGATATACAACTTATGTCTACTGCTTTGGTGAGTTATTTATATGTATTTAAACTGCAGGACAATACTTTTATATTAGTTGCTGCCCTTCTTATTTTAAATGGTGACTTAGGCTATTTTTTTCTTGAATACGTTATGCAAATATGCAACTTGTTTATTGAAATTTTAATAAATGGGAGCTTCCTCAAGCAGCCATCTCTTTCCCGACAATCCCCTCTGTGCACGAACTCTTACATATGGTAATTAAACATTATAACACCTGCGGCTTATAGTCCAGTGCGCCTTATAGTGCGTACACTACGGTACTTCACCAACAGGTCAGATTGTTATGTGCTAAATAAGATGTTCTTGCCCTGATAGGTCAGTTTCTCTCACTAAAATCTGCCCTGTTCTTCTGATTGGTAAATCCTGATTGGCTGGACTAACACAATGCTGGACAGATGCAACATTAACGTATGGTGCTGTAGGCTTCTCAAAGTTTATGTTAACACCAAACCTGTACAGTGTGGGGTCAGACACGTAAATTAAAGGCATTCCTGGTCCCTAAGAACTTTGCCCTGAACATGAACTGGGCTCCCTAACAAAAGACTATCAACTTTACTTTTAAGTTAATATATATTTAACCAAGTTCTGACCGTCTTAATGTCAACACAGAACTTGCTCTAACGTACACACAAAGACGAGGCATTAGCCTTATAGGGCCTGTATGTAGTGAAGCATTCTGTCTGTGTTAAACCATAACTTTAGAATGTGTTATATGAGCAGATACCTCACATTAAACATCCTCCATTCCACATGATTTACCTTGATGATTTTGACACGCAAAAAGTTTGGTGTATATCTAATTTAACTTTTCAAATATCTTTCTTTCCTGACTCTTCTACAACCGACCCAAGCCGGCTCCATGACGTTCTCCTGCGGTGGCACACAGTGCCCTTCTGGTCAGGACTGCCTCCTGCTGGACGGCACATCTCGCTGCATGGACCCGTGTGATCACTACACGCCGCTAGATGACGCCTGGAGAGCCACGGACAACGGGTTGAATTATCAGTCTGTTAAATGCGACCGAGACTCAGAGTGGCAGGGCTATTACCGTCTGTTCCTCGGTAGCAGCAGCGTTCAGATGCCAGAGAAATGCATTGAGAAACTGATGTGTGGAACTGGTGTTCCACTGTGGCTGAAGACGCCCCACCCACTGCTTTCTACAGGCATCATACAGGCCCAGGTCTGTGGCAGCTCTACGGGAGGCTGCTGCCACTACGAGTCCAAAATCCATGTGAAAGCCTGTCCAAGAAACTACTACGTCTACAAGTTCATAAAGCCCAGTTACTGCCAATACGCATACTGTGCAGGTAAGCAACAAGTATTCCTTCTATGCGTCACACTGTGGTATCAACGTTGAGCAAAATGCTAAGATCAAGATCCAGAGGCTTCAGCTGCTGAAGCACAAAGTTATAAGTCTAGTTCTTCAGACTGATAGTGAATGGAATCCTTATTCCATATTGTATGTGGAGATGATCATGTATTTGGATAATTCAGACCTTTGGTACCATCAGATTCTCTAGTGGACTAATTTGTCTTCTGCTCCTCATCAGATGTCAACACAACAATACCTGTGTGTGATACCTGCAGTGCAGCTCAGACCTGTGTGAGAAATGGCACTGTCTGGAGGTGTGAAGGTCAGTCTGAGTTACCATGAAACATCCACCATTCCACATGATGTACCATGATGGTTTTGACACAAAAAGAGTGTGGTGTAGGGGAGAACGGGGTAATGTGAGACACTTTATATATTTGCTCCCCTCTAAGCGAGCTAAACTGATTTATCAGTAAAATGTACACATTTCCAATTAATTCAGGATGTTTCCTAGCAATGGACATTATCAGAATGTATTCAGGACAAAGGGCAGTGAAAATATGGTTGTTTTAAAAAAAGTTTTCTTGGGTCTCACTTTACCCCAGCTTAGGGGTAAACTGAGACAGACTAGCGACATCAAGGGGGTAAATTGATCGACTTACTTTTTCCACTCTGAAACTACCATAGCAACACATTGTGTAACAGTTAGAATCCTGACAGCTAGCTTGAAAACCACACATTCCAGAACTACTGTCGGACTAGTAACAGAATCATGGGGTTTGGTCAATTAAGCAAAACATTTTTCTAAACACTCGAAAGTAACTCTGATACAAATACAACATATAATTCATATTCAATAATTAACATTCAAATGACAGATAGAACCAGTTAGATTAAAACACAGTCTGGGGGTCAGAACACAAGACCCATAGAGCTAAAAACGAGGCATTGCCAGACTGCTGTGGGGAATATAAATAGGTTATTATGAGCAAAAGATTGATGCTCTTCCCGAAGCTAGGCATCGCTATCGGACTGTGCACATCCGGGACTAGGCGTACACAACTGTGGACATCATGAAGACGCTAGTGTTATTTGTGAAGGTAAATGTCTATGGGAGAGTGGGGTGAAGTGAGCTAAAATTATTTATCAGTCAAATTTACACATTCCCCATTAATTCAGGATGTTTCCTAGCAATGGAAATTATCAGAATTTATTCAGGATGAAGGGCAGTGAAAATATAATTGTTTTTAAAAAAGTTGTCTTGTGTCTCACTTTACCCCAGCTTAGGGGTAAACTGAGACAGACCAGATAAATCAAGGAGGTAAACTGATCCACTTACTTTTTCCACTCTAAAACTACCATAACAACACATGTTGTAACAGTTAGAATCCTGACAGCTAGCTTGAAAACCACATATTCCAGAACTAATGTCGGAGTAGTAACAGAATCATGGGGTTTGGTCAATTGAGCAATTTCTTTCTTCTAAACACTTCAAAGTAGGGGAGAGTGGGGTAAAAAGAGACACTTTTTACATTTGCTCCCCTCTAAGCCAGCTAAAATTATTTATCGGTCACATTTACACATTCCCCATTAATTCAGGATGTTTCCTAGCAATGGAAATAATCAGAATGTATTCAGGACGAAGGGCAGTGAAAATATGATGTCGGACTAGTAACAGAATCATGGGGTTTGGTCAATCAGGCATGTTTTTTTCATAAATATTTGAAAGTAACTGATCAAATACAACATATAATTCATAATGTTTTAATTAACATTCAAATCACAGATATAACCAGTTAGATTAAAACACAGTCTGGGGGTCAGCACACAGGACCCTTAGAGCCAGCTAATGTCTGGGGGTCAGAGCAAAGGCAATCAGAAACAGCTAGAACAGCCTGGGACTCAGAACACAGGACTAGACCCAACAGTCATTTTCCATCGTTTGAGTCTGTGATTAATATTTGTCTGCATTTGTTTTATTGGGATCATTCATTGAATAAAGACATAACTTAGAGTCCATTGATATTAAAGGTCACTCTCCTGTCCCCCACTTACATACCTGCCAAACCATGCCCTTGCTGACACCCCTTCAACCATTCAATCCCCACCTCTGGACCGCATTGTCTCTATTCAAACTAGTCTCTTTGCTACCTTAAATATGATGGATTCATTAAAAAAGGGCACAGACACTGTCTCACTTTACCCCACAGCATTTGTCTCACTTTACCCTACAATCTGAGAAAAATATTTTTGTGCAAAAAAACATGTTTACAACATCACCATGAGGTCCACTCCCTCATGGCCAAGGGGAAATGGGAGGGGCTTGAAAACATAATGCTCACATGACCAAAAATGTGTTCCTTTGCCTAGATACAGGGGGTGTCTCGCATTACCCTATGTCTCACATCACCTCGTTCTCCCCTACAGTAAGCACAGTGCAGTTGGTTTTCATCACATATGACCTGAGAAAGTATCAAAGCACTATACATTTAAGGCATTACTTTTTTTTGAGACAGTTTTTTTAAACCAAGTGAATATGAAGCTGAAGTATTAAAAGTTTAAAGGGATATTGAGGATGTTTTGAAGTGGTTGTATGGGATACTTCGGCATTGTAAGTGTGTTAACTTGTGAAAATGGGAGAGTTGTTGCTGTAGCAGAAGTCAGCATTGTACTGTTGCAGAGAGGGCCAGACGAAAAAGTTTTTCACCAAATATATGAATGCTTGCCTAAAACCAAAATATCGGTTCAATTGTATGCTAAACTGAGATTGTTTCCACATCTTTATTTTTGCCAATCAGCTGCTTGACTCAGAGCTACTGCGGATTACTCAAGAGACAAGAAATCAAAAGTGAATATCTGTCTGGCTGAAAACTCAAGCTGTGGGAAACAATCTCAGTTTAGCATACAATTGAGCCGATATTTAGGTCTTAGGCAAGCATTCATATATTTGGTGAAAATCTTTTTCTTCTGGACCCCTCTGCAACAGTACAATGCTGACTTCTGCCACAGTAACCTCCCCCCTAAACTCTTTATACTGACTGTGCTGATCACCATCTCCATAACGTAACAGACTAACTACGCCTAAGTACTCCATTCAACCCTACTTCAATGATGAACTATCCCTTAAATCAAATCAAATCAGTTTTATTTGTATAGCCCAAAATCAAAAAATAGACATTTGTCTCAGTAGGCTTTACATTCCCTTAAGTACTGTCAAACTGATTAAATTGATCATTTTGCTTATTGCTGGTGAAATCAAAACCTGCTGTTGCAATGTCGGTTGAAAGAGATTTTGCTTTGACTTCAAACAGGAATTGTCTCATCAGTTTCTACAACCACACCTGCTCCAACACCAACAACACCACCAGGTTCTCCACTGAGGCTGGTCGGCTCCAGCAGTAGCTGCTCTGGCAGAGTGGAAGTCTTCCATGACGGCCAGTGGGGGACAGTGTGTGACGACTTCTGGGAGCTGAGTGATGCTGAAGTGGTCTGTCAACAGGTCGGCTGTGGCAGGGCTCTGTCAGCGCCAGGAGTTGCACATTTTGGACAGGGAAGTGGACCAATCTGGCTAGATGATGTTCAGTGTTCAGGAAATGAGTCATCACTAACAGACTGTGCACATCTGGGACTAGGCGTACACAACTGTGGACATGATGAAGACGCTGGTGTTACTTGTGAAGGTAAATACATATCAAGTCAAGTACATAATACAAGTCTATACATAGGGGAGAGAGGGTGAAGTGAGCTAAAATGATTAATCAGTCAAATTTACACATTTCCCATTAATTTAGGATGTTTCCTATCAATGGAAATTATCAGGATGAAGGGTAGTGCAAATATGATTGTTTAAAAAAAAGTAAACTGAGACAGACCAGAGAAATCTAGAGGGTAAACTGATACACTTCCTTTTTCCACTCTGAAACTACCATAACAACACATTTTGTAACAGTTAGAATCCTTACAGCTAGCTTGAAAACCACATTTTCCAGAACTAATGTCGGACTAGTAACAGAATCATGGGGTTTGGTCAATCAAGCATGTTTTTTTCTTAACACTTCAAAGTAACTCTGATAAAATACAACATATAATTCATAATGTTTTAATTAACATTCAAATGACAGATATAACCAGTTAGATTAAAACACAGTCTGGGGGTCAGAACACAGGACCCTTAGAGCCAGCTAGTGTCTGGGGGTCAAAGCAAAGGCAATCAGAACCAGAACAGTCTGGGACTCATGAAATTGATAATTTTGCTTATTGTTGGTGAAAGAGATTTTGCTTTGACTTTAAACATCAGTTTCATTTAAAGAATTCCCTAAGAGCTTTGCCCTGAACCTGAACTGGGCTCCCTAACAAAAGGCTATCAGCTGTATTTTTATGGTAATTTATATTTAACCAAGCTCTGACCGTCTTAAAGTCATCTCACAGCTTGCTCTAACACACACCTACTCTACTATTTTACGTGATTGTCGAGCAACTGCACCATCGGAACGAACGAACACAGCGCGAGATAAAGCTTCACGAACACACAGAAAGCTACTCGCCTACCTGTTGACAACCCTTCTCCTGGCTGGCGATGTGCAGCTGAACCCAGGGCCCGTCACCACGCACGATCTGCAGCCTCCAGCCGTGATACTCTCGGACCAAGGTAATTCCAATAAACCGGGACTTTCATCCCGAAACTCGGCAATCACAAAACACTTTAACATTCGTCTCTTCCAAACTGTCGACATTCCAAAATCATCTGGGATCCACACGCAAAACCGAGAGGTCTTCTTGGGGGACATTTGAACATTCGTAGCGTTAAAGCAAAAACCGAACAACTTGAAACACTTTTCACCGACTCAAATCTGGACTTCCTGTGTTTATCTGAAACATGGCTGACCACATCATCGCCTGTAGCGTCCTTCACAATGCCTGGCTACAATGCTTTTAGAAAAGACAGAAATAAAGGAAGGGGCGGTGGACTGCTCATCTACGTGAAAGATGACATTAAATGTAAACAGATTGACCTGGCATGCGCAAATTACATGGAATGTATTGCCGTAACTATCACCTTGTCTCAGCAAATGTCATTTAATGTGATTGGTGTATACAGACCTCCCTCATCTGACATTAAATTTTTTGAACAATTCAAAAACCTGCTTAAAGAATTAGAAGGTAAGCTAAAGGTAAGGTAAAGGTAAAGCTAAAGGTAAGCTAACGTGAGCTAAATTGCATAGTAGCCTACTGTAGTTAGTATCAGTGTTTCCCCTACATTAATATTGTGCTGCCCACACCGCTGTTGAATATTGTGTCCCGGTGTAGATTGATGGGGCAAGGAGGAATTAGTCTACCGGTTGTAGCTGTAGCCAAGTTACCTTGTATATGTACATACTTTACAGTTGTATGTAGAATAATGCACATAGTTGTACTTGCTTGTTATATTAAACTCTATCTATGCCTTATAAAGTGTTTGATCCTCTGAAACTATTTCACTTTTAGTTGATAAGTCAAACCTATGTATTAAAATGGTTACCCATGCTATGACATGATGCTAAAACAATCATGTTTATACAAAATTATTTTTATTTGTAAATGCAGTCAAGGAGAATTTTCACATGATTAAATCTCAATCAGTGTCCATAGTTAGCAGCAGTATTTACAGGTCAAAATATTTGATCATAGCTCATCCGTAGCTTCTACGTAGCGTCTTCTTCAGCCTGTCGTCTATAGTGACCATTTGGAGATGGATATTTGGCTCTGATGCGCTGTATGACACAATCGGGTAAGACGATGTGGCCCCCTTGCCAAGTCTCTCCCCTGCAGTCTCTCCTCTGCATACTGTATTTCCTCGCTGAATTTCTTCAGCAGTGTAGGCTTCTCTGGCCTCATTCCAGTCAGCCAAAACACTTTTTAAGGGATCCTCATCCATGATACCGTCTGTGCTCGTGTGAAAAGATGCAATTTTCAATGCAGGAAATTATACAAGTAAACTGACACGGACCATGGGCATGGACAGACGGTTTGTTTTGGTTCGCACATGCTTTTAGAGCCCGCCCCCTGGATTCACAGGGAGGGGGGTTGGTGAGCTGGGCTCCGAGAGGCTGTAGTCTGCACGAGCTCTTCCTTGAACCAGAAACGTCACAGAAACGTCACCGGTGAATGGATTTTTGAACCTCGGTCCCCGCGAAACGGACCATGTTGAAAAAATACACGGGGATATAATGCGACCCAAAGGATATTATGGTAGATGAGTTAAGGTTGAAAATCGGCGAATTTTCCCTTTAAGGAAAAATACAACAAACCATTTAAAAACAGACGTGCTAAGAGTAACCTACCTTGGTTTAATGAGAAACTGTGGGATTTAATGAAAAAGCGTGATTTTGCTTTAAAAATAGCACTTAAGTCCAAATCAATTAATGATGGACGAGTTTTTAAAAATCTCCGCAACAAAGT
Source organism: Hyperoplus lanceolatus (assembly GCA_026929865.2). Classification (NCBI taxonomy): domain Eukaryota; kingdom Metazoa; phylum Chordata; class Actinopteri; order Uranoscopiformes; family Ammodytidae; genus Hyperoplus; species Hyperoplus lanceolatus. The sequence goes on from CM049402.1 coordinate 35,213,813, forward strand.
GGTTAAAGCGGCTACGAGTAACATTTAAATATCTTTTAAACAGCCTCATGTTTCCTCTCATAATCATAAATTACCTTTAACAGCAAACCAGACCATCAGTGCAAAGAAAGACGTTTTTAAATAGTTTTTATTACTGCATTTGATCTGGTCGTACACCTAGTCCGATTTTCGGTTCGCTCGTGCATGCTCTATGGTCACATATCCGTATTGGTCACAGATTTCAGCGTGGCGCAGGAACGTGAATTGAGAAGCCTATCCCTCCAGGTGAGGGAAGGGGAGCGGGAGCCTTGTTTGAGACAGTTGTTTGTCGTCATAATGACTGATAACGGGGCTGAACCATAAAAGAAAAAAACGAAAATGCAATGAAGAAAAGCTAAAAGGGAGAGTGATAGTCGGACGGGAGGGCGTTGCCAAGCAACGTATACAATTTCACGCAGCGAAATTAGACTGCAGTGTTTACTCCTAAATGAATGAGCGGTAGCCTACTAAAACAAAGTTTACTTTGCCTCACCAGCATCATCAGATGACCATTATTCATCTGAAATAGTCATTATTTACAACATAAACACATTACCTCATCGTGATCCATACTAACTAACTGCCATCTCTCGTTCATTCGCTTTGTGTGAGGACACGGGGACTCGTTCAGCTCCGTGAGAGGTGACAATGCATCAACTCATTGAAATCAGGTGTGTTTAGCACTTACTGCCATTAGTTGATGCTGTGTCACCCATAGACTCACGGAGCCGAAAAGAGTCCGGTGCCCTCACACTTTCAACACACGGACACGCCACGCACCATATTGCTTCCTGATTATTTGAATCTTGCACTCCTGCACGAGCTACAAAACAGCTTCACGACAGCTGGCGTCGTAATAATACTACCGCTTTTGTTCAAAGGTGTCGCCAACGTGCCGACTTACTCGTAGTAGCTTTAATGAATTAAGAAAGGCAAAAGCCAATTTCTTCATGACTATTATTAAAGCATTATTATAGCAAATTAATATGGACGAATATTAATAAATTAACAAAGACTGACAGTAAGCAAAATCAAGGACACGGACGTGAACTGAAAGTACAGGGAATTATTACAAATGACTTTAATGAAATTGCCCTCACATTTAACAAATATTTTATTGACTCAGTACAGAATTTGTCACTCAGCTTTGGTGCAAGATTTAAACAAATCTCAGCGCCGAATCACACCAAACCGGTTTTTAACATAAACGAAGCAAAGCAAAGATTTTAAAAATCCTAAGCACTTTAAAGTCCTCTAAGGCAAAATATGTGTTTGAGTGGGACTCAAACACATATTTTTAAAAATTATTAAATATTTATTAAAAGCAATAATCAATCATTCAGCTCTCCAATTGCACATTTGGTTAATATGTCATTTAAACAGTCAACCTTCCCAAATGCATGGAAGTCTGCAGTTGTAGTTCCAATTTTTAAAACCAACTGAAGTGAAAAATTATAGACCCATCAGTATCTTGCCTGTTGTATCAAAGATCGCTGAAAAAGTGGTAGCTGAACAGCTAACTGCCTTTTTAAACTCAGGACAAGACTCACTTCATCCCATGCAATTCGGGTTCAGGAAAAATCATTCAACTTAGATGGCAACCTGCTATCTCATTGAAAAAATCAAAACAAATATTAACAATGGGAGTTCTGTAGGTGCGGTATTTTTGGACCTGAGCAAAGCATTTGATACTGTTAATCATAGCGTTCTGCTCTCAAAAGGGTCCAATTTGAATTTGTCTGTGGGAACAATGAAATGGGTGGAGTCCTACCTCACTAGAAGAAAACAATGCACCAGAGTTGGGGATAGGACTTCATCTTTCATTGGCTGCTCTGTTGGTGTCCCGCAGGGCTCAATTTTAGGACCTTTGTTGTTTAGCTTATATGTAAATGATCTGCCACTTGTATGTCCAGAAGTGGACGTACAAATGTATGCAGATGACACGGTCATCCTCGCACATGGAAAGAACAGATGTGAGGTGGCCGCCAAATTAACAGAAGCAATGGCCAACATTTCTGATTGGCTCTCAAAGTCCTGCCTGACACTCGACATCAGTAAAACTGAATGTACTTTTATAATAGGAAAAATGGAAATCAGCCTGATATTATTATTCTTCACTACAAGGACACTCTTTCTACAGCCAAATCCACTTACTACGCAAATGTCATCAGTTCTGGTGAAGGAAATACGCGGGCCCTGTTCTCCACTGTCAACAAACTACTACGACCACCGGACTCCATTGCTTCCCATCTGTTGTCAACTGATTATTGCAACTCCTTAATGTCATTTTTCACCACCAAAATAGAAAAGATCCACCAGCAACTGACCCCTAACACCGCCCACATTCCGTCTTTTCCCACTTTCTCAGCCCCTGTCTCCCGTCTACTCTCAAACTTCACACTTCCCTCTGCTGTGGCAATATCAGACCTCATCCGCAAGTCCAAATCATCTACCTGCCAGCTGGACCCTATCCCTACTGTTTTAGTTAAAGGCTGCCTACCATCTCTTTCACCATTAATAACGTCCATCATACACTCCTCCCTCAGCTCCGGCCTTGTCCCCTCATCCTTCAAAACAGCTGCTATAACCCCCACACTCAAGACACCTGGTGCTGACCCCAACAACCTCAACAACTTCCGTCCAATCTCAAATCTCCCTTTCATATCAAAAATTCTGGAAATAACAATAGCATCTCAGGTTCAAGCTCACTTATCCTACAATAATCTTTATGAACAATTTCAATCTGGTTTCCGCCCCCTCCACAGCACAGAAACAGCCCTTGTTAAAATCACCAATGACCTTCTCATGGCAGCAGACTCCGGACATCTCACCATTCTCATCCTCCTTGATCTGAGTGCGGCCTTCGACACCATTTCACACAACATCCTCCTTGACAGACTGGCCTCCATTGGTATCACTGACACACCCCTGCACTGGTTTAAATCCTATCTCTCCGGCCGCACTCAGTTCATCCAACTCAAAACTTTCAAATCCCAGTCACTTCCAGTCACTACCGGTGTTCCCCAGGGTTCTGTCCTAGGCCCCCTCCTGTTCGTCATCTATCTACTTCCCCTTGGCCATATTTTCCGTAAATTCAACATCCATTTTCACTGCTATGCGGATGACACCCAGCTCTACATATCCACCAAGCCCACTTCTCAAACTCAACAGCAATAAAACAGAAGTTCTCCTCATCGGCACCAAATCAACCCTCACAAAACCTGACAGCTTTTCCATCACTATCGACAACACCTCAGTCTCCCCCTCCCCTCAGGTTAAGAGTCTGGGTGTCATCCTCGACAGCACACTATCATTCCAAGCACACATCAATAACATCACCAGGTCTGCCTATTACCATCTACGCAACATCAACCGCCTCCGCCCATCCCTCACACCCCATAGCACAGCCATCTTGGTTCACACCCTGGTCACTTCCCGCATCGATTACTGTAACTCCCTCCTCTTCGGTCTCCCCCTCAAGTCCATCCGTAAACTCCAACTGGTCCAGAACTCTGCCGCCCACATCATCACCAGAACCCCCTCCATTAATCAGCTGAAAACAAATTTAAATATTTAACGATCAAATCCCAAAGCAATCAGCGGCTCTGTTGACGTGTGTGTGTGTGTGTGTGTGTGTGTGTGTGTGTGTGTGCGTGTGTTTGTTCTCTGTTGATGGGAGACGGAAGTATAAACACTCCTTGAGACTTCACAGCTCATTGAAGTGTGTACCGGGGATATTTACCCTGTGTTCCAATTTTGGAGTATTTGTCTTTATTCTTGAAATTTTTTCGACATAATGAAAAAAAAAACTTCCTTATCTGACTGTTTTTCTCTCCTGTCTGTGGCCCTAAAACTCTTCTGTAGTATGTAGTGTAGTAAAAAGAAAAAGTATGTGATTTGGAACGCAGGGATACTCTTTCTATTTACTACACTACAAGAGTTTAAGTCTTTTTACTACACTACATAAGTACAGAAGAGTTTTAGGGCCACAGACAGGAGAGAGAAAAAAAATCAGATAAGGAAGATTTTTTTTTCATTTATGTCGAGAAATGTCAAGAATAAAGACGAATACTCCTGTCCTTCAGCAGCTTCACTGGCTCCCGGTCAAAACCCGCATCCACTTCAAGATTCTGCTGCTCACCTTCAAGGCCCTCCACAACCTCGCCCCTCCATACATCTGTGAACTCCTACACATCAACACCCCCACCCGCACTCTCCGGTCCTCCTCTTCCACTCAACTTACTGTTCCACCCGCCCGCATGGTTACCATGGGGTCCAGGGCATTCAGCCGATCTGCCCCCCACCTCTGGAATGCCCTCACACCTGTCATCCGTAACTCCGACACTCTTTCCACATTCAAGATCCATCTAAAAACCCATCTTTTTAAACTGTCATATTCCATATAATTCATTGTCTACAACCCATCTCACCACCCCTGTGTAAATTGTTTTAATGTGTCTTGTTCTTGTTTTTTATCATTGTTGATTTTGTTTTTTAACTCTGCCCTGTAAGGTGACCTTGGGTGCTTTGAAAGGCGCCCTCAAATAAAATTAATTATTATTATTATTATTATTTATTTTTGTTAATGGAGAAAGGATCCAGACTGTTTCACATTTTAAATATTTAGGAATAACAATTGACTCGCAGCTCTCAATTAAGAAACATGTGAAGCAGGTGTGTAATAGAGTCAAATTAAATTTAAGGAATTTTAGGTACATCAGGAACCAGCTCCCTCTAGATGCAAAACATGCACTCCATGATCTTTTCACACATCTCATACTGTATCACAAGCTGGTCACAAACTGGAAAAACAACACTTGCTCCACTGCAAACACTTTACAAACAAACACTCAAGGTACTGGACAAAAAGCCATTACGATATCACCACTGTAACATAATTCAAAGACATAATCTCATGACTTTTGATAGTTTTGTGTTTCTTGCGGATGTATGTTTAGTTTATAAAATAATGAATGATTTGGCCGCTCCTCCATTAAAGGAGTTTGTGTCACTGCGCTCAGACAATGGAAGGAGAACTAGAATGCCAACAGAGGGGACTGTGTAGTACAGCACAGATCCACTGAGTTTGGCATGTCTGTATTTTCAGTTAGAGCCACCAAGTCTTGGAACTTAGTACCAAGGGACATAAAAGAGTGGAACACCTTTGCTGGTTTTAAATGTAAGATGAAGTCATGGCTGAAATCAACCCAAGCATGTACCCATCATGCATAGATTGTTTTCTAAATGTTGTGATGTCCTGTTTTCTTGGTGTCTTACTGTTGTGATGTTGTTGTTGTTGTTGTTGTTGTGGTGTCCTAAATGTTGTGATTTTATTGTTTGTATTGTGTTGTTGTGTTTTACTGTTGTGAAATTGTGTGTTATTGTTTTTATACTTCAGTGTGAGGTTTCCCATCTTGACAGAGATGTAATACTCTGTTTCCTGCCCAGGGACTACAGATGAAAATTAGCTTATAGCTAACTCTAGTACTGCTTATGGGCTATGCCTTGTCGATGTTAAATAAACAAATAAATAAACACACACAAAGAAGAGACCTTGGCCTTATAGGGCCTGTATGTAGTAAAACATTTCTCTGTTAAACCATAACTATAGAATGTGTTATATGAACAGATACCTTACATGAAACATCCTCCATTCCACATGATTTACCTTAATTCATTTGACACAAAAAGAGTCTGTGTGGTGTAAATGTTGTTGAAGCTCAAACTACTTGTATATCTAATTTAACCTCGCTGTAGATGAACCGAGTTTTCCGGAGCCGGAGCTGGTGTGTGGAAAGGAGCAGATGCGTCTGACGGTCCCAAAGAGAATCCTGGAGGAACAAGGCCTGAATGGTTCCTCTGCTCACCTGATCGACCCGCGCTGCCACCAGCAGGTGGACGGCCAGGAGACCTTCTCTTACCTGGTGGATCGGAGGAAGGTCTGTGGAAACCTGGTGAAGGTCAGTGAGAGTCAAAGTCAAAGTCAAATCTATTTCTATAGCAAATTTAAAAACATCAGTTTACCAAAGTGCTGAACAAGATACAATAAAAAAACAACATATAACTCCTATCAATGTGTGTGCATGTGTTTATATCTACGTAAACACACACATGTATTTGGAAAGGGGGCTACATGATGGACGACACACACAGGCTGTGTTCGGAAAGCCATACTAACGTCCTACATCCTACATACTCACCATCTATATACTACATACTGTCTACTCAAAGATCGATTGTGTATGCGAGGTGCGTCGAAACGTTTTCAGTGAAGTATACTCAAGCAGTAAAGAATTTCTTCTTCTTCTTTTAGATTCAGGCCGTTTAGACGCTGTTTAGTGTATAACCGCCCTCCACAGGTTAGATATAGAACTAGATTTTTACAGTCCTGTGTTCATCATCTGTGTTTTAGACCTCTTGTTTTATAATCTAAGAACACTAATCACGTTTCGTGACGACTCAGTAATGCAACTGAAAGTAGATATCGCTAATACATGAAAACAGACAGTCAAAACAGCCTCCAAATGAGCTATAATCCTAAATACAATAAACAGTAACATGGCACACTTATTTTTAGGTAAGCTCTAATTGATTATTCATTAATTTTTTCACACGTTTATGTTTTGAGGCGGAGGATCCCTCCAACGCTCTCTGTCTGTGTGTGGAACCAACATTCAGTTCTGATCTCTCTACACTATCAGATTGGCATCACTCATTTCACTTGGTAACTAATGTTGTTAGGTATTTATCTTCATCTCTTATCTATTGTAAGAGTTTATGAATGACTGCACGTACAATTGTCAGATCGCGGACCCCAAAAAATGTTGTTGCCTAGCAACTTGCTCGAAAATATTTAATTTTCCTGTGCGGGTAGAATTGACCCATTGCATCGTGGGGTGGTTGAGTAGGAAAAGTATCCAACCGATCCATACCCAAAATCTTCCCGGAAGTTAGTACTCCGGGAATTTTTCGCATACCCAACCGTCACAAACTCAAATTTAAGTCAAAATTAGTATGAGTAGGATGTTAGTATGGCTTTCCAAACACAGCCACACTCTCTTTGTTATCCATTGAACTTGCGGATGGCGTCTACGGCCCTGATAAAAACATACATCAGCCTCACCAAATTGTATCCACTCACTGTTGTTTCCAGAACAACGCGACCCACGTCACCTACTCCAACATTGTGTTTGTTTACCCCTCCGTTCGGTCCAACTCATCGATCTCTGTCCCGAGGAGTTTCCCGTTCTCCTGCGTCTTCCCACTCGACATCACCAGCCTAGACATCGCCATCGGATTCCAGCCGCCGTGAGTTCACCACATCGCATAAAACAATCTTTCTGCCTTTTCTCAGGCTAGGATAAATGGATTTCTAAAATGTTTGCACATTTATACTATATGGGATCTCAGAGTTCAATACAACTTCATATTCCCACCGGTGAAGTAGGTCTTTAAGGACGCCTCTAAAAGTAAATTGGAATACATTCATTACAGTTTTGTTTGCTGTCTTTTTGCAGGGCTAGCGAGTAGTGTGTGTGTGTGGTCTTACCTTCTCATTCAGTTTTGTCCGTTGTTGACATGGTCTTTTTAACAGGGCCAGTGGTGAGGGTGTGGTGCGTGCGGGCGATCCCACCAGAGCCTCCATGACTCTGTACACGAGGCCAGACTTCAGCGAGGCGTTCCCCTCCGGCCCCGTCCGCCTGCCGCTTGGCTCCGCTCTGCACGTCGGCGTATCCGTGAACAACACAGAATACGACGGCTTCGGGCTGATGCTGGAAACCTGCTACGTCACAAACTCTCCCAACGCCAGCGACCACAGCAAACACTTCCTGATCGAAAACAGGTGAGGACCAAAGTCATAAGTCCAAGTCGGTTTATCACTAATTTCTTCAATATGTTTATTTATATTTTTTATATCAATTTGTCGGGGTGTATATTTTTAGCATATTTGAAAACTAGGGGGAAGTGTCCCTTTAAATGTATATTATAAATACGACCCTTGAAGCTAGAAAACAGCAGAAAATGAGCGGCTGTGTGATTGTCTATGAGTCAAGGGGTTTGATCGGTATAAATCGGGGGGACAAGCACCACATTAGAGAATATCAACAATATCCCTACCATGAGCCTAAACCAGATATACACCGGATTCCAAAAACACAATTTATCTAGGGAGTAAATATCTTCATGAGCTGAAACAATTTATATCGCTACCACCCCGTCACTGCTATCATGATTTTTCTAGTACCAGGGGTTTATACCTTGCCAAAAATCACCCCGGACGATACCGATGGCCCACATTTGGGGCCCTGGCTCATGGACTATACTGTGTGATTGTCTCCTCCCTCCAGGTGTGCAGTTGACCGTCGTCATGTGCAGGTGATAGAGAGCGGTGCTTCTCTGCGAGCTCGTTTCTCTGCTCTGCTGTTCCCGTACCACGGGACCTATGAGGACGTTTACCTGCACTGCAGCATCAGCATGTGTGACCGCAGCAACGCCCCCTGCAGCCCCGTGAGTGATGTGAACATGAAGTCAATGATTGTATTCCTTTGTGATTTACTACTATTATACACACACACACACACACACACACACACACACACACACACACACACACACACACACACTGAATTTAAAAAAAATATATGATCTTTGTGAATAAACTTATAAAATAAACTATAAAAACGTCTTCTTTCAATAAAAAAAAATGTGAAACAAAAAGTTCTTGTCTGTTTTTAGAACTGTTCAGGGCGCCAGGCTCGGTCTGCAGCCTCCTCCGATCAGCTTGCTGCTGCTGTCGGACCAATCAGCTGTGAGTATTTTCTGTTACTAAAAACAAATCTGTTCTTCATTGAAACAAGCGCTGTGTTCCAAATCTCATACTCTTTCTTTTTTCTATTCTACATACTAGATATAACCATAAAAATAATCTAGTTAGTATGCAGTATTGATCTTGCCTCTTGCTTTTGTATCCGTCTCATCCGCGGTTGTTTTCATGTCGTCGATGTGACTTCACTTCCGGTTGGCACTTGATTTTGGGTCAGAATCGCCCAAATAGCATGCTGATTTTTAACACTAAAAATCTCGGCCGGATGTAGTAGGTATTTCTAACCACACTAAATCTGGCCACAAGACGAGTCGGGACATCCTAAATATGTTTTCTACCAAACTAAATAGTAGAAAGTATGTGGATTGGAACACAGCCATGGCCGTTATGTTCTGATCGATAAATGTTTCTCTGTTTGTGTCTTCAGGGTTTTGAGGAGCAGAAGACGACGTCGCAGCTTTTAAATTTTTTCATTTTAATCATTAACAGAAAATCAACATTGATCAATGTAACCAGATATAATCACTAGACGGGTTTACATGAATAATAACAATAATAATAATGGATTGGATTTTATATAGCGCTTTTCTAGGCCCTCAAAGCACTTTACAGGGTTACACATGGAAACTTATTTTCAGATTAAAAGTATTTTTTCAAGACCAAAGCTAATCAAACCATTCCATGTAAAGTCATTATTCTGAATTAAAGTGATACATTGAAGGAAATTTCATTGGGTTGCTGAGCGGTGAGTTAAACCTTTTCATAAACTGATTAAAAGAAAAATAGTTCCATGTAAATGATTAAAACTGATTAGCTTCTGGCTATGTTGTTCTGAGCATGCTCACTAACTGGACCTCGTCGGATACAACATTTTTAATTCAAACTATTTGATATTTAAGTATTATTGGAGGAATTGTAATGAAAGTCAGGAACAATTAACTATTTTTCAAGATAATTTTTTTGGCATTTTCAATCTTTATTAGACAGTACAGAGTTGAAATGGAGAGACAGAGAGAGAGAGAGGGAGATAGGGGGGATGACCTGCAGTAAAGGTCCATGGGTCGGATTTGAACCCACGACCACTGCAACGAAGGCTGGAGCCGATATGGTACGCGCTCTATCCACTAAGCCACCGGAGCGCCCCAGATTTGGGCATTTTACGATCTGATCCATTCATTGTATTAAACGTCCATGTAAACAGTAAAGTTTGAATCTGCAAACTGAATTAATTCATTTGGTTTTAAGAAATAGTATCCATGTTATTAATCAATCAATTCTTATAAACAGTGTGAAATCAACGACACTTAAAGAGGACCTATGATGCTTTTTGACTTTTATGACCTATAAACGTTGTTATGATGATTCATAGTCATGCTTAACCATACTAAATTATCAAATAATGACTTAAGGCCAGGACACACCGGCCAGATAATCGCCGTCGTAGTGTCGGTAGGGGATCGGGACACGAATCTGTTTGGTGTGTGCCGTGACGTCGGCCGACGTAGAGGTCGTCGGGCTTGTTTTGTGCCGATTGAACATGTTCAGTCGGCGGCCGACCGTCTTTCATTGGAGCAATTTGATTGGTGGAGGGCTAGCGAATCAGTGAAGCCCGGAAGTGAGGCGGGTAGCACAAACAGCTAACAACAGCTAGCCATCGTTTTAATGTGTTTGTTCGTTTCGTTTTGCGAGTACTCACATGCATCAACCCTTGTTGACAGCTCGACACCATGCTCGACACTCTCTGCTAAAAATTGTGCTCTTATGGTCCATAAATATAAATACGTATTTCTATCTATGTTTATGCTCTAGAGAGCTGTCCCATCATTTCCGGCTTTCGTATTTTTTCGGGCCACAATACAGATTAGCGCCGCCTGCTGTTGTGGAGACATTACGTCCCGCGCAAGCGCAGAGCGTACGGAAAAATAAACGGTCGTCTCGGTGTGTTTTGTGGCCGCGACGGGAAGACTGGAGCTTCCTGAAACGGCGACTCCAGTTTTTAGGTAGTCGGAACGTGTCGGACTGGTGTGTCCTGGCCTTTACATGCATTTCGACATATTCCCTGCTGACCGTCTGGGGTGTCTGTGCAGAGCACTAAACACTATTCTAGCCAGTCGAGATGTCACGTCTTCAAAGCGGTCTACCCTTTCATAATTTGTGACGTCGCATAAAACTTTGTGACGTCTCCACGCGGATGTTTCCATGTATGGTAATGCTGTCACTTCCCTGTTCGCGTCTGCCTCGCGCCCTTATAGGTCCATGCTCGCGCTTCCCGCCACTGAAAGTGTTCCGGAAGGAAGGTAACCAATCACAACGGAGTGGGGTTTGCAGGAGGGGGGGGGAGGGGAGCGGAGATGGCCGAAGCACAGGCGGAGGGAGCCGAAGCACACACACTCAAGTGTTGACAGGATGTGCTGGATCGCCAAAATAAGAGAAAGAGCTTCCCGAAAATCTACATAGTTTTTTGTGATGTGATTCGTGTCAGGTTGCTCTATAGCAGTGTAAAACAAGAAATTAAGACCAGAAAAGTAGCATAATAGGTCCTCTTTAAAGCTGATTATTTTCTATTTTGTGATGATTTAACAAAATTAAAATATATCTATTACACTTTCCATTGAGTCTGTTTTATATGTATTTACTTTTGTATTATGTATTATGTATGTGTGTATGCATTATGCAGAGCAACGCGGTTCCATAACCCGACTGGGCAGGGAACCCTATTGATTTTGAACAGATTTATAATATACAGTATACATTTTTCTCTGTGTAAACGTGGGTCCACAGCCCTAACCTTAATGCCTCGTTTCCACCGAGTAGAGCGGGTCGGATCGGAGCGGTTCGGTCCGGGTAGTTTGGCTTTTCATTTGCCAAAAGTTGGGTAGGGTACGGTTTAAGCGCACCTAACCGCTCTGAGCCGCTCCCAATCTCAGTACTCCTCCGTAGGGGTACTAGCCGCCTGAAAGGGTGCCGAAAATGCGGAGCTACACACTGCCGTCATTTGATTGGCCGAAAGAATCATTACCGCCATGTGTAGTCACCTCGGCAAGAGTCTTGTGTTTTGGCGAAAATGTGAGCACAACACTGTTTATTGTGTGGTGTTTTTCCTCGTCAATAAATTAATCAGTTGGTTACACTGTGTCCCACTGCGTAGCTGCCGCAGCCAGCACTGTTCGCTCACTGTCTCTATCAGTTGCACCGAGCCGTCTCTGTGTGTTTACGCCATAGCCTAGATAAATACACGCTCACAACAACACGGGGGGAATAAATAAAAAAGCGGCTGGTTTGACCGAGCAAAAATGAGAGACCGCTGGCTTGACCACAGTTGGTCGAAAGAATCATTTCCGCCTTGTGTAGTCACCTCGGCTAGAATGAAGAGTCAGTGTGTTTTGGCGAAAATGTGAGCGCAGCACTGTTTATTGTGTGTTGTTTTTCCTCGTCATTAAATGAATAAGATGGCTACACTGTGTCCCACTGCTACGATGTCACGAAGCCAGCGCTGTTCGCTCACTGTCTCTATCAGTTGCACCGAGCCGTCTCTGTGCTCACAACAACACGGGGGGAATAAATAAAGAAGCGGCTGGTTTGATCATGCAAAAACAAGAGACCGCTGGCTTGACCACAGTTGCTCCACAGCCCGATAGTTTGACCCACATTCTGGCGGCGGCTATCGCAGTCCAGCCTAAACCCCGCCCCACCAGTAAGGGTAGGGTCATAAACCCCGCCCTACCAGTAAGGGTAGGGTCGGTGGTGGAAACAACACCGAGATTCTTAAAAGTGAGCTGTCCCGCTCTGAGCCGCTCCGACCCGACCCGCTCTACTCGGTGGAAACGAGGCATAAGTCTGTGTGATAAACTAACTAGCAGGGCTAGTACAGACCCCTGAACTCTATGCATACAGAATACTTAAACATGCACACCACTAGATACAGCAAAGAAAACACATCTGGGGTGTTACAACCTGGCTCATAGGTGCTCATGTATCCAAAACTATTCAGCGTATGAAGAACAATCTTAAGAGATACAGTATGTTTGTCTTATTGGGTTGGAGGTAGTCCAACAGTTTTGTAAAATAACTACACAAGGGGGCGCCACAAACACAAAAAGTTAAACTCACAGCATACCATCGCTGGCCATACCTGGGTCTTACCCTACAAATTGGTCAACATAAGTAGAAGTGAGAAGGGATTATTAATATTTATTTTTTAAACAACCCTAACCCTCAATGGAATTCAATGTAAATAGCTGCAAGGTGGACTGGCTTGCTCCCCCTCAAAATCTGTGTCTGTTTGTCCCTGAATCAAATGCTTTGGTGGGTATAGTTGAAGGGCTGATGCCAATAGGCGGGGTAAGTTTCATGGATTTAAGACTTTACTAGTGGGGAATAGTGACCCTACACTAAGATATTTGGTCAACAATCTTAACTAGAACTGCAAGAATGTTCAAAGCGCTACAGTTTCGTCATCGTTGCAAAATTCTTTTAAATAACAGTTTTTCGTGTGCAGCTGTAGATGTTCTGTGCAAAGTTTGGTGTCAATTGTGCAAAAAATGTGTGAGCTGAAATGAAAAGTCCATTTTAAGATCCTTAACGGCTTAAATGGGCGTGGCCTATGCAGCAGCCTTCAGTGAATGTGTGGATATTTGGTTGGGGCGTTATGAGCAAAAAGAGATTGTCAGCCTCTCCACTGTAAAGACACTTTTTTGAAATTCCCGCCCAAAAAAAAATAATTTTCTCCCACCCACATTCATATTTTTTGTCCATATTTTTATATAGACTCAGGTATGCCCCATGATGGTCTCCCTTGAGTTTTAAGCTAGTTATGATGGCGCCCCCTTATGGCGAAAATTACAGAAACGTTTTGAGAACGCTACTAAGGATAGCACCAACATGTCTAAAATTTGGACTCGATACGGTGTACAGTTTTGGATTTATGAATATGTACGTACAAGGTAGTACAAGTCAGCTAATTTTCAAATATTCAAAGCGCTACCGTTTCGTCATCGATGGTCGTATCAAAATGGTAAATGGACTTGTATAGCGCTATATCTCCGTTTATCACAGACTCAAAGCGCTCTACATTGTTTTCTGTACACATTCACCCAGTCACACACACATTTATACATCGATAGCAGCAGCTACCACGCAGGGTAGGCTTAGCACTAGGGTGCTAAGCTAGCTAAGCTAACTATAGGGAGCAATTCGGGGTTCAGTGTCTTGCCCAGGGACACTTCGACATGTGGCGGGGAGACGGGGGATCGAACCTCCGACCCTGCACACCAGAGGCGACCTCCCTACCCACTTCGCCACTGCCGCCCCGTATCAAAATCATTTTAAATAACTTTTTTTCTTGTGCGTCTGTAGATGTTCTGTGCAACGTTAGGTGTCAATTGTACAAAAATTGTGGGAGCTGAAATGAAAAGTCCGTTTTGCAGATTTTGCGATCGGTGTGGGAGTTATAGCCCTAAACGCGCTTTCCTTTGTTGTAGCGCCACCTAGTGGCTGGCGTGTCTGACTTGTATGCTGAGAGGGCCGGGGTCTGGAGTAGCCCTGCTAGTTGGTTTGTCGCGCAGACTCACAGTTTGGGCTGTGGACACACTTTTACATCGTTACAAATAAAAATAGGGAAGAATAAAAATCCTTATAAAAACAATAGGGTTCTGCAAAACGCGGTCCCAGCTCCTGCTCGGGCTTGGCCCCCTAATTAAGCTTTTGGGGAACATATGGATTATTTATATGTATTTAGGCATGTACATTTTGGACTAAAACAGGGCATTCCAAAGCCTGGCTTCACCCGCCGACCTACTTCCGCTCAAATTTCATTTTCCCTTCAGTAGTCAGTCTGGGTGTGCGGTATATTCTTAGGTTTTCTCCGGCCAGATTTCTGCCGGTCCAATCAGCGCACAGAGGGAGTGGCTCAGAAGCCGATGCATAACATAAGCCCCAAACGTTATGCGATTGGTTGGGAGATCCAGTGTGGTACTGGGCAGATCCAATAGTTTTAAACTTCAACAGACACCCGCCTCCAAGTGAGTGAACGTTTGCCAATAGAGCAGTTCCAGACCTTCTGTAAAAATGGAATATATATATATATATATATATATATATATATATATATATATATATATATATATATATATATATATATATATATATATATATATATATATATATATTTGTGTTATAATGCCACCTACAGGATTTTTGTGAAATTGGAATTTTGGGATTAAAAGTTTGAATCGGAAGTTGGAATTTTAGAATTTAGAAATTCAGATCCTTGTTTAGTGTTAAAATAATTCCATATTTCAGTTTATGGAATTTAAATTAATTTTCAATAGACAAACCCTAACCCCTGTTTTTTTTTATATATTTTTTTTAAGGTAATAAGAAGACTTTATTCTTGTTATTTTTTTTCTGAAAGTGGCCACATTCTCTGTCATATAATTAGCAAGTGAAGCCGGGAAAACAATAAAAAAAGATCCCCACTTATTTTAACACAATCATCTCCAATAGTGTTTTTTGAGGGAAATCCTTTAAAACCATCAATGCCCAAATCACAAGTGATTTATTCTCTTCGAGAGAGAGAGAGTGTGTGTGTGCTTGTCAGTGTGTGTGTGTGTGTGTGTGTGTGTGTGTGTGTGTGTGTGTGTGTGTGTGTGTGTGAGCGAGAGAGGATGTGTGTATGTCAGTGTATGTGTGAGAGAGAGGGAAAGAGAGAGAGAGAGAAGTGTGTGTGGGTGTTGACACTTCAAGGAAGTTATGTAAAAAGATTCCTTGAGTGTGAGTGGCTCAGCAGGTTTTCATTCCATTGGTTTTGGCAAACCAAACAGGGCGACATGACTACATGTACATTTAAAAAAACAAACAGACAAAGGCACTAAGAAAAACTAAATAAAAATATCATTCTTTGCACTGATGGTCTCCTTTGCTGTTACATGTAATTTATGATCATCAGAGGAAAAAATTAGACTGTTTCAGAAATATTTTGAAATTCCTTGTGGCACCTTTAAGGCTGGAACCACCATTGACGGATTGATCGACTGCGGACGGTCAGCAGCGTTAGCAGACCCGTCGCCAGACCTCAGTCTTAAGGGGGGCATATGAAATGCATAGGGGGGCACAATTATTATTAGCCGACAGTAGGCCTACGTATATTTTTAATAGTCCTATACTCTATTCGCGCAGCACGTAATCATCACGTTAAACTAACCAACAGCGGTAGCCTAGCCTATAACATCAGTCCTCATAATTTAAAGCAATAGGCCTACATTACATAGAAGCAATGTTATGAATATCCATAAAACACTTGACTATTCAACATATTAGATGTAGCCTAACACCAGACGCATATCTCAAACATTGCATTTTAAAGCAGTCAACAGAGGGATATGCATTCCCATTACACACACACACACACACACACACACACACACACACACACACACACACACACACACACACACACACGGTAGCCTACTTTGAGTGGAGGCAGGGCTGTGCTCTCTCCAGTCCCTTCTATCAGTACAGCGAGAGGCGGCGTTTCTCCGAGCTCAACCTCCTCATCAACATATCTTTCGGCCTCCGGGTTCAAAGCAGCCAGTGCGCCAATGAGCTCGCTACTGCGCTCTCCAAAACGTGCATCCATTTCTCCTTGCACAGCATCAATAACACTGTAAAATACTCTCTTGAACTCAGTCTTTTCGTCTATGTCACTTTCTGACGGACCAACTGTTTCCTCAACTGCAAATCCGCGGAGGTTCTTGTAAATTGTGCGTCTTCTCTTGCTTGGACCGGGGTCGGTCTCCGGCACAGCCTCGATGGCCGTGGCTGGAGGAGCGCAAAGTTCCCACAGAGCAAAACTGTGGCTTTACGCAATCAGAAGTGTCACCGCGCTGAACAAGTCCATCATTTCGGATTGTAGTCTGTCATGCGGCTCGAAAAGTGACAACAGTTTGACGATGCGATTTGGCAGAGGAGACTGTTGGTGGGCTTTTCAACCATTACCAAATATCGATTATGAACTAGAAATGAAATAGTAAGCCGGCGAAAACTCATCCAGCTTCACTTTCAAAATGCGCGGTAACTGTTGAGCGGCTACATTGACGTATTACGTAGGCCTACGTAGCCTTACTTTCTTTTCAGTGTAGATAGACTCCCATCAATCAAACAAAATCACACCATTGTTTATTTATATTTTAAATGTTTTGATGATAAAGAATGCAACATTATTATTTATCAACACAAAATTAGCTACTATGATAGTATACAATAAAAATGAAAGTAATTTTTTTTTAGAGATCTGTGCCCCAAGTGGGGGGGCACAAGCATTTCTGGGGGCGGGCCCGGCCCCCTATGGCCCGCCCATAGCGACGGGTATGAGCGTTAGTGAAATATTTCGGCTCCTCAGAAACAAAGTGACATGTGAACACGTGTGTGTAAATACATATATGTATAGGCTGGAAGGCTCTATTCCTTACCATTACCCTAACCCTAAAACCGGAGCTTTTTGAAGGAAAACTGTATTTCTGTTTTGGTGGAGACAGGGGAACTGGAGGATTGGGGAGACGGTGGAGTCATGACCTCATTGTGAAAAGCAGCCAATCCTCTCTCTCTCCCTCTCTCCCTAATCTCTCTCCCTCCTCTCTCTCTCGCTATCCCTCTCTTTCTCCCTCTATGCCTCTCTCTCCCCTGTCTCTCTCTCTGTCTATCCCTCTCTCTCTCTCCCTCCTCTATCTCTCTGTCTATCCCTGTATCCCCCCTCTCTCTCTCTCTCTCTGTCTATCCCTCTATCCCCCTCTCTCCCCCTCTCTCTCTCCCCCTCTCTATCTCTCTGTCTCCCTCTCTCCCCTCTCTCTCTCTCTGTCTATCCCTCTCTCTCTCTATCTATCCCTCTCTCTCTCTCTCTCTGTCTCCCCTCTCTCTCTCTCTGTCTCCCTCTCTCTCCCCCCTCTCTCTCTCTCTCTCTGTCTATCCCTCTCTCTCTCTCTCTCCCTCACCATGACCTCATTGTGATACTAGAATGTGTGGTGGTGTGTTTACCTGCAAAGCTCCCCCCCTGTGTGTGTGTGTGTGTGCGTGTGTGTGCGTGCGCGCAACTTTCTCAAACTGCAATGTATTGCTCTGTTTGAGATGTGAATGGGAGGGGGGGGGGTCATGGCTATGATTTTATAATGTAAAGCCCTCTCTGCTGACTTTTTGTGTATGAAAAACAGGTGACTGACTATGAGTGACAGATGGTAACTCATGTGCTTTGACGGTGATTAGCCAATGAGATCCAGTAGTTGTCATTGAGGGGCGGGGACATCAGTCAGTCAGAGCGTCTGCAGGGAAGTTGACTTTTTTTCTCTCTCCAAGTTATCGGAGCAAGAAGCCGCAGTATTATTATTTTACCGTGGAAATGTGCCTACTTAGTTTATGTGAATCACTTCTTTAAATAAATACAGTCTCCTACAAGTACAATACAACTTGCTGCCTCATTGTGGAGCCTATCTGTGAACTGGAGGAGAGTTAGCAATCATGAATATTCACCCAGAAATAAAGCATGTTACAGGGGATTTGAAGGTCACAGGGAGAGAGGAGAGAGATTAGGGGGACACCAGTTTGTAAACGCTGCCACACTGAGAAATACAGAGAGAGTTTTGTGGAGCTGATAATAGGCTTAATCAACTTTGTGTCAACTCATTTGGCGATGGCTTGAATGTAACCGACGTTCATTCATATGAAAAAGCTACGCATTATAGCTTTAAAATATCGATTTCATGTGATTTAGTAATCATGAGTATTTCACCAGGACAGCGCCACATACACACACACACACAAGCACATGCACACAGACAGACAGACAGACAGACAGACAGATGCACACACACATACACACACATACGCACAAGCACATGCACACGCACACAGACAGACAGACACACAGACGGACACACAGACAGAAAGACAGACAGACACAGCAGTAGTGGTTAACAGTTGATCATTCACCACATCAACAGCAATACAAGCAGATAGATTGAGACGCATTTAAAATTCAGATACATTTCATGATTGTGTTTAGTTTGTTCATTAGAATGAACTACACACAAGCAAAGGAGGAAATAGAACAGAGCAACATCACAACATTAAAATGCATGAGACACTGCATGTGAATGACGTCATTTTTTAACTTATAGAAATCATCATGAAACTTTTACAGTTGATTACTGTAATTAAAACACTACACATTTTTTTTCATAAATTTGAATTTTTATAAAAAAGTTCAAATCTTTATTTCCTTTACTACAGCACACTAGTGTCCAAAGTCTTTACCTAACAGATTTTGGATACTCACTTCATACAATTTATAAATACTATATTCTGAGGTCTTAAAAATGCACATTTTGCACCAGCACTGTGTGACACAACACTGCATGAGAGGTGTAAACCACAGCTCTGTGTGTGTGTGTGGGAGAGTGTGCGTGTTGGAGTGTGTAAACGTGTGTGTGTGTATGTCACATCCTCACTCACACACACACACACACACACACACACACACTGTGAGAACACAGTGACGTTTAATGTCAAAGTTGAATCAGTTCTAGTATCTCTACGTGCGCCAGGGCCGCCCATAAGGGGTAGAAAGTGTAAAAAGCAGTAGAAAAGCAGAATTGTTCAAAATGTTTCAGATTGAGCACAGCGGAGTGTAACTGTTTCAAACATAATCCATCCTATAAACCTTTGTGTGCCAAATGGTGACAAGATTGGGTTTTGATATGAAACAGTTTTGTCTGGATTATATTTCCTGAGTCGTTCCACATGTACCTGCTACTTGTGTCTGGGTGTGGTTGTGAAAAGTATTTGGACCCCATGAAAAAACAGGTTGGGTACCTTTTGTAGTTATTCTACATTCTTTGACATAAGTCTTCAGGTTGACACGGCCAGCCAGGTCTGACCAGTTTTTCACAAACCTGGCCAATTGACCAACCAGCCGGGTCCTGTTTTTATCATTGTAACCACCAGGTTCCTGCTTTCTATATTGTTTCTAAAAATTAAAAATAAAAATAGACATAAAAAGTTCTTAATGCAAAGAAAGACACAAGGCACAAAGAAGTTGGAAATAACTGAAGGAACAGATTTATGTTCAAAGATTAAGAACTGTTTTGTAATAATTTCAGTAATGTTTTCAGTAATTTTGCAGTGATGAGAGCAGAATGAACTAAGCCTAAATGTTGCAACCAAATATAGGCCAACTTTATAGTTTTGAAGGGAATGTTGGTTTGGTTATTCATGTAGAGAACCGCCTTTTTTTCTTTTTTGTGTGAAGAATTCGTTGTTGATGTTAATTTTTAAGCGTTATTTATTTGAACAATATACCACCAAAAGATTTCCAATGATTTATTGTCATGTGCAGAAATACAAAAAAGTGCAATATTTGGTGCAGCCAATTAGTGTAAATGTATCTTATACCAGAAACTAGTCGCATAGAAAATGTGCAAATTGTGAAAAGACTTTTAGTTTGCTTTAGTGGATACTAAAGAAGAACAATGTCTCTGTGTGAACTGATTATTTTGTAGAGATCTGCTGATCTGTTAAACAATTGTGTGAGTGGGAATCAAAATAAATTGGTCTGCTGAATGTACATGCTACTATTGTAAAATAATAAGCCCTTGCTCCCCCAACTGTCCATACAAATCCCTGGTTGATAAGATAGTTATTCTCTCTACAATTACATGTATGTGTTTATTGAGGGATGAGCGCATTGATACGAGTAAAGCATGGGTAAGGTGGGGGGGGGCATTGACTGGTTGTTAAGGCGATGGGGGGGTGTTGTTAAGGGAACGGGGGGGGGGGTGTTGTTAAGGCTGGGGGGGGGGGTGTGGTACCTGATACCAATCCTCAAGTATGAAGAACTCTTTGAATTAACTTGAAAAACGTCATGAGATCCAACGCTTACAGGAAATGAGAAAGAAAAAAACATGTCCACGTGCGTTGCCAGTGCCGATAGCTAAAGCAACACAAACAGCTTTCATAGCCTCGCCTCATTGCAGAATATTCAATATCTATTCAAAGTTGGGTGTTTACACAGAGCCGCGGCTCCACGTAAGGCCATTTAAAAAGCAGTAGAAAAGCAGGAATGTTCAAAATGTTTCAGATTGAGCACAGCGGAGTGTAACTGTTTCAAACATAATCCATCCTATGAACCCTTTGTGTGCCAAATGGTGACAAGATTGGGTTTTGATATGAAACAGTTTTGGCTGGATTATATTTCCTGAGTCGTTCCACATGTACCTGCTACTTGTGTCTGGGTGTAGTTGTGAAAAGTATTTGGACCCCATGAAAAAACAGGTTGGGTACCTTTTGAAGTTCTTTTACATTCTTAAAAACAGGACAGGCTAGTTACTCTGTAATTTTCCTCCAATTGAGTGGGCAGGCCTGACATGCGCTACATGTTACAGGCATTGAGTTGAGACACACCCAGTGAAAAATATAAGAGGTAAACTCCTTCCCATCTCAGACTGACTGCAGCGCCCGCCGACATGACACCAGCCTTCATCATCCTCCTCTGCCTTGCGCACACGGTATTTACACTTTTCAACTCCTTTGTGATTTTCTCTACTAATGACATCTATTGCAGGATGCCCAAGTGAACAAAAAGTGTATTTGTCTATACTTAAAGTATATTTGAAGTGTATTAAAAGTTTGCAAGTATATCAACACCCTATGTACTTATTTAACCCTCATGCACCACTGGGACCATTTTCTGCCTTTTGACCTTTTTCTTGTTTGTTTTTTGAATAACTTTAGCTGTGCTTATGTTAGCCTAATACATTTTGCCCAGGGTTCATTTTTATGCAGATCATTTCTGAATTTCTACTCAGCAACTTCATAGCACCTATAATAAAGGCAGGACATTTTTTTGTTACACAGAAGACCCTAATACCATTTTCGGCCCCCATTGACTTCCATTCAAAACGGCCTATTTTTCCAAATTTGATCCTGCTGACAAAGCACCATAAAATATATTGTTCTATTTTTCTAAGACATCAAAATTTGTGATTTTCACCCCAACTACTAGGTGGTGCCCCTTAGGTATAATTTGCATGGGGATGAATGACAGGCTATTTTCCTGGTTGTCAGTCCTGCAATATTGTTGCCCCCCAAAGGTCAATGTCAAAAAATATTTCAACCTAAATGGTGTTGATGTGTTGGTAGGGATACCAGTGTGTGGTGTATATGTAGATATTGAGAAATTATGGTTTGTGTGTGTGTGTGTGTGTGTGTGTGTGTGTGTGTGTGTGTGTGTGTATACAGACAGCCAAACTTCAAACACCCAAACCTGTATGTAAAAAATGGCTCAATATGAAAGCATTAAAATCGGTAAAAACCTATCTTTTTCAAACCATAGCCATGTTGACAGACAGGCCACATTTTTTGTGGAAAAATAATCATTTTAAGCATTAAAAGCAAACGAAAATCAACTCATATTAAATATGTATGTACAGAGCTCAAGTGGGGTAAATGGTTCATAAAAAGAAGTAAAAAAAACATTATTGTATAATACTTTTATGGCAGTTAATTGGGCCTGGCTTCTTGTGGCCCTTAGGGTCTCCTGTGTAACAAAAAAGTTAGGGAGGCCTGAGGGTTAATAGTATACTTTAAGTATATTATTTTGTGTGCTATGTTTGAGTGAATTTCTTAATGTGCTTAAGTATAGTCGTAAAAAATGTGCTCTGTTTGAGTGTATGTCTTAATATGCTTAAAGGTGGGGTATGTGATTTCTGATTGGTCAAAATTAACATGAGCGGTACACTTTGACCAATCAGAGCGAGGCTCCGATTCTAAAAAAAAAAAATACGATTCTATGTTCTTATTGGCTGTTGGGACTGTCAACTGTTCAAATCTCTATCACAACTGCTATATTCTCCCTAAATTCTCCATCCCAGCTTTAAATATAGTTCTAAAAAGGGTGTTAAGTTTGGATGTATTTTTAATATGCTTAAAGCTGGGGTGGAGTATTTGGGGAGAAAATGGCTGTTGGGATAGAGATTCAAATCCAAATACCTCAACCGCTCCACTCTTTGGTCCCTCTCCTATGGTCCCTCCCTGACACGCTCTACACCAACAAAGTCGTGCCAAAGTGAATGGACAGTCCCAACAGCCAATAAGAACAGAGAATTGGAGCCTCGCTCTGATGGGTCAAATTGTCAGCTCATGTTAACTTTGACCAATCAGAAATCATATACCCCAGCTTTAAATAGTATACTTGAGTACAAAATACAGTCAAACCCAAAATTATTCATTTACCCTTGGCAAATTTTGACTTAAAGTTACTTTTATTCAACCAGCAAGTTTTTCTTGTTTGGAAATGACACAGGCTACTCCCAGAAGATAATAAGACCAAGTACAAGAGGCATCATCATCATCATCACCTTTTATTTACATTTGAACAAAAAGTGGCATGTCAACAATTATTCATACCCTTCTCAATAATCAATAGAAAAGCCCTTATTGGCTATTGTAGCAATCAAACGCTTCCTATAATTGCTGACTGGCTTTCTGTATGTCTCCACTGGTATTTTTGCCCTTTCATCTTTAGCAATGACCCTCCAACTCTTTCAGTTTGAAGCGTCTCACTGCCATCACCCTGATCTTTAGCTCCCTCCTCCTCCTTCTGCTATTTTGGGCCAGAGAAAATCTATACACCTTTTATTTTTTTACCTTTTCCCACATAAATCTACAGATGTCACTATGGTCAAAACATTTTTTTTCTTCTCTTTTGGGTTTCTCCATGTAGGTTGATTCACAACCGACCCAAGCCGGCTCCGTGACGTTTTCCTGCGGTGGCACACAGTGCCCTTCTGGTCAGGACTGCCTCCTGGTGGATGGCACATCTCGCTGCATGGACCCGTGTGATCACTACACGCCGCTAGACGACGCCTGGAGAGCCACAGGCATCAGGAGGGGGCCGCCTTTTCACTGCGACCGAAACACAGTCGGTCAGGGCTGGTACCGTCTGTTCCTCGATAGCAGCAGCGTTCAGATGCCAGAGAGATGCATTGATTGGCTCATGTGTGGAACTGCTACTCCACTGTGGCTGCAGACGCCCCACCCGCGGCTCTCTGCAGGCATCATACAGGCCCAGGTTTGTGGCAGCAAAAATGGTAATGGTAATCCACAAGGAGGCTGCTGCCACTTCAAGGAAAAACCAATCCATGTGAAAGCCTGCCCAGGAAACTACTACGTCTACAAGTTCATAAAGCCCAGTCAATGCTCTCTAGCGTACTGTGCAGGTAAGCAACAAGTTCCTTCTCTGCAGTCACACTGTGGTATCAACGTTGAGCCAAATGCTAAGATCAAGATCCAGAGGCTTCAGCTGCTGAAGCACAAAGTTATAAGTCTAGTTCTTCAGACTGACAGTGAATGGAATCCTTATTCCATATTGTATGTGGAGATGATCATGTCTTTGGATAATTCAGACCTTTGGTTCCATCAGATTCTCTAGTGGACTAATTTGTCTTCTGCTCCTCATCAGATGTCAACACCCTGGTGTGTAACACCTGCACTGCAGCTCAGACCTGTGTGAGCGATGACAAGATCAACTGGAGGTGTGAAGGTCAGTCTGAGTCACCATGAAACATCCACCATTCCACATGATTTACCTTGATGGTTTTGACACAAAAAGAGTGTGGTGTAGGGGAGAACGGGGTAATGTGAGACACTTTTTACCACATATTCCAGAACTACTGTCGGACTAGTGACAAAATCATGGGGTTTGGTCAATTAAGCAAAACATTTTTCAGTCTCCACAACACTCGAAATTAACTCTGATACAAATACAACATATAATTCATATTCAATAATGAACATTCAAATGACAGATAGAACCAGTTAGATTAAAACACAGTCTGGGGGTCAGAACACAAGACCCATAGAGCTAAAAACGAGGCATTGCCAGACTGCTGTGGGGAATATAAATAGGTTATTATGAGCAAACCGTGGACACATATTTATGTTCAAAAACTTCAAAAAAGTTCATTTTGCATAATATGGAAGCTTTAAATATAATGGATTCATTAAAAAAGAGCACAGACACTGTCTCACTTTACCCCACAGCATTTGTCTCACTTTACCCTACAATCTGAGAAAAAACTACCTCTCTTAGAAATTCAGGCTAATCTTCAGTTAGCATCATAACATTGTTGGTACCGCATCAACATGTATGATCTAAGTTTTTCTACCTGAATCAATTTGCTTTGGCACAACAGTTGATTAAGTTGACAGCAAGAAAATGTACTTTTACATGCAAAAATGATATTTTTGTGAAAGAAAACATGCTTACAACATCACCATGAGGTCCTCTCCCTCATGGCCAAGGGGAAATGAGAGGGGCTTGAAAACATAATGCTCACATGACCAAAAATGTGTCCCGTTGCTTAGATACAGGGGGTGTCTCACATTACCCGATGTCTCACATTAGCATGTTCTCCCCTACAGTAAGCACAGTGCAGTTGGTTTTCATCACATAGGACCTGAGAAAGTATCAAAGCACTAATTTGATATCTTACAGAATGGTTGTATTTGTGTCCAACAAAAAGCTACATTTTCATCACAAGTAGCCTATCTTTACTCCAATTTGTACCAAACATAATAGGTATCTTATTCCAGTGTGATAAGGAAATATACATTTAAGGCATTACTTTTTGTTGAGACCATTTTTTTAAACCAAGTGAAAATGAAGCAGAAGTATTACCAGTTTAAAGGGATATTGAGGATGTTTTGAAGTGGTTGTATGGGATACTTCGGCAATACTAAATGTGTTAACTTGTGAAAATGGGAGAGATGTTGCTGTAGCAGAAGTCAGCATTGTACTGTTGCAGAGGGGGCCAGACGAAAAAGTTTTTCACCAAATATATGAATGCTTGCCTAAAACCTAAATATCGGTTCAATTGTATGCTAAACTGAGATTGTTTCCACAGCTTTATTTTTGCCAATCAGCTGCTTGACTCAGAGCTACTGCGGATTACTCAAGAGACAAGAAAACAAAAGTGAATATCTGTCTGGCTGCGAACTCAAGCTATGGGAAAAAAATCTCATTTTAGCTTGCAATTGAACAGAAATGTAGGTTTTAGGTTAGCATTTAATTATGTGGTGAAAATACATTTTTCTTCTGGCCCCCTCTGCAACAGAACTATTTTTACTTCTGCTACAGTAACCTCCCCCCTAAACTCTTTATAATGTCTGTGCTGATCACCATCTCCATAACGTAACAGACTAACTATGCCTAAGTACTCCATTCAACCCTACTTCAAAGATGAACTATCCCTTAAGTACTGTCAAACTGATGCCATGTCGGTTGAAAGAGATTTTGCTTTGACTTCAAACAGAAATTGTCTCATCAGTTTCTACAACCACACCTGCTCCAACACCAACAACACCACCAGGTTCTCCAGTGAGGCTGGTCGGCTCCAGCAGTACCTGCTCTGGCAGAGTGGAAGTCTTCCATGCCGACTCGTGGGGGACAGTGTGTGACGACGGCTGGGGGCTGAGTGATGCTGAAGTGGTCTGTCGACAGGTTGGCTGTGGCAGGGCTCTGTCAGCTCCACAACTTGCACATTTTGGACAGGGAAGTGGACCAATCTGGCTAGATGAAGTTGACTGTGCAGGAAATGAGTCATCACTATCAGACTGTGCACATCCGGGACTAGGCGTACACAACTGTGGACATGAGGAAGACGCTGGTGTTATTTGTGAAGGTAAATGTCTATACATAGGGGAGAGTGGGGTGAAGTGAGCTAAAATGATTTATCAGTCAAATTTACACATTTCCCATTAATTCAGGATGTTTCCTAGCAATGGATATTATCAGAATGTATTCAGGATGAAGGGCAGTAAAAATATAATTGTTTTAAAAAAAGTTGTCTTGTGTGTCACTTTACCCCAGCTTAGGGGTAAACTGAGACAGACCAGAGAAATCAAGGGGGGTAAATTGATCCACTTACGTTTTCCACTCTGAAACTACAATAACAACCCATGTTGTAACAGTTAGAATCCTGACAGCTAGCTTGTAAACCAAATATTCCAGAACTAATGTCGGACTAGTAACAGAATCACGGGGTTTTGTCAATCAAGCCTGTTTTTTTTCCTAAAAACTTGAAAGTTACTCTGATCAAATAAAACATATAATTCATAATGTTTTAATTAACATTCAAATGGTAGATTGAACCAGTTAGATTAAAACACAGTCTGGGGGTCAGAACACAGGACCCTTAGAGTCAGCTAATGTCTGGGGGTCAGGGCAAAGGCAATCAGAAACAGCTTGCCAAACCATGCCATTGCTGACACCCCTTCAACCATTCAACCCCCACCTCCGGACTGCATTGTCTCTATTCAAACTAGTCTCCTTGCTACCTCAAATATGATGGATTCATTAAAAGAGGACACAGATACTGTCTCACTTTACCCCACAGCATTTGTCTCACTTTACCCAACAATCTGAGAAAAAACTACCTCTCGTAGCAATTCAGGCTAATCTTCAGTTAGCATCATCACATGGTTTCATATGTTGGTACTTCATCAACATGTATGATCTAAGTTTTTCTACCTGAATCAATTTTCTTTGGCACAACAGTTGATTAAGTTGACAGCAAGAAAATGTACTTTTGTGAAAAAAACATGCTTACAACATCACCATGAGGTCCTCTCCCTCATGGCCAAGGGAAAAATGGGAGGGGCTTGAAAACATAATGCTCACATGACCATAAATGTGTTCTGTTGCTTAGATACAGGGGGTGTCTCACATTACCCGATGTCTCACATTAGCTCGTTCTCCCCTACAGTAAGCACAGTGCAGTTGGTTTTCATCACATATGACCTGAGAAAGTGTCAAAGCACTAATTTGATATCTTACAGAATGGTTGTATTTGTGTCCGACAAAAAGCTACATTTTCATCACAAGTAGCCTATCTTTACTCTGATTTGTACCAAACATAATAGGTATCTTATTCCAGTGTGATAAGGAAATATACATTTAAGGCATTACTTTTTGTTGAGACCATTTTTTTAAACCAAGTGAAAATGAAGTCAGAATTGTACTGTTGCAGAGGGGGCCAGATGAAAACGTTTTTCAACAAATATATGAATGCTTTCCTAAAACCTAAATATCGGTTCAATTGTATGCTAAACTGAGATTGTTTCCACAGCTTTATTTATACCAATCAGCTGCTTGACTCAGAGCTACTGCGGATTACTCAAGAGACAAGAAAACAAAAACTAATATCTTTCTGGCTGAAAACTCAAGCTGTGGGAAAAATTCTCAGTTTAGCTTGCAATTGAACAGACATTTAGGTTTTAGGTTAGCATTTATATATGTGGTGAAAAAAGGTTTTTCTTCTGGCCCCCTCTGCAAAAGAACTATGCTGACTTCTGCTACAGTAACCTCCCTCCTAAACTCTTTATAATGACTGTGCTGATCACCATCTCCATAAGGTAACAGACTAACTATGCCTAAGTACTCCATTCAACCCTACTTCAAAGATGAACTATCCCGTACTGTCAAACTGATGAAATGAATAATTTTGCTTATTGCTGGTGAAATCAAAACCTGCTGTTGCAATGTCGGTTGAAAGAGATTTTGCTTTGACTTCAAACAGAGAGTTATCCAGTGAGGCTGGTCGGCTCCAGCAGTAGATGCTCTGGCAGAGTGGAAGTCTTCCATGACGGCCAGTGGGGGACAGTGTGTGACGACCTCTGGGGGCTGAGTGATGCTGAAGTGGTCTGTCGACAGGTCGGCTGTGGCAGGGCTCTGGAGGCTCCACAAAGTGCACGTTTTGGACAGGGAAGTGGACCAATCTGGCTAGATGATGTTCAGTGTTCAGGAACTGAGTCATCATTATCAGACTGTGCACATCTGGGACTAGGCGTACACAACTGTGGACATGATAAAGACGCTGGTGTTATTTGTGAAGGTAAATGTCTATACATAGGGGAGAGTGGGGTGAAGTGAGCTAAAATGATTTGTCAGTCAAATTGACACATTTCCCATTAATTCAGGATTTTTCCTATCAATGGAAATTATCAGAATTTATTCAGGATGAAGGGCAGTGAAAATCTGATTGTTTTAAAAAAAGTTTTCTTGTGTCTCACTTTACCCCAGCTTAGGGGTAAACTGAGACAGACCAGATAAATCAAGGGGATAAACTGATCCACTTACTTTTTCCACTCTGAAACTACAATAACAACACATTTTGTAACAGATAGAATCCTGACAGCTAGCTTGAAAACCAAATATTCCAGAACTAATGTCGGACTAATAACAGAATCATGGGGTTTGGTCAATCAATCACGTTTTTTTTCCTAAAAACTTGAAAGTAACTCTGATCAAATACAACATATAATTCATAATTAAGTACGGGCCCTCAATAACTTATTGTTATCCACCATACTTATTCTTCTTATTTCTTCCGCCACATTTTCTTGCTCTATGGGAAATGAGAGGGGCTTGAAAACATAATGCTCACATGACCAAAAATGTGTTCCGTTGCTTAAATACAGGGGGTGTCTCACATTACCCTATGTCTCACATTAGCTCGTTCTCCCCTACAGTAAGCACAGTGCAGTTGGTTTTAATCATATATGACCTGAGAAAGTATCAAAGCACTAATTTGATATCTTACAGAATGGTTGTATTTGTGTCCAACAAAAAGCTATATTTTCATCACAAGTAGCCTATCTTTACTCCTATTTGTACCAAACATAATAGGTATCTTCTTCCAGTGTGATAAGGAAATATACATTAAGGCATTACTTTTTTCCAACACCAACAGGTTATCCAGTGAGGCTGGTCGGCCCCACAAGCTGCTCTGGCCGAGTGGAAGTCTTCCATGACGGCCAATGGGGGACAGTGTGTGGCGACCTCTGGGGGCTGAGTGATGCTGAAGTGGTCTGTCGACAGGTTGGCTGTGGCAGGGCCCTGGAGGCTCCACAACTTGCACATTTTGGACAGGGAAGTGGACCAATCTGGCTAGATGATGTTCAGTGTTCAGGAACTGAGTCATGGCTATCAGACTGTGCACATCCGGGACTAGGCAGAAACGACTGTGGACACTTTGAAGACGCTGGTGTTACTTGTGAAGGTAAATGTCTGGAGTGTGGGGTGAAGTGAGCTAAAATGATTGATCAGTCAAATCTACACATTTGTTTACACATTAATTTAGTATTTTTCCCATCAATGGAGATGATCAGAAAAAAAGGGCAGGGAAAATATGATTGTTTTCTTGTGTCTCACTTTACCCCAGCTTAAGGGTAAAATGACACAGACCTGAGAAATCAAGGGAGTAAACTAAATAGTAGGGTTTAAAAAGCAGTTGGAGATTAAATCAAGATAATAGTCAGATTTGGCTTTCCCAACCATTTTTTGTGCATCTATTTCTGAGTTGTCTAAAAACAGTCCAATTTGAATTTTCTCCAGAGGGTCTAGCTAGAGACCAGGCTTTATTTCTCTCAGAAAATAAGTCGGAAAGTTAATTTGTGAACCAGGGGTTAACTATTTTTTACACACACACACACACACACACACACACACACACACACACACACACACACACACACACACACACACACACACACACACACACACACACACACACACACACACACACACACACACACAGGGGGTCTCACCTTTTATTTTGTTTCTTGATCAACAAATAATTTTAACATAAACTTAAAAACCACACGTAGGCCTCGATGGGAAGGTAAAGGGGTGAGCAGATGGATAGTTTAATTTTTTCCTTTTTTTGTGTTTTTTCCCTCTTCTTTCCCTGTTATATTATGCTTGTAAAATAAAAATTGAAAATTTAAATTGAAGCAGTCCGTTATTGCGTATAGATGTCAAGAGATATGCACAAATGCTTTCAATAAAAAAATATTTGAAACAAAAACTTCTCGTCTGTTTTCAGAACTGGGGTAGGGCCTCCTCCAATCAGCTGCTGCTGCTGTCGGACCAATCAGCTGTGAGTATTTTCTGTTATTAAAACAAATCTGTTCTTCATTGAAACAAGCCCTGCGTTCCAAATCTCATACTCTTTATGCCACAAGTGGGACATACTTTTACTTGTTTATTTCATCATAACATGGCGCCTTGATCTTCTCCTTGCTTTTATATCCGTCTCATCCCTGTTTGTTTTCATACTGGGGCTCCGTTGATGCGACATCACTTATGGTGCGCACTGGATTGTGGGTCAGAATCGCCAAAATAGCATGCTGTTTTCAACACTTATAATCTCGCCTGATCTAGTAGGACATCTGGGTATTTCTAACCATACTAAATCTGACCCCCAGAATCAGGACATCCTAAATATGTTTTCTACCATACTAAATAGTAGAAAGTATGGGGATTGGAACACAGCCATGGTCTTTATGTTCTGATGAATAAATGTTTTCTCTGTTTGTGTCTTCAGGGTTTTGAGGAGCAGAAGACGACGTCACAGCTTTTTACTTTTTTCATTTTAATCATTAACAGAAAATCAACGCTGATCAATGTAATCAGATATAATCACTAGACGGGTTTACATGAATAATAATAATAATATTAATAATGGATTGGATTTATAAAGTGCTTTTCTAGGCACTCAAAGCGCTTTACAGGGTTCCAGGTACTATTCATTCACAGACAGTCATACTGGTGATGGAAGCGTGGCTGCCATTCAGCATCTACGGCCCCTCCGACCACCAGCTCAAGCATACAGCAGTCATACACATTCACACATGGACACTTATATTCTGATTAAAACATTTTTTTCAAGACCAAAGCTAATCAAACCGTTCCATTTAAAGTAAGGATTTGGGGACAAAATGGCAGTTGGGATAGAGATTCAAATCCAAATACCTCAACCGCTCCACTTGTTCTCTTTGGTCCCTCCCCTATGGTCCCTCCCTGACACGCTCTACACCAACAACGTCGTGCCAAAGTGAATGGACAGTCCCAACAGCCAATAAGAACAGAAAATCGGAGCCTCACTCTGATTGGTCAAAGTGCACTGCTCATGTTAACTTTGACCAATCAGAAATCACACTCCCCAGCTTTAAACCTTTTCATAAACTGATCAAAAGAAAAATAGTTTGATGTAAATGAATTTAGCCGATTAGCTTCTGGCTATGTTGTTCTGAGCATGCTCACTAACTGGACCTCGTCGGATATAACATTTTTAATTGAAACTATTTGATATTTTAGTCTCATCACAGGGATTGTGATGAAAGTCAGGAACAATTTACTCTTTAAACAAGCGCACAAAACATTTTTAAATATTTAAATTGGTCAACAGTCCGCCCTCACAAAAGCAAACGATGGCAGAACCACTTTGCACGTGTCACATTGATCATATTAAAGCTCCCATCTTATACACCTTTCGGTTCTATTATACACCATATTATATGGTCTTAAAGGTCCCTAATACGTTTTTCTTTAATTGTTTGCTGAAAAAAACTTTCAGATAATTTATTGTACTATGCTGATGTTCAGCTACTCTCAGGGGCACTTTACACTGTGAAAACGTGACAGTTTTCCAGTTTTTGGTTTAAAAAAAAACCCCGTTCAGACACAATTTATCTGACATCTTCACCCATACACATGTTTTCAGAGGAAACGGGCCGAAATCGCTGTAGAAGCAGTGTAGCAGCCATGCCAAGCCAATAGTCAGCTGTGACACAGCCTAGGAGATAGCTCTTCCAGTACAATTTGATGCATAAAACCTTACTGTAACCAAAAATGAATGCCACTAACGTTCATAAAGCGGTTGGTGTAAGCTTGGGGTTACAAGTATTGTAAATGACAAGCTTTCTGTCCTCTTATTTCACCGCATTGAACTCGTAAAAACAGAAGACTTGCTGATAGTAAAGGGGCTTCGTGAGCGGATACCTTCCTGTTAGTCGTACTTCAAAATAAAAGTCAACTCACGTGTGTCCAGTGAAATGCTATTAATGTTTAGCCAGTGAAATGCTTTTACTGTGAAGCCGTAGCCTTAATGCTCCTTTTGTTGAACAGTAACTTAACCGCTGCGCGCTGAACTATGGATAGTGTTTTTTAATGTAGAGAGAGCCGTGTCGCTGCCCTGGCATAGAAGCTACACACGTTTATTTGGCTAGAAAAACCGGCAGAGCACAAATCTTTCCCCAGACAAAGTGGCCGGTGGTCTCAATAACTTACTAATCGCTTAGACTAAATTGGCGAGTGTTAGGCTATATTTTAGCCCTGCACGTCACTCTCCGCTGATCACAGTGATGGTGCCGTGGAGACACCGTTCATGTTGTCTTCTAACTTTATAACTCGCTTGTGTTGTGGGTATTTTGACAGCAAATGTTATAGACTACGCATGTGTGAGGGTGGAGCCGTGACGTCAGCGTTATCAGGGGAAATGGTTTCGGTGTTTACAGGAAACCAAAACCGTTAAGTTTTCCAAAAAATCCTCCCTGGGAGGTGATCTCAAAAACCTGCGGTTTCATGCCTGCGTTTGCTGTTTTCCTGTAAATGATATAGTGCAACCGCGGGAATTTTTCCGCGTTTGCACCGTTTCGTGTTGTCGTGTAAAGTGCCCCTCACAATGGCCTATTTTTTAAAAAGAGCTGCAGCTCCCCTCGTAAGTATACAATCTTTGAGCTGCCCCCGCCCCCTGTCCGGAAGCGAAGCCAGATACGCCTCGCCCTCTGTCTGTCAGGGTCGTGGACCAATAAGAAATAGGGGTGTGGGCTGCACAGTGGAAGCTTCTGGCTTTCCAGTTTGTGAGGTCAGAAAAGGGGAAAATTCTGACTGGAGTATATTGGGGGGGAGTTTCAGAAAGGGGGAGAGTGAGAAAAGGAGAGATTGTTATTTTTTTTTATATTTTGGCAGTCTCTAGGCACACCGTGGACCCATGGATATGTTAGAACACATTTAAAAAGTGCATTTAGCATAATATGTGACCTTTAACCTTTAGCTATGGGTAATTCCCATTGAGACCGGGGTCTCTTTTTCATTTCATTTATTTGTTCACGGCTCTCGGCCACAGCACATGGCATGGAGCACAACAATCAAACCAAATCAAATCAAATCAAAACAAAACAATGGTGCACGGCAAGGGCCAAAACAAAAAGACTACTTAAACATTGGACGGACATTGTTTAGAAAGGCGCCTGTTTTAGCTTTTGGATTATTTCACCTCAAAAGCAAAATCAGTTTGAACATAGAAGGCACATTAACATAATCTCAAGGGAGACCTGTTCCCTTGTACACATTACCATGGACACACACATTCATACACCGATAGCAGGCTAACTATCGACATTCACACGAGGCAAGGTGGGTGAAGTATCTTGTCCAAGGACACAACAACCATGACACAAGTGGCAGGGCGGGAATCGAACCACCAACCCTTAGATTAATTGGCCGACCCGCTCTACCACCTGAGTCGTCCCAATTGAACACTTTTGGCATCATAACATCTGATCCATTCATTGTATTAAACGTCCATGTAAACAGTAAAGTTTGAATCTGCAAACTGAATTGATTCATTCGGTTTGAAGAAATAGTATCCATGTTATTAATCAATCAATTCTTATAAACAGTGTGAAATCAACAACACTTAAAGCTGATTATTAATTGTATTTTTGTGATGATTAAACAAAAATAAAATATATATATTGCACCTTCCATTGAGTCTGTTTTGTATTATGTATTAAGCATGTACGTATGTATCAGTGGCGTGGCGTGGGGATTTTTTTTGAGGAAGCTAAGTGAGACAACACCTTTAATCTACATGTGTATTGGAAGGTGGGGGACAGAAAATAGTAGGCTATCGCATCTCTCTCTCTCTCTCTCTCTCTCTCTCTCTCTCTCTCTCTCTCTCTCTCTCTCTCTCATAATCATTTTATTAAATTACAACACTACTTAAGACAACCCAGAACAACTTCAGTGGATATGCAGCACCAATGCAACTTGATCCAAGCACAATTAGAATAAAATAACACAAAGCATAACACACATAGCTACACGGACAGTTCATGTTACTAATCATGTATTGTAATGAAATGTATTATTTAACCTTTTGTTATTACTGTTATCACTTTACCATGTATTTTATATATATTCTTTCTTGGAAAAGTACTATGCAAGATTGATGTCAAGCACTTAATATGCATGTGTGTTTGTGTGTGTGTGTGTGTGTGTGTGGTATGTTATTTGTATTATATATATTTTCATTTTTTTATGTTAAGAATATGTTTTACTGTATTTTTTGTTTGTAAGGACCCTCTTGAAAACGAGATGGTTTCATCTCAAGGGGTTATCCTAA
This sequence comes from Hyperoplus lanceolatus, assembly GCA_026929865.2. Taxonomy (NCBI): domain Eukaryota; kingdom Metazoa; phylum Chordata; class Actinopteri; order Uranoscopiformes; family Ammodytidae; genus Hyperoplus; species Hyperoplus lanceolatus. Next base: position 35,248,949 of record CM049402.1, read on the forward strand.
TAAAATTAAATTAAATTAAATTAAACAGCAAAGCTGCACCGGGAGAAGGTGTGTATTTTACTCACTATTTGTAGAGGAAGGCCATTAGCTGAAGTTTGCCGCTACCAGCTAGCCACTCGGTGCGGACATAGTTCTCCTCACTGAAAGTGCGATAAACTTTATTTCTCTCCACACGCATTGGCCTGCCGTCAGATCTGATTTTTAATGGCTCCTCAATTGGCCGTTTGGTAAAATAATTTGTTACTAGATACTCAAAATCTCCACCCTCCATAGCTGTTCTTGCTAATATGATAACAATGCTAACATGCTTAAACATGCTTGTTACATGTAATTTATGATCATCAAAGGGAAATATGAGACTGTTTCAGAAATATTTCAAAGTTCCTCGTAGCACCTTTAAAGTCCAAACTTCCTCTTGGTCTTACTGGCTACATGTAGCTCGTTATGCTATGCTATCGTTATGCTATCGCTAATGATGCTGCTATGACCAACACATTACCAGTCCAGGGTCTAAATGCTAATATCCTGTGAATGGAGCATTAACTGTTAAGTGAACTTAATAAGTCTAGCTGAGGACTGTGTTAATGGCTGGCTTTTAAACGACAGAAAGAGAGAGAGAGAGAGAGAGAGAGAGAGAGAGAGAGTGTGTGTGTGTGTGTGTGTGTGTGCGCGTGTGTGTGTGTGTGTGTGTGTGTGTCTGTGTGTGTGTGTGTGTGTGTGTGTGTGTGTGTGTGTGTGGGGGGGGGGTTGACACTGTGTGTGTGTTAAAGTGTTTGTCACAGTGTGTGAGAGAGAGATAGACAGAGAGATAGACAGAGAGAGAGAGAGAGAGAGAAAGAGACAGAGGGAGAGAGGGAGAGAGAGAACGATTTGAAGAAATTAAAATAGCCCCTTACAGCCTATGATAGCCATCGTTACGTTTTCACACTATTAAGACAGCACCGGTCTGTGTGACTGTGGACACAATTAACTGTTCTAAAGTTAAAGACACATTTAGAGATGGAGAGAGTGTTTAAGTTAAAGCCGGGAGCATTTAGCTGATAAGAGTTAATGGTCTGGTGCAAAGCCTGGACACTGGTAATGAACCTGCTCTTTGTCCGTCACTGTAAAGCTTAAAGGGGTTAGATTTCTCTATCAACAAGGCTTTAAAGATATAGCGCGTAACTTTTTTTTACATATTAATTAAGAGTCGGTTACATTCAAGCCATCGCCAAAACGAGTTGACACAAAGTTGATTAAGCCTATCAGCTCCACAAAACTCTCCCTGTATTTCTCAGTATGGCAGCGTTTACAAACTGGTGTGTCCCCACCCTTCCCCACCCCCCGACACTGGTGCAGGAGCTCAGAAAAATCCCAAGAAGAGCCCAAGAAATGTTTCAGTTGTTGATTCTACTGCTAAGAAGAAAAAACCTGGACGTACAGCAGAAGGTATAAAATCCATGTGCCATCACTGAAGGCTTTACCTCATGTAGATGGCGATGCACCGACAGTGTTGTTGTTATTACTCAGAATTCCTCATGGGGGGAGACAGAAGTTACGCACTGTAGCTTTAAATTAAATCCGATTGCGCATTAAAAGATGTAGGATACTGTGCCAATACATGATGTCAAAAGCAGTTTGCCCAAAATTAACAGAATGTCGGTTTGTGTAAAGCTTATCAGTTAAATTTTCCATATACATGAAGTTACGCACTGTAGTTTTAATTCATAATTTTAACCATAATTCATATACATTTACTTTAAAGGTATTTGAAACCAAAAACCCGTTAATGTCTCCTACACTGTGTAAGGGCCTAATGTCTGCCATAAAGCTCTCTGAGGTGGGAGTGCTGACAGCAGTGTGTGTGTGTGTGTGTGTGTGTGTGTGTGTGTGTGTGTGTGTGTGTGTGTGTGTGTGTGTGTGTGTGTGTGTGTGTGTGTGTGTGTGTGTGTGTGTCAGCAGCGTGAAAGAAGAATGTGATTTTAAGGAGGAGGTTTCAGACGAACAGTTTAAATGGCCGTCCAGTGAAAAATGAATGGTTTGATCATTTGGGAAAATATGCAGATTACTACACTCCCTTTAGTTAACCTGTGGTGTGTGTGTGTGTGTGTGTGTGTGTGTGTGTGTGTGTGTGTGTGTGTGTGTGTCTCTCTCTCTCTCTATATGTGTGCGTGCGTATGTGTGTGATTGTGTGTGTGTGTGTGTGTGTGTGTGTGAGTGTGTGTGTGTGTGTGTATGTCTCTCTCTATATGTGTGCGTGCGTATGTGTGTGAGGGTGCTTCCTACGTTTCTTATTTGCAGAAGTTGAATTTTCCATAATTGTTTTTTTTTTTTGTAAAATGAAAATATAATTTTGTTCCTCTGATGATCATAAATTACCTTTTAAAAAAACAAATGCCGCTTGGGAACATAAAAGGTGCAGTCAGTGATTCTGGAGAACGCTGTGTGTGTGTCTCTATGTGTGTGTGTGTGTCTGTGTCTGTGTTTGTCTAGTCTGTGTTGTCACTTGTTGCTGCCTGAGTATTTTCGTTTTTAAAGGTGCAGTCAGTGATTCTGGAGAACGCTTGTTGTCAAAATCACTTTCTGTCAAAATCAGTGAATATCTCCTCATGATCCGCTACCTGTCTGTACTGTAAAGTTAACTTGTATGTAAACAAAGGGCCACCGTAGCTAGCAACATGCCCATTTACAGAGCCTAGGCCTTACTGTGTGTGTAGTGGGGGAAAAAAATCCACTAATACACAGCCTGATTTGGACAACAAGCGTTCCCCAGAATCGCTGACTTCACCTTTAATAATGTGTTTAAAATGTTAAATAGACTCAATAAAGAACTGTTAACACCTTCCAATATAGGCGGCCATTTTATAAAATTATTGATCAATTGTGTAAGATATGAAATCAATCAAACTGTTGCCCTGGTAACCTCAGAGCACTCCACGGCATAATTAAAGAAAACCTCCAACAGATCCAATTTAAGATTAGTGTCTATGAAGAATGTTTGCAGGTCCTTTAGGTAACACACACACTCACACACACATATGCAGGTGCACACACACACACACACACACACAGGTACGCACCCACAGGCAGGTGCATATACACACACATAATCATACACACACACACACACATGCACAAGGTAGGCACGTGCAGGCAGGTGCACACACAAATAATCACACACACAAAATCTCACACACACACACACACACACACACACACACAGCTTCTATTTCCTTTTTAACTCGAGAACACTGCAGGTTAATAGCATTTTAACTTATAGATATCTTCATGAAACTTTTTCAAGCCTTTTCTAAATGTATAAATCAAAAAGTGCTATGTACAGGTTTTAAAAATGTATTTTCATCATGTTTTTAAGAGCAAAATGTCCCCTTGTGTAGTTACAGAACTGCTGGACTACCTTCAACCCAATAAGACTGGCTAAATGCGTTTTCTTTGCAGTAGCGCCACCTAGTGGTGTGCATGTTTATCTTTTATTTGTTGTATGCATAGAGTGCAGGGGCCTGTACTCGCCCTGCTAGTGAGGAGAGTCCAGCTGCAGCCCCGGAGACAAACACCCTGGCGTGACAACAACACCCAGGCGTGACGGAAGCAACTGTGGTGTGACGGACGTGATTTTTGACTATTTAGCTTCCATGACATGTCTGCTACGTCACTCATTTGCCCTATCCCTAACCCTAACCACCCAGCTGTAATGCCTGAACCTAATCGCCAAAACAATATAAATAACACAAACTTAGTAGCCTATCGGTCTGCGGTCTTGTTATTGTTCGACGTGACGTACTCAAGATGGCCGCCACGGTGTTCCGTCAATGTTCTATCTATATTCTAACCTCTCCCTGTCCCCTTGCCCTATCCCTAACCACCCAGCTGTGATGCCTGAACCTAATCGCCAAAACAATATAAATAACACAAACGTAGTATCGGTCTGCTGTCTTGTTATTGTTTGACGTTGTTTACAACTTAGGAGTTTATGACGTTGCAAAAATAAAATCTACAGGTAACGTCCGTCACAGCACAGTTACTTCCGTCACGCCTGGGTGTTGTTGTCACGCCAGGGTGTTTGTCTCCGGGGCTGCAGCTGGATACTATTGGTGCTAGTTGGTTTATCACACTGACTCACGATTTGGTTTGTGGACCCACGTTTATGCTGAGAAAAATGTATATATTATAAACCTGTTCAAAATCCGTAGGGTTCCCTGACCAACTTGGGAACCGCGTTGCTCTGCATAACGCATACGTACCATGGCTAGTCATTGGATGCTCTTAGAACTCGCTGTGGTTGGGCCTTGATACATACACGCTTAATACATAATACACAAGTAAAAAGCTTCGACTCAGGTACAAAACAGACTCAATGAAAAATGTAATATATTCATATATTTCTTTATTTTTGTTCAATTATCAGAAAAATTAAAAATAATTATCGTCAAGTTGTGTTGATTTCACACTGTTTATAAGACTTGATTGATTGATAACATGGATAATATCTCTCCAAACCGAATGAATTAATTCAGTTTGCAGATTCAAACTTTACTGGTTACATGGACGTTTAATACAATGAATGGATCAGATAGTAAAATGCCCAAATCTGGGGCGCTCCGGTGGCTTAGTGGATAGAGCGCGTACCATATTGGCTCCAGCCTTCGTTGCAGTGGTCGTGGGTTCAAATCTGACCCGTGGACCTTTACTGCAGGTCATCCCCTCTCTCTCTGTCTCCCCATTTCAACTCTGTACTTTCTAATAAAGATTGAAAATGCCAAAAAAATAATCTTTGAAAAAAAGTGTTCATTACAATTCCTCCAATAATACTTAAATATCAAATAGTTTGAGTTTGAATTAAAAATGTTGTATCCGACGAGGTCCAGTTAGTGAGCATGCTCAGAACAACAGAGCCAGAAAGTAATCAGATTTAATCATTTAGAAGGAAGTATTTTACTAACCCTACTATTTTATTCAGATTAATTACTTTATATGGAACGGTTTGATTAGCTTTGGTCTTGACAATTTTTTTAAAAATCTGAATATAAGTGTCCATGTGTGAATGTGACTGACTGCTGTATATTTGTGGTGGTCTGAGGGGCCGTGGTTGCTGAATGGCAGCCACGCTTCCATCACTGGTATGACTGTCTGTGAATGAATAGTACCTGGAACCCTGTATAGGGCTTTGAGTGCCCAGAAAAGCGCTTTATAAAACCAATCCATTATAATTATTATTATTATTCATGTAAACCCGTCTAGTGATTATATCTGGTTACATTGATCAACGTTGATTTTCTGTTAATGATTAAAATGAAAAAAGTAAAAAGCTGCGACGTCATCTTCTGCTCCTCAAAACCCTGAAGACACAAACAGAGAAAAACATTTATCGATCAGAACATTAAGACCATGGCTGTGTTCCAATCCCCGTACTCTGTTATTTAGTTTGGTAGAAAAAAGATTTAGGATGTCCCGATTCTTTTGGCCAGATTTAGGATGGTTAGAAATACCCTGATGTCTACTAGATCCGGACGAGATTTTTAGTGTTAAAAATCAGCATCCTATTTGGCCGATTCTGACCCACAATCCAGTGCGCACCATAAGTGATGTCACATCAACGGAGCCCCAGTATGAAAACAAACAGGGATGAGACGGATATAAAAGCAAGGAGAAGATCAAGGCGCCATGTTATGATGAAATAAACAAGTAAAAGTATGTCCCACTTGTGGCATAAAGAGTATGAGATTTGGAACGCAGGGCTTGTTTCAATGAAGAACAGATTTGTTTTAATAACAGAAAATACTCACAGCTGATTGGTCCGACAGCAGCAGCAGGCTGATTGGAGGAGGCCCTACCCCAGTTCTGAAAACAGACAAGAAGTTTTTGTTCCAAATATTTTTTTATTGAAAGCATTTGTGCATATCTCTTGACATCTATACGCAATAACGGACTGCTTCAATTTAAATTTTCAATTTTTATTTTACAAGCATAATATAACAGGGAAAGAAGAAGGGAAAAAACACAAAAAAATAGGAAAAAATTAAACTATCCATCTGCTCACCCCTTAACCTTTCCATCGAGGCCTACGTGTGATTTTTAAGTTTATGTTAAAATTATTTGTTGATCATGAAATTAAATAAAAGGTGAGACCCCCTGTGTGTGTGTGTGTGTGTGTGTGTGTGTGTGTGTGTGTGTGTGTGTGTGTGTGTGTGTGTGTGTGTGTGTGTGTGTGTGTGTGTGTGTGTGTGTGTGTGTGTGTGTGTGCGTGTGTAAAAAATAGATCAAGCCTCTGGTTCACAAATTAACTTTCCGACTTCTATTCTGAGAGAAATAAAGCCTGGTCTCTAGCTAGACCCTCTGGAGAAAATTCAAATTGGACTGTTTTTAGACAACTCAGAAATAGATGCACAAAAATGGTTGGGAAAGCCAAATCTGACTATTATCTTGATTTAATCTCCAACTGCTATTTAAACCCTACTATTTAGGAAGTTTACCCCCTTGATTTCTCTGGTCTGTGTCATTTTACCTTTCAGCTGGGGAAAAGTGAGACACAAGAAAACAATCATATTTTCCCTGCCCTTCATCCTGAATAATTTCTGATAATTTCCATTGATGGGAAAAATCCTAAATTAATGTGTAAACAAATGTGTAGATTTGACTGATAAATCATTCTAGCTCACTTCACTCCACTCTCCCCTATGTATAGACATTTACCTTCACAAGTAACACCAGCGTCTTCATCATGTCCACAGTTGTGTCTGCCTAGTCCCGGATGTCTACAGTCTGTTAGTGATGACTCAGTTCCTGAACACTGAGCATCGTTTAGCCAGATTGGTCCACTTCCCTGTCCAAAACGTGCACCTTGTGGAGCCTCCAGAGCCCTGCCACAGCCAACCTGTCGACAGACCACTTCAGCATCACTCTTGTCCCAGGAGTCGTCACACACTGTCCCCCACTGGCCGTCATGGAAGACTTCCACTCTGCCAGAGCAGCTACTGCTGGAGCCGACCAGCCTCACTGGAGAACCTGTTGGTGTTGGAAAAAAGTAATGCCTTAAATGTATATTTCCTTATCACACTGGAAGAAGATACCTATTATGTTTGGTACAAATCAGAGTAAAGATAGGCTACTTGTGATGAAAATGTAGCTTTTTGTCGGACACAAATACAATCATTCTGTAAGATATCAAATTAGTGCTTTGATACTTTCTCAGGTCATATGTGATGAAAACCAACTGCACTGTGCTTACTGTAGGGGAGAACGAGCTAATGTGAGACATCGGGTAATGTGAGACACCCCCTGTATCTAGGTAACGGAACACATTTATGGTCATGTGAGCATTATGTTTTGAAGCCCCTCCCATTTCCCCTTGGCCATGAGGGAGAGGACCTCATGGTGATGTTGTAAGCATGTTTTCTTTCACAAAAATATTATTTTTGCATGTAAAAGTAAATTTTCTTGCTGTCAACTTAATCAACTGTTGTGCCAAAGAAAATTGTTTCAGGTAGAAAAACTTAGATCATACATGTTGATGAAGTACCAACATATGAAACCATGTGATGATGCTAACTGAAGATTAGCCTGAATTGCTACGAGAGGTAGTTTTTTCTCAGTTTGTAGGGTAAAGTGAGACAAATGCTGTGGGGTAAAGTGAGACAGTATCTGTGCCCTCTTTTAATGAATCCATCATATTTAAGGTAGCAAGGAGACTAGTTTGAATAGAGACACTGCGGTCAAAAGGTGGGGGTTGAATGGTTGAAGGGGTGTCAGCAATGGCATGGTTTGGCAAGCTGTTTCTGATTGCCTTTGCTCTGACCCCCAGACACTAAGTTGGCTCTAAGGGTCCTGTGTTCTGACCCCCAGACTGTGTTTTAATCTAACTGGTTCAATCTGTCATTTGAATGTTAATTAAAACATTATGAATTATATGTTGTATTTGATCAGAGTAACTTTCAAGTTTTTATGAAACAAAACATGCTTGATTGACCAAACCCCATGATTCTGTTACTAGTCCGACATTAGTTCTGGAATATTTGGTTTTCAAGCTAGCTGTAAGAATTCTAACTGTTACAACATGTGTTGTTATTGTAGTTTCAGAGTGGAAAAAGTAAGTGGATCAATTTACCCCCTTGATTTCTCTGGTCTGTCTCAGTTTACCCCTAAGCTGGGGTAAAGTGACACACAAGACAACTTTTTTTAAAACAATCATGTTTTCACTGCCCTTCATCCTGAATACATTCTGATAATTTCCATTGATGTGAAACATCCTAAATTAATAGGAAATGTGTAAATTTTACTGATAAATCATTTTAGCTCACTTCACTCCACTCTCCCCTATGTATAGACATTTACCTTCACAAGTAACACCAGCGTCTTCCTCATGTCCACAGTTGTGTCTGCCTAGTCCCGGATGTCTACAGTCTGTTAGTGATGACTCAGTTCCTGAACACTGAACATCGTTTAGCCAGATTGGTCCACTTCCCTGTCCAAAACGTGCACCTTGTGGAGCCTCCAGAGCCCTGCCACAGCCAACCTGTCGACAGACCACTTCAGCATCACTCTTGTCCCAGGAGTCGTCACACACTGTCCCCCACTGGCCGTCATGGAAGACTTCCACTCTGCCAGAGCAGGTACTGCTGGAGCCGACCAGCCTCACTGGAGAACCTGTTGGTGTTGGAAAAAAGTAATGCCTTAAATGTATATTTCCTTATCACACTGGAAGAAGATACCTATTATGTTTGGTACAAATCAGGGTAAAGATAGGCTACTTGTGATGAAAATGTAGCTTTTTGTTGGACACAAATACAACCATTCTGTAAGATATCAAATTAGTGCTTTGATACTTTCTCAGGTCATATGTGATGAAAACCAACTGCACTGTGCTTCCTGTAGGGGAGAACGAGCTAATGTGAGACATCGGGTAATGTGAGACACCCCCTGTATCTAGGTAATGGATCACATTTTTGGTCATGTGAGCATTATGTTTTCAAGCCCCTCTCATTTCCCCTTGGCCATGAGGGAGAGGACCTCATGGTGATGTTGTAAGCATGTTTTCTTTCACAAAAATGTTATTTTTGCATGTAAAAGTAAATTTTCTTGCTGTCAGCTTAATCAACTGTTGTGCCAAAGAAAATTGATTCAGGTAGAAAAACTTAGATCATACATGTTGATGAAGTACCAACATATGAAACCATGTGATGATGCTAACTGAAGATTAGCCTGAATTGCTAAGAGAGGTAGTTTTTTCTCAGATTGTAGGGTAAAGTAAGAAAAATGCTGTGGGGTAAAGTGAGACAGTGTGTGTGGCCCTATTTTAATGAAACCACTATATTTAAAGCTTCCATATTATGCAAAACACACTTTTCTTATGTTTTTGAACATAAATATGTGTCCACGGTGTGCCTAGAAACTGCCAAAATATATAAAAAAAGAAAACGTTCTCCTTTTCTCACTCTCCCCCTTTCTGAAAACCTCCCCCCAATATACTCCAGTCAGAATTCTCTCAGTTTCTGACATCAAAAACGGGAAAGCCACCTCCCCCCACATTAGTAACCAGACACTTCCACCGTGCAGTAGTCTATGATAACCCCACCCCCCTATTTCTTATTGGTCCACGGCCCCGAGATCCTCTGGAAAAATATTCCTTCACCGCCATGTTGTTTTCCCCTCTAAGCGACAAGATGCCTGTAGCAAAGCATGCTGAATGTTGCATAAACCAACACAGAAGGCTTTTGCTCATAATCCACTAATTTATCTTAACCACAGCAGTCTATTAATTCCTCATTTTTAATAACACAATGGATAGGAAGCTACTTGTGCTTTTTTTCAAACGGTGAAACTAAAAGAAATGTTTTTATTGGTATTTTTGCCTGACTGGTGTATAGCTATTAGCTTTGGGACAAGCATCCAACTTTTGCTCATAATACCATATTTATATTCCCCACACCAGTGGGATCAAGGCATTGTGGGTATAAAAGTATTTTGAGCTTCAACAACATGTTGACAGATTTTACACCACACAAACCAGCTCATAATAATCTGACCTGTTGGTGAAGTAGTCATCTCTGTTGTGGAAGTTTCTACCAGGAAAGAAAAATATCTTAAATGTTAAAATATACACCAAACTCTTTTTGTGTCAAAATCATCAAGGTAAATCATGTGAAATGGTGGATGTTTCATGTGAGGTATCTGTTCATATAACACATTATAAAGTTATGGTTTAACACAGACAGAATGCTTTGCTACATACAGGCCGTATAAGACTAATGCCTCTTCTTTGTGTAAGCGTTAGAGCAAGTTCTGGGTTGACTTTAAGATGGTCAGAACTTGGTTAAATATATATTACCATAAAAGCTGTACAGGTCAGGGGCCGTATTCACAAAACATTTTAAAGCTAAGAGTAGGTCCTAACGTGCTGATTTAGGAGTAACTCTCAAAAATAAGGGGCGTTTCACTCCTAATTTTAGGACTCCTAACTTTTTAAGATAAGTGTAATTCACAAAGCATATTAGCGCTAAAACTAGCTCCTAAATCTATGAAAAGCTAGGAGTCCTCGAGAGGACTCCTAAGTCACTAAGAGAAAATCACAGACAACCATTTGATGGTGTTTTGGAGAGATTTAATGCCATTGAGCTTTATAAAAGGTACCTTTATCAACTTTGAGGGTTTAATGATCTTAGTAAAGCTATATTTAGAAAGTATAGACACATTTATATTTATTATATTTATATAAAAAATATTTATTAAGTTCCTTTTCCTGTAGTTGCTTTGGGTTTATGATGCACTGAAAGTTACTGTATAGTTGCGCGTCTCGCCCTTTTCCTTCTGCATGCACTTTACGATTTCACTGGCTGTTGTTTCTAAATTGTGAATTTCCTGGTTTGTCGCTGTCTGACTATTGCTGCATAGTCCGCCGTTGAGAGAAATACAGTGAGAGTGCATGGCGTGCAGCTGTTCAATGAGGATATTTTTTTCCGATTCAAATCATTGTAAAATTTAAAATGAATAGACCTTTGGCGCTATTGTAGGTTCATTGTGAACAAATGTGTGGGAAACCCTGCAGTATCTTGATTTCATGTTAAATCAGTGTCACTTGTCATTAATTGTATATAAAAACTCTTTACTTTAATACACTGACACGATATGGATATCTCCCACAGTGTTTCTATCATAAATTCACTCTTAGCTCTCATTCCCTCTCAGCCAATCACTGTGGGCATAGAAGGTATGAACATGACATCATCCATAGCAACAGGGTCAACACCGCCCTCTAGTCTTAGCTTAGGAGTCCCTCCCATTCCTTAGTAAAAGTTGGTCTTATCAGCTTTGTGAATAGGTTTTAAGAAATTACTCCTTACTAAGAACTTTTAGTGCTCCTTAGGAGTACTCTTAGCACTAAGATAAAATAAAACATTTTTTGTGAATACGGCCCCAGAAGAACAGGATAGATTTTATTGAGAGAAACTGACCCATCAGGGCAAGTACATCTTATTTAGCACATACAGTGTCGTGCGAAAGTTTGTGAACCCCTTGAGCCTTTTGGAATTTTATTTATTTTAACCATTATTAATAAAAAAATTTCAATACCAGTATTTTTTATATGAAATAACAGATGTTTGTTTATCAATTCAACATTTTTCTTTTCCAGAAATCAATTGTTAGAATAGATAAAACAAATTATTTGACAAATGTTGTATGTGCAAAAGTTTGTGAACCCTAAGCTGCATTGCTTAAATCGAGCAAGGTAAACACAATCAGGTGGGCCAAACTGATTGATGAAATAGACCAATGTAGTGAGAGATCTTTAGTGAAGAAATTGGGCACCACTAGATAAAACAAAGATAAAACCAGGTCAGTTTAGGCTCACCAAACTGAACCCATACAGGTCAGACATGCTCAAAGGGGAAACAATCTCAGAGGATCTCAGGAATGGAGTTTTGATGTTGCACATTTGTCTGGGGACAGCTATACATTCGTATAAAAAAGTTTGAGCTCCATCGGCCCACCGTGAGGCAAATCATCTACAAATAGAGAGCTTTAAGAGTGACTTAACATCTGCCTAGAAGTGGACTTCCTTCAAAAATATCTTCAAGCACCACAAGAAAAGGGATTTTTCAGGTAAAAGCCAACCCACACATTACATCTGGAGATTTGCAGACCATTTGCCATCACCATTCTTCACTTGGGAGAAGGTTCTGTTGGTGGTAGGCAGAGTTGCGTTTTTGCCCAAACATGGCGGTTTTGGTTATGACCAAACAGATCAATTTTGGACTAATCTGTCCACAGAATAAGACCTCAGGTATCTCCAGGTGCTCTCTGGCAAAGCTGTGACAAGCAGTTTTGTTCTTTTTTGAGAGCAGAGGCTTCTTCAGCAACCCTCCCTTGAAAGCCATGTTGACTGAGTTTTCTTCTTATTGTGGAACCATACACATCTGTCCCAGATGCTGCAAGAGAGGTCTGCAAATCACTAGATGTAATGTGTGGGTTGGCTTTTAACAAAAAAAATACTTTTCTTGTGGCGCTTGAAGATATTTTTGAAGGAAGTCCACTTCTAGGCAGATGTTAAGTCACTCTTAAAGCTCTCCATTTGTTGATGATTCGCCTCACGGTGGACCGATGGAGCTCAAACTTTTTTTGAATTAATTTATAGCTGTCCCCAGACAAATGCATCATCACAACTCTATTCCTGAGATCTTCTGAGATTTTTTTCCCTTTTAGCATGTCTGACCTGTATGGGTTCAGTTTGGTGGGCCTAAACTGACCTGGTTTTATCCGTGTTTTATCTAGTGGCGCCCAATTTCTTCCCTAAAGATCTCTCATTACATTGGTCTATTTCATCAATCAATTTGGCCCACCTGATTGTGTTTACCTTGCTCGATTTAAGCAATGCAGCTTAGGGTTCACAAACTTTTGCACATACAACATTTGTCAAATAATTTGTTTTATCTATTTTAACAATTGATTTCTGGAAAAGAAAAATGTTGAATTGATAAACAAACATCTGTTATTTCATATAAAAAATACTGGTATTGAAAAAAATGAATTAATAATGGTTGACATAAATAAAATTCCAAAAGGCTCAAGGGGTTCACAAACTTTCGCACGACACTGTAACAAGCTGACCTGTTGGTGAAGTAGTCAAATCTCTTGTGGAAGGATCTACCAGGAAAGAGAAATATTTGAAATAGTAAATTAATTATACACAGAAGTCTTTTTGTGTCAAAACCATCATGGTACATCATGTGGAATGGTGGATGATTCATGGTAACTCAGACTGACCTTCACACCTCCAGACGGTGCCATTGCTCACACAGGTCTGAGCTGCACTGCAGGTGTCACACACAGGTGTTTTTGTTTTGACATCTGATGAGGAGCAGAAAACAAATTAGTCCACTAGAGAATCTGATGGAACCAAAGGTCTGAATTATCCAAAGACATGATCATCTCCACATACAATATGGAATAAGGATTCCATTCACTGTCAGTCTGAAGAACTAGACTTATAACTTTGTGCTTCAGCAGCTGAAGCCTCTGGATCTTGATCTTAGCATTTGGCTCAACGTTGATACCACAGTGTGACGGCAGAGAAGGAACTTGATGCTTACCTGCACAGTATGCTAGATAGCAGAAACTGGGCTTTATGAACTTGTAGACGTAGTAGTTTCCCGCGCAGGCTTTCACATGGATTGGGTTTTGCTTGAACTCGCAGCAGTCATTGTCCCAGCTGCCACAGACCTGGGCCTCTATGATGCCTGCAGAGAGCTGCGGGTGGGGCGTCTGCAGCCACAGTGGAGCATCAGTTCCACACATGTTTCTCTGTACGCATCTCTCTGGCATCTGAACGCTGCTGTTGCCGAGGAACAGATGGTACCAGCCCTGCCAGTCTGAGTTGTAGTCGCAGTGATGAGGCGGCGCCCTGACGTCTGTGGCTCTCCAGGCGTCGTCTAGCGGCGTGTAGTGATCACACGGGTCCATGCAGCGAGATGTGCCATCCACCAGGAGGCAGTCCTGACCAGAAGGACACTGTGTGCCACCGCAGGAAAATGTCACAGAGCTGGCTTGGGTCGTTTGTGAATCAACCTACATGGAGACAACCAAAAGAGAATTTTTTTTTTTTTATAGTGACATGGGACAAAACCCATCTGTACAGTACACCCTGGCTTTTCCTCCCCATTAACTATTTTACCTCTGCACTACTATCTTTGTTTATATGTGGATGTATATGGGCTTTACGTCTTTTATTTTGGTTATTGTTATGGTTATTTGATGGCTGACAGCTCTGCTACCTGTGCAGCTCCTCTGAGCTGTTTAACTAAAGTTTGGAGTTCAAAAGTACTTCTTTAATTTGTTTTTTGAAAGAAGAATGCCCCCAAAAAAAGCAAAAGAAGAGATGGATGAAATTAAGCAATCTCTCAGCAACATCCAACAAGAGATTGGCAAAATTGCCACGCAGCAATCACAGATACTCAAGCTGATTGAACAGGTAGACGGCCTCCAAAGGCAACTGGTCAATCTTAAAAATGAGAACAAAGAAAAGGATCGGGAAATAAAAAACCTGAATGGAAGAGTGGATGAATTGGAGCGGTGCTCGCGCATGGAGGATGTGGTGGTCACCGGTCTGAGGACCAGACACCGCTCCTATGCAAGTGTCGCAGCCGGGGTGAGTTCCCCGCAGGCCGAGTTGGAGACGCTGGAGACCCAGGTCGTTCGGTTCCTCAGTGACAGGGACCTGCCCATTCAACAACAACACATCGCGGCGTGTCACCTTCTCCCCCGCAAACAAACCAACGCACAGCAGCCTCCGGCGATCATAATACGATTTGTGAGTAGAAAACATAAATCCGAGTTATTGAAGCAAGGACGCAAGCTGAAGGGGACCGGTGTTTACTTAAACGAGCACCTCACGAAAAAAAAATGCGGATATCGCCAGAGAAGCCCGCAGACTCAGGAAAGAAGAAAAAATCAAGGCAACTTGGTCAAGGAATTGTAAGGTCTTTGTTAGACTTAATGGAGCCTCACCGGAGGAAGAAAAGGTGCTTCTCATAAGAGAGATCAATGAACTGGAGCAGTTTGATGAAACTTGAAGGACAGCTTGTCTGTCACTGCAGCTGGCCTACTCCCGCGATCACCGTAAGGATCCATTATATTTTATTAAAATGTTATGGACCGTGTCTTCACCAGTGTCTGGCCAAAAGTTTTCCTCGTCACTCAAGACACCCGCCCCACAGGTATGAAACTTGTCCTACTCTATGTCCTCTACTGACTTAACTCCTTTAAACGCCGCAACATTCTCTCATGCATTCAACCCATTTGAGCTTAATACGGACAATGATGGAATTTATGAGACTTTTTTTAATCCTGATATGATTTATAATGCCTCAAATACTGCCAAACTGTCGTGTGATTATTTCACCGAATTACAGCTCAATAGTATGTTTCATGAGGGGGACAAATATTTATGTTCTACTCTTCATTTGAATATCCGCAGTCTGTCTAAAAACTATGATTGTTTGAAAGTATATTTATCAACATTGTCACACTCATTTTCCGTTTTAGCTTTTTCTGAAACATGGTTAAACGATGATATTGTCAGTCTTTATCCTTTGATGAACTATAATTCCACTCACTCCTGCAGAAACAACAGAACAGGAGGAGGAGTTTCTTTGTACGTCTCTAATGCTTATAATTTCATCACAAGAAAGGATTTGAGTGTTGAGTTTGATACGACACTTGTGGAAACTGTATTTATTGACATTGCATTAGGTAAAAAAAACATTATAGTTGGCTGTATTTATAGACCACCTGATTCAGATATAAATACGTTTAATGACGCATTGTATTCTACTTTAGAAATCATTAACAAGGAAAATAAATTGTGTGCATTATTGGGTGATTTCAATATTAACTTGCTCAGAGATGATCTGGTATCCACAACAGTCTTTCTGAACACACTTTACTCTGTAAATTTCTATCCTTTAATTACCAAGCCATCTCGTATTACTAGATCATCAGAATCTTTAATCGACAACATTCTTTTTAATTCTCTTGATTATGAAATCACTTCGGGTTTATTGATGTGTGATATTTCAGATCATCTTCCTGTATTCCAGATTGTTCATGCTATTGATCCTCCTAACTCTAAAGGTATTGATTCCACTTGTGGCCAATTTAAATTTCGTAAATTCACTAGAAATAATCTGGAATCTTTCAAAACAGCCATCAGGTATGTCTCCTGGGATGAGGTTCTTGGGCTAAATGATGTTGTTGCAGCATATCACCTATTCATAGTACTTATTAATTCTGCTCTAGACTCATCTTTTCCTCTGATCAGCCCTAAATCTAAAACTAATTATTCTAAAGGGAGACCTTGGATTACTGAAGATCTGAAGAAACGCTCCCGTAAAAAAAAATAAACTCTATAGAAAAGCTATTACGAACTCCACCCCTTCTATCATTGAAATTTATAAGAAATATAAAAACAAATTTATAGCTGATATTAGGAAAGCAAAAAAAAATTATTATGCAGTAAAATTCACTCAAGCTTCAAACGATATCAAGTCAACCTGGAACCTCATTAATCATTTGTTGAATCACAAGAAATCAGAAGCAACTGCACCTGTAGAGATGCGTGGGAAAGAGAGAATTCTCTCAAACCCTACCGAAATAGCTGATGGCTTTAATAATTTTTTTGTTAATGTTGGCTGTGATCTGGCATCAAGTATCTTGGGTACAAATGAGAACCCTTGTAACTTGATTAAGGGGCAATATCCTCCTCTCAATACCTTTGTACCTCCAACTACACAGGAGGTCCATAATATCATCGTGGAATTAAAGAATTCAGCCCCAGGTTATGATGGCATAAAGAGCATTTTGTTAAAAGAAACCACTGATCATTTAATTCAACCGCTAACCCATATTCTTTCTTTATCACTCCAATCTGGAATTATTCCCTTCCATCTTAAAATTGCTAAAGTTATCCCTATTTTCAAAACAGGTGCTACTGATGATTTCGGGAACTATAGACCTATATCAATCCTGCCTTGCATCTCTAAATTATTGGAGAAATTAGTTTATGCAAGAATATCCAAGCACTTAACTGATAATAAGATCCTATATGCTCACCAGTATGGATTTCGTAAAAAACATTCGACAGAGCATGCATTACTCCAGATAACCAATATAATTTCAACAGCTATGGACAATGGGGAGTTTGCCATTGGGATATTTCTGGACTTAAGCAAAGCGTTCGATACGGTTAACCACAGTATTCTGATAAGCAAATTAAATAGATATGGAGTGGAGGATATTGCCCTGAACTGGTTTAAGAATTACTTAACTAACAGAGAACAGTATGTGTCGCTTAATGGCTATTCTTCTACCAAGTCCAGAATTATTCATGGGGTGCCACAGGGCTCAATACTGGGCCCTTTATTATTTTTGATCTATATAAACGATTTAGCCATGTCTTGCAAACATCTTTTTCCTGTATTATTTGCTGATGACACTAATCTCATAGCAACTCATAATGACTTTAATTATTTGATTGACTGTGTGAATGATGAATTATGCTCTATTGCCAAATGGTTTCAAATTAATAAATTAACACTTAATGTGAAGAAATGTAACTTTGTGATCTTTTGCAACATAAACAAGTCTTACCCCAAAGAACAAGCAAAAGTACTTATTAACGGATCAGAAATTATGCAAGTAAAGGCTACCAAATTTTTGGGAGTTCTAGTTGACGAAAGACTTAATTGGTCAAATCACATTGACCTGGTTTGCAAAAGGTCCACAAAGATGATGGGCATATTAAGGAAAGTTTGTCCTTTAATTCATCCTTCTGCCCATTTAACTTTATATTATAGTTTTTTGTTTCCTTTCCTGAACTACTGTAATCTGGTCTGGGCAGCTTCATATCCCTACCATCTCAAAAAATTATGTATTATTCAGAAGCGATTCTTAAGATTCATCTCACATTTAAATAGATATGCTCCGTCAGCACCACTTTTTATTCATTTTTATATATTTCCAATTCACAAATTGAATATCTATCTCACATGTTTATTCATTCACAAGTTTATTTACAGAAACCAAGATCTCCCGGAAAGCTTTCAGACTTTGTTTACTTATTCATTTAACGTACATTCACATCGCACTAGACAGAGCACCAATAACAACTTATCTTTACCCTTTTCCCGCACATCACATCATCAATTTAGTATATATTATAGAGGCCCGGCATTATGGAATGTCTTACCTCCCCTTTTAAGATCCATATCATCCCACTCACTCTTTAAAAAGCAGCTTAAAAAACACCTTATCTTTTTGTGAATCTTCTAATAACCTCCTGTCTTCTCCTTTGTTTTTTTCTTTTTCTTTCTAATTTTTTCATTATCTTTGACATGTATTTATCACATTTTTTTCCATCTATTTTTGATTATTTGGAGTATTTATGTACTTTGTCTCCTTAATTTCTAGAGTTTATTTGTTAGCCTGAATATGATTTCATTGTGATTATTGATAGGGGTGGAACTCTGTACAAGCCCATTGGGCTTCGTTCCCTCCTTGCACCATTAATTGTTAATGTGTGCTAAAAAAATAAATAAATAAACTTATTTTGGTTATTGTTATTTTACCTTCATTGTTTATCTACTGAATGCACTATGTACAGCACTTTGGACAGTGCAAACTGTCATAAATGTGCTTTAATAAATACATTTTACTTACTTACTTACTTACTTATAACTCACCTAGGCCCTTTGGCACAAATCACCACAACCCCAGAAATTTGGATAATAAGCATGATGCAGCAATTTAGGGCTGACATCGTGCTAACTGTATAGACTCAAAGTGTAGCATACCAAAGCACTAAAACATGTGTCAAATGTTTTCAAACTTGTCTATAATTGTTCAGATACAATAATAAAAAATAATCATGGAAATTTTACTTTGAAAGGCAAAACAGTTTTTTTTAGCTTAAATGTGCTTATATTTCATTACTTGTGTCTCCCTTCTTTACAGGATGAGTCAAATGCATGGCTCTTCTTAAATATGTGCTCACATTTCCACTCTCTTCCATGGTTTTCTAGAAACAAGGGGTGGCACAACTTCCCCACCGGCACAAATTAGGCCAATCTCCCCGATTTTCTCTGGCCCAAAATAGCAGAAGGAGGAGGAGGTGTCCAGAGTCAAAAATGATTCTTGTTTGAGACTAATTTGATCCACAGAGTCACTAACAACCTAAAATAATCAAGACACTATTTTCTAAATCAACCTGCATGGAGAAATCCAAAAGAGAAATAATAAATGTTTTAACCACAGTGGCAAATTGACCCGTATAGATTCATGTTAGATCGTATGTTGTGTTTAAAAAAAAAGGAAGGGCGCCCCCTCCGACCCAAAACACAAAGCAAGAGTGGTGAAGAAATGGTGAGCGGACAAACACATTAACGTTTTAGTGGCCCAGCCAGAGTCCATTTTTGTGTCAAAGTTAGTAGGGGAGAACGGGGGAATCTGAGGCATCGGGTAATGTGAGCCACCCCCTGTATCTAGGCAACGGAAAACATTTGTGGTCATGTGAGATATATGTTTTCAAGCCCCTCTCATTTCCCCATGGCCCTGAAAGAGAGGACCTCATGGTGCTGTGGTAAGCATGTTTTTTTTCACCAGAATAGGTATTTTGCATGTAAAAGTAAATTTTCCTGCTGTCAACTTAATCAACTGTTGTGCCAAAGCAAATGTATTCACGTAGAAAAACTTCTATCATACGTGTTGACGAACTACCAACATATGAAACCATGTGATGCTGATAACTGAAGATTAGCCTGAAATGCTAAGAGAGGTAGTTTTTTCTCAAATTGTGGTGGTGGGGGAAAGTGAGCCAAATGCTGTGGGGGAAAGTGAGCCACTGTCTCACTTTCCCCCACCATAAGGCACAAGTTAAGTTTAGTCTTAAACATATTTTAATGTAATATTACATGACATATGTTTTATTTTAATGTCATACACATTCTAGAAAAGCCATCATGCCAAGGAAATACACCAGGAAGACGACCTGGGGCAACCACACAGAAAGAGCACCTTTTCATCTTTCCCTGTAACCTTCAGGGCTGGAATGTAGAGTGGGCCTAGTTGTAGAGTATGAAAAACTGATGTTATAATCCAGTTGGGTCTTCTCCTGTGTTCTGAGTCCCAGGCTGTTCTCGCTGGTTCTGATTTTCCTATGCTTTGACCCCCAGACACTAGCTGGCTCTAAGGGTCCTGTGTTCTGACCCACAGACTGTGTTCTAATCTAACTGGTTCTATCTGTCATTTGAATCTTATTAAAACCTTTTGAATTATAATATGTTGTATTTGATTTTGTATTTTGTTCAGAGTTATTTTCAAGTGTTTAGAAAATTTGCTTTGCTTAATTGACCAAACCCCATCATTCTTTTACTAGTCCGACATTAGTTCTGGAATGTGTGGCTAGCTTTCAGGATTCTTACTGTTACAATATGTGTTGTTATGGTAGTTTCAGAGTGGAAAAAGTAAGTGGATCAGTTTACCCCACAGCTGGGGTAAAGTGAGCTACATCACAACTTTTTTTTAAACAATGATATTTTCACTGCCCTTTGTCTTGAAAAAAATCTGCTAATGCCCATTTCTAGGAAACATCCTGAAGTAATGGGAAATGTGTAAATTTGAGTGATAAATCATTTTAGCTCGCTTAGAGGGGAGCAAATGTAAAAAGTGGCTCAGATTACCCCGTTCTCCCCTATATTTTTTTTCCTAACCCTAACCCTAACCATAAAAAAAATATGATATAATAGATGCAGATTGGATTTTTTTAAGTGGAATAACTAGAGTCTAGGACATATGAATGATTTACACTAACATTTATTTTGATGCATGTTTAGTTTTTGCGCATGTTCAGTTGCAAATAAATAGTTACACAGGAAACCCTAATGGCCACAAGAAGCCACTCCCAATTAACTGCCATAAAAACACTAGACAATAATGTTTTTTTCAAAATGGCTTAATTTTGATTTATTTTGTTTTCATGTCCTGCACAAAAAGTTCCCAAACCTCATGGGACATTGCCGTGATGTATGGACATTAAATGTCCCTCTGAAATTCTGTTTATCCAGTGTTTACCACAAAAAGTTCCCAACCCTCATGGGTTTGTATGTTGTTGTGTACTTTTGTATACTACTGTTATGCCATGTGATGGCTCAGTATGTGTGTTTCTGTAGATTAAACACAATGTTCAACATTTCATCTGTGGTGTTTCTTTGGTAAAGAACAGTACACAGAACAGCCTATGGGTGAAACAAGGTTGAGGTACAAAAATGTGATATTTTAAATATCATGTCAAATTTCTCTACCTTGAACTTGTTTCACCCATGTGCAGTTCTACAAATGCCTCATTTCCACCGAGTAGAGCGGGTCGGATCGGAGCGGTTCGGTCCGGATAGTTTGGCTTTTCATTTGCCAAAAGTTGGGTAGGGTACGGTTTAAGCGCACCTAACCGCTCTGAACCGCTCCCAATCAAGCGGGCCGAAAATGCGGAGCTACACACCCCCGCCATTTGATTGGTCGAAAGAATAATTTTCGCTATGTGTAGTCATCTCAGCAAGAGTGAAGAGTCTTGTGTTTTGTCGAAAATGTGAGCACAGCACTGTTTATTGTGTGGTGTTTTTCCTCGTCAATAAATTAATCAGTTGGTTACACTATGTCCCACTGCTAGTCACGTAGCTGCTGCAGCCAGCACTGTTCGCTCATGAGTTGCACCGAGACGTTTCTGTGTGTTTTCGCCATAGATAGTAGGCTAAATAGCCTACACGTTCACAACAACACGGGGGGAATAAAGAAGCGGCTGGTTTGACCAAGCAAAAACGGAGAGACCGCTGGCTTGACCACAGTTGTTCCACAGTTGTTCCACAGCCCGATAGTTTGACCCACATTCTGGCGGCGGCTATCGCAGTCCAGCCTAAACCCCGCCCTACCCGTAAAGGTAGGGTCGGCGGTGGAAACAACACCGAGATTCTTAAAAGTGAGCTGTCCCGCTCTGAGCCGCTCTGACCCGACCCGCTCTACTCGGTGGAAATGAGGCAAAAGTTTCACTGGTATTAGTAGAAGGTTAACAATCTATTAACAACTGATCTGTAAAGTGTGAGTTAATATATTAGAGAAGTATTAGTTAATAGTTTATATATGTTATTGGGACGTTATTCTAAAGTTGCAACTATTCCTCATTTACAAACAATTAATAAATGAGGAATAGTTGCAACTTTACAATAACGTCCCGATAACACATATAAACTATTAACTGATACTTAATACGTCATTAGTAAGTAATTCACTACTAGCTTGAAAATTATCTATTGGCTATTTATAAAGCACAGTTATAAATCCTTAAAGGCCTACTTCACCGGTTTGAATATGAAGGTGTACTGAATTCTGAGATCCTATGTAGTATAAATGTGCGAAAAAAATTGAAATCGGTTCATCCTTACCTGAGAAAAGGCAGAAAGAGTGTTTTTTTAACCCTATATTTCTCTTTCTCGTGACATCACAGAAAGATTTTAATTTTTTTTTTCACATTTATACTACATAGGATCTCAGAATTCAATACACCTTCATATTCAAACCGGTGAAGTAGGCCTTTAACAAACGGTTAACTGTCATTTAACAAGTCATTTATAACCAATTAACTAAAAGTTTATTAATGGTCTAAAGATAGGTTTTTACCGATTTTAATGCTTTCAAATTGAGCAATTTTTTAGAGGTTTGGCTGTCTGTACACACACACATAAACCATAATTTCTCAATATCTACATACACACCACACACTGGTATCCCTACCAACACATCAACACCATTTAGGTTGAAATATGTTTTTACATTGACCTTTGGGGGGCAAAATATTGCAGGACTGACAACCAGGAAAATAGCCTGTCATTCAACCCCATGCAAAATATACCTAAAGGGCACCTAAAATCACAAATTTTGATGCATTTTGTCAAGGATGAAAGCACAAAATAATAGAAAAATATATTTTATGCTGGTTTGTCAGCAGGATCAAATTTGGAAAAATAGGTCGTTTTGAATGGAAGTCAATGGGGGCCGAAAACGGTCTTAGGGTCTTCTGTGTAACAAAAAAATGTCCAGCCTTTATTATAGGTGCTATGAAGTTGCTGAGTAGAAATTCAGAAATGATCTGCATAAAAATTAACCCTGGCCAAAATGTATTAGGCTTAACATAAGCACAGCTAAAGTTATTCAAAAAACAAACAAAAAAAAGGTCAAAAGGCAGAAAATAGTCCCAGTGGTGCATGAGGGTTAAATAAGTACATAGGGTGCTGATATACTTGCAAACTTTTAATACACTTCAAATATACTTTAAGTATAGAAAAATACACTTTTTGTTCACTTGGGCATCCTGCAATAGATGTCATTAGTAGAGAACATCACAAAGGAGTTGAAAAGTGTAAATACCGTGAGCGCGAAGCAGAGGAGGATGATGAAGGCTGGTGTCATGTCGGCGGTCGCTGCAGTCAGTCTGAGATGGGAAGGAGTTTACCTCTTATATTGATCACTGGGTGTGTCTCAACTCAATGCCTGTAACATGTAGCGCACGTCAGGCCTGCCCACTCAATTGGCTGAGCCCCTGAAAACCTGTTTGTAGACTCAGGAAAATTACAGAGTAACTAGCCTGTCCTGTTTACAAGGATGTAGAAGAACTACAAAAGGTACCCAACCTGTTTTTTCATGGGGTCCAAATACTTTTCACAACTACACCCAGCCACAAGTAGCAGGTAGGCCTAGATGTGTTTTCCGTGAGCAGGAACGACTCAGGAAATATAATCCAGCCAAAACTGTTTAATATCAAAACTATTAGCCGATTTAGCTATCGGCACTGGCAACGCACGTGGACATGTTTTTTTCTTTCTCATTTCCTGTAAGCGTTGGATCTCATGATGTTTTTCAAGTTAATTCAAAGAGTTCTTCATACTTGAGGATTGGTATCTGGGCTGGGCCCCTGAAGACCTCCAGTCAATGCCCCTATATAGAGTTGGCCTATGGTTGGTTGCAACATTTAGGCTTAGTTCATTCTGCTCTCATCACTGCAAAATGACTAAAAACATTACTGAAATTATTACAAAACAGTTCTTAATCTTTGAACATAAATCTGTTCCTTCAGTTATTTCCAACTTCTTTGTGCCTTGTGTCTTTCTTTGCATTAAGAACTTTTTAAGGTCTATTTAAATTTAATTTTTTTAGAAACAATACAGAAAGCAGGACCTTGGTTGTTACAATGATTAAAACAGGATGATGCTGCTCGTCAGCTTCATTGTGGTATGACCCGGCTGGCTGGTCGATTGGCCAGGTTTGTGAAAAACTGGTCAGACCTGGCTGGTCGTGTCAACCTGAAGACTTATGTCAAAGAATGTAGAATAACTACAAAAGGTACCCAACCTGTTTTTTCATGGGGTCCAAATACTTTTCACAACCACACCCAGACACAAGTAGCAGGTACATGTGGAACGACTCAGGAAATATAATCCAGACAAAACTGTTTCATATCAAAACCCAATCTTGTCACCATTTGGCACACAAAGGGTTCATAGGATGGATTATGTTTGAAACAGTTACACTCCGCTGTGCTCAATCTGAAACATTTTGAACAATTCTGCTTTTCAGTAATCAACTGTAAAGGTTTCATGATGATTTCTATAAGATAAAAAATTACGTCATTCACATTCAGTGTCTCATGCATTTTAATGTTGTGATGTTTTCTATTTCCTCCTTTGCGTGTGTGCAATTCATTTTAATGAACAAACTAACAACTGTTAACCACTACTGCTGTGTCTGTCTGTCTGTCTGTCTGTGTGTCTGTCTGTCTGTGTGCGTGTGCATGTGCTTGTGCGTATGTGTGTGTGCGTCTGTCTGTCTGTCTGTCTGTTTGTCTGTCTGTGTGCATGTGCTTGTGTGTGTGTGTGTGTGTGTGTGTGTGTGTGTGTGTGTGTGTGTGTGTGTGTGTGTGTGTGTGTGTGTATGTGGCGCTGTCCTGGTGAAATACTCATGATTACTAAATCACATGAAATTGATATTTTAAAGCTATAGAGCATAGCTTTTTCATATGAATGAACGTCGGTTACATTACAAGCCATCGCCAAACGAGTTGACTCAAAGTTGATTAAGCCTATGATCAGCTCCACAAAACTCTCTCTGTATTTCTCAGTGTGGCAGCGTTTACAAACTGGTGTCCCCCTAATCTCTCTCCTCTCTCCCTGTGACCTTCAAATCCCCTGTAACATGCTTTATTTCTGGGTGAATATTCATGATTGCTAACTCTCCTCCAGTTCACAGATAGGCTCCACAATGAGGCAGCAAGTTGTATTGTACTTGTAGGAGACTGTATTTATTTAAAGAAGTGATTCACATAAACTAAGTAGGCACATTTCCACGGTAAAATAATAATACTGCGGCTTCTTGCTCCGATAACTTGGAGAGAGAAAAAAAGTCAACTTCCCTGCAGACGCTCTGACTGACTGATGTCCCCGCCCCACAATGACAACGACTGGTTACCATCTGTCACTCATAGTCAGTCACCTGTTTTTCATACACAAAAAGTCAGCACAGAGGGTTTTACATTATAAAATCATAGCCATGACCCCCCCCCTCCCATTCACATCTCAAACAGAGCAATACATTGCAGTTTGCTCAATAAATGTTGTTAAAATCTGTGCAGTTGAAGTTGCATAGTCAACCTTTAATATCTTGACATTCAAATCTTTAATGTAGTTAATAACAATTGTGTTTTGGTGGAGACAGGGGAACTGGAGGATTGAGGAGACGGTGGGGTCATGACCTCATTGTGAAAAGCAGCAAGTCCTCTCTCTCCCTCCTCCTCTCTCTCTCTCTCTCTATCCCCCTCTTTCTCCCTCTCTCTCCCCTCTCTCTCTCTCTCTGTCTATCCCTCTCTCTCTGTCTCCCTCTACTATCTCTCTGTCTATCCCTCTATCTCCCCTCTCTCTCTCTCTGTTTATCCCTCTGTCTCTGTCTCTCTCTCTCCCTTTCTCTCTCTATCTATCCCTCTATCCCCCTCTCTCTCTCTCTCCCCCATCTCTCTCTCTCTGTCTATCCCTCTCTCTGTCTCCTCTCTCTCTCTCTCTATCTCTCTCTCTCTGTCTATCCCTCTCTCTCTCTCTCTGTCTCTGTCTCTGTCTCACCTTGACCTCATTGTGACACTAGAATGTGTGGTGGTGTGTTTACATGCACAGCTCCCCCCTGTGTGTGTGTGTGTGTGTGTGTGTGTGTGTGTGTGTGTGTGTGTTTGTGTGTGCGTGCTTGTGTGTGTGTGTGTGTGTGTGTGTGTGTGTGTGTTGCGTGTGTGTGTGTGTGTGTGTGTGTGTGTGTGTGTGTGTGTGTGTGTATGTGTGTGCGTGCAACTTTCTCACACATTAGAGGGTACTTTTTTTTTAATGCCCTGTTGGTATTGGGCCAAAACCAATGAAATATAATCTTTTTGGAGAACTTCCTTGAAGATTCAACACAACCACACACACACAAGCAGAGTTTTTTGAAGTGTGTGTGTGACATTATATTTCACAAATACAGTTTTCCTTCAAAAAGCTCCGGTTTTAGGGTTAGGGTAATGGTAAGAAATAGAGCCTTGCAGCCTATACATACAGGTCCTTCTCATATAATTAGCATATTGTGACAGCTCCTGCCCTCTTGATTGGAAGGTTGCCAGGAGCTAATTTTAATTGCGTACACCCCTCTGGCTATCTCTGCAGCTATATAGCTGGAGCTATCACCACATGCTCTCTCTCCCTGCCTCTGGTTGGTTTGGTTTGTTAGCTTTGGATTTGATTTGATTTGCTTAGTTAGTTTTGCTTTACACATACACTACATGCTTCACCCACACAGACACCGCACCCATTACTGATTACTGATATTCATGCACCATTTGTAGGTTACTTTATACTTTGTTCCAATAAAGTATTGTTTGGTTAAATTAATGATCTTGTGTGGTTTCCTCCTTTCCTTCCCTGGAGCCGGGGTGTGACATGGGGGCTCGTCAATAAGTGGTTGGATTAAGTAGTTGAACAGGTTGGAGGAATATCACATAGGACAGGTTAGTAGTTGGTTTGGGAGCAGGTTCTTTTCATAGTGGGTAGTCGGCTGAGGCTAGGCTAACAGAGTTGATTGTCTGGTGAGCACATGTCTGGATTTGAACTTTCCCTGTTAGCTTCAGTTGCGTTGCCCCTTTGGGTTGCGTGAATTTTTTTTTTGTTGTTTTTCCCTTTTGGTAGTGCTGTGGGGCGTGGTTAGTGTCAATTGTTCAATGTCAATTGTCTCGGGGGCACATCCGAAGGATCTTGGGGGTTGTCTGCTTGCAGGTCGCCTTTCAAACCGGCTGGTTTACAGTGCATAAATACCCACCGCAAGCTGCATGAACACTAGGGTCGAGATTATTCAGGTTTGGATAGGCAGTTAGTGGGGAAGTTCTAATTCTATTTGCATACCAGTGATCAAAGCTGTTTTGGCATGGCTGCTGTGGTAGAAGCGTTTATTCAGTCTCCTTCTGAGACCTTGCTGGACAGCTGTACAAAGGAACAACTGTTGAAAATTGCCGGTCATTTCGGAATTGAAATTGCAGCCACACGTCTGAAGGACACAATCAAACGTATCCTGAAGGCGACTTTGATGGAAGAAGGGGTTTTGGCTTCTGATGAAGGTAAGGGTTTACCAAGTACAGTGGTTTCACCAGGGGGGAGTCTCACCTTTGATCAACAAAAGGAACTGATGTTAATACAAATGGAACATGACAAAATAAAAATAGATAAAGAGTTGGCGCTTGAAGCAATGAAACAAAAAACAGAGCAGGCAAAACTGGACATTGAACAATACAAACTAGATCTAGTTAGAGAAGGTAAGATGGCAGGAACTGATATAAAGTTGATTATTTTCCATAATGTAATGATAATAATTGAACTTTGGAGTTAATCAGGGGCAAGAAATGGAAGGTTTTAGACTGGCCAAGTCAATCTCCAGACTTAAACGCTATAGAGCATGCATGTTACCTGCTAA
This sequence comes from Hyperoplus lanceolatus, assembly GCA_026929865.2. Taxonomy (NCBI): domain Eukaryota; kingdom Metazoa; phylum Chordata; class Actinopteri; order Uranoscopiformes; family Ammodytidae; genus Hyperoplus; species Hyperoplus lanceolatus. The sequence continues at coordinate 35,277,005 of CM049402.1, forward strand.
AGAGGAGACCGAAGGGAGTAACCCCCCAAAACAAACAGCAACTGAATGAGGCTGCGGTGAAAGCCTGGAAAAGCATCACAAAAGAAGAATGCAAACGTTTTGTGATGTCAATGGGTCACAGGATTGATGCAGTTATTGCAAGCAAAGTATTTGCGACAAAATATTACGGTTTATTCACTTTAATTTATTTAAAGTCTATCTATTCCAATACTTCTGCTTCCCTAAAAATGTGGTGTTCCTTTTCAAATAATGATATCTTCTCAGTTGTGTATCAGATCCAGATGTGAATACCTTGAAATGAAAGCTGAAATGTTGAGCTATTGTCTCATATTCATCTTTTGGTGTCAAACCCAAATGTTTCCAGTCTACAGCAAAAATAAAGGAATTGGCCTCACTGTTCCAATACTATTGGAGGGGACTGTATCTCCTTATCCACTTTAGCCTATTTCTCTGCGATTTGTTTTGCTTTTTGGTCCACAACTCCCAAACAGAACATCCCACATTCGAAAACTTTACGTCCCCGGATTCTATAACATGAGCTGCCAGCGTTGTGGTCGACGACGCTCGGGTCCCGAGTTGCGTTAGAGGCTTGGCCCCCGTTCATAACTGTTTGCAGTTCTAGTTAAGATTGTTGACCAAAATATCTCAAGGTAAACAAAGGTTGATATGTTTTCCTTTTCTATATGGTTGCTAGAGTCATCCAGGCCTTTGAGAATTATCAATATGTAGGTATTCCTGCTTAATAAAATGGAAAACCTAACATTTGTTGTAGAGCCACAAGCATGGCATCAACAGAAAGTTCTCAATGAGCTTTGAAAGTGCCATCTAGGAGGCATTATCATGGAGCCAAGTCCTTAGTAAAAGGTTGTGACATGGGAAGTGGTGTGTTAAAGCACCCAATGACCTGCATGTGAAAGTGCTCTCACTGTCCCCCCTCATCAAATACTTCAGGCGTTGGGGAGGGAAATCTTAATTCTGCATTTTCTGGATTCCAACATGTAATCTATGTTAAACAGGTGGTTCCAAGTTATTTTGGGGCCTTCCTGGGGGTGGGTCAGTGGGACTACAATTGACAACCGTCATCAGTAAGACGGCAGGTTTCAAGCAGAATTGGTTACACATCTCTACCCCATTGTTTGGCCAAATCGTCCCCAAAACGACTGTGTGATGATGGCAAATTGAACTTTTGACATGATTAATTTGGAAGCAAATAACTTAGGAACGCAAAAAGGGAGGGAGACAGGGGGAGCTTACCCTGAAAGGCCTCAAAGAGCTTTATTACATATCCCAAATTCAAAATCGTATCTGGAATGTTTTTTTTTTGACCCCAGATAGATTTTTGACTTTGGCGAGGCCTCTGGGAATGGTCTACGTTGAGGCCACGCTGCTTATTCAGATGTAAAAAGTCAACTTGGTCAGATATGGTCGTAGAGCCACGAGCAAGGCATCACAGAAAGGTCTTGAGGAGCTGAGCATCATATGATAACATTTTATCGTGAGCATCTGAAGATATTGTGGGTAATGTTTGATGTCAATTTTGCAAAAAATTGTGGGACCCCAAATGAAATTATACGGGCTCCTATGACAAAGTATGACTTGAGTGAATCTGTGGATATTACGTTTTTGACAGTTGGATGTTCGGTGTGGGAGTTAGAGGCAAATACGTTTCCTAATTTATGCACCTTGATTGTTGCGCCACCTATGGACTATGGGGAAAAAAATTATAAAGATCTAAAAATCAATAGGGTTCCTTGCACAGTAGAGCTCGGGAACCGCGTTGCTCTGCATAACACATAAATACACACGTGCAAAATACAAAAGAAAAAAGTTTTGACTCGGGTACAAAACAGACTCAATGGAACGTGCAATATATATATATATTTCATTTGTTTAATCATCACAAAAATAATCAGCTTAAAGTTTTGCTGATTACACACTGTTTATACGAATGATGGATTAGTTAACATGGAGTGTGTGTGTGTGTGTGTGTGTGTGTGTGTGTGTGTGTGTGTGTGTGTGTGTGTGTGTGTGTTTGTGTGAGAGTGAGAATAATAGTATACAATCACAAAGGAATACACACTGTTTATAAGGATTGATTGATTAATAACATGGATAATATTTCAGTTTGCAGATTCCAACTTTACTGTTTACATGGACGTTTAATACAATGAATGGATCAGATGTTAAAATGCCCAAAGTGGAGGGCTCCGATGGTGTAGTGGATAGAGCGTGTACCATATCGGCTCCGGCCTTCGCTGCAGTGGTCGTGGGTTCAAATCCGACCCGTGGACCTTTACTGCATGTCATCCCCCCCTCTCTCTCTCTCTCTCTCTCTGTCTCTCTCTCTGTCTCTGTCTCTGTCTGTCTCCCCATTTCAACTCTGTACTGTCTAATAAAGCTTGAAAATGACAAAAAGAAATATCTAAAAAGAGGCTGGTTGCAGGGTTAGTATACTGTAGGTGGTAGTCTTTCAAATATTATAAGTAGTTAAAAATATATGGCAAATTTTTTGAATTTTTTTTCTCCATACAATTATCGTGAAAAAAATGTATATTGCAGTGTGTAGGATTTTGCGGCACACGTTTTTAAGTTCATTTTGTGGGAGAAAAGAGTCTGCCTTTCGTAGATACACCAGCCCTGCTTTCCAAATCACATACCTTTTCTTTTTACTACACTACATACTAAAGTACAGAAGAGTTTTAGTACTGTCTAATAAAGCTTGAAAATGCCAAAAAATAATCTTTAAATGGCTTTGACTCATTTACATAGAACTATTTTTCTTTTGATCGGTTCATAAAAAGGTTTAAGTCACCGCTCTGCAACCCAATGAAATCTCGTTCTCTTTTTTCCTTTCTATTAAAAAAAAGACTTTGTGTGTAACGGTTTGATCTGGTTTGGTTCTGACTAAACGTTTTTAATCTGAATATAAATGTCCATGTAAACCCGTCTAGTGATTATATCTGGTTACATTGATCAGCGTTGATTTTCTGTTAGTGATTAAAATGAAAAAAGTAAAAAGCTGCGACGTCGTCTTCTGCACCTCAAAACCCTGAAGACACAAACAGAGAAAAACATATTCATCAGAACATAAAGACCATGGCTGTGTTCCAATCCACACACTTTCTGCTATTTAGTATGGTAAAAGGAAATTGGTGGTCAGATTTAGTATGGTTAGAAATACCCGGCGGTCTACTACATCCAATTTTTAGTGTTAAAAGTCAGCATGCTATTTGGGCGATTCTGACCCACAATTCAGTGCGCATCGGAAGTGACTCGGTATGAAAACAAACAGGGATGTGACGGATATATAAGCAAGAGGCAAGATCAAGGCACAATGATATGATGAAATGAATAAGTTAAAATATGTCCCAAGTGTATGCCTACTGCATCCTTACTAGATTATTTTTATAGTCAGATGTAGTAGGGGAGAACGGGGGAATGTGAGACATCAGGTAATGTGAGACACCCCCTGTATCTAGGCAATGGAATACATTTTTGGTCATGTGACATATATGTTTTCAAGCCCCTCTCATTTCCCCGGGGCCATGAATCATGGTGATGTTGTAAGCATGTTTTTTTTCACAAAAATGTATTTTTTGAAGGGGTGTCAGTAAGGGCATGGTTTGGCAGGTATGTATATGGGGGACAGAAGAGTGACCTTTAACACCAATAGACTCTAAGTAATATGTCTTTATTAAATGAATGATCCGATAAAACAAATGCAGAAAAATATTATCAAAAAACTCAAAAGATGGAAAATGACAGCTGGGTCTAGTCCTGTGTTCTGAGTCCCAGGCTGTTCTAGCTGGTTCTGATTGTCCTTTGCCCTGATCCCCAGACACTAGCTGGCTCTAAGGGTCTTGTGTTCTGGCCCCAAGACTGTTTTTTAAACTAACTGGTTCAATCTTTCATTTGAATGATAATTATTGAATATGAATTATATGTTGTATTTGATCACAGCTAAATTGCTAAATTGACCAAACCCATGACCCAATTTGTGTTGTTATGGTACTTTCAGAATGGAAAAAGCAAGTGGTTCAGTTTACCCCCTTGATTTTATTGGTCTGTCTCAGTTTAACCCCGAAGCTGGGGTAAAGTGAGACACATGACAATTTTTTTTGAAACAATCATATTTTCACTGCCGTTCATCCTAAATAAATTCTGATAGCGTACATTGCTAGGAAACATACTGAATTAATGGGAAATGTGTACATTTGACTGATGAATCATTTTAGCTCGCTAAGAGGAGAGCAAATGTAAAAAGTGTCTCACATTACCCCGTTCTCCCCTATGTAGGATAGAAAAAAGGAAGAGTATGCGATTTGTTGTCTCGTTTCAATGAAGAACAGATTTGTTTTTATTAACGGGAAATACTCACAGCTGATTGGTCCGACAGCAACAGCCAGCTGATCGGAGGAGGCTGCAGACCGAGCCTGACGCCTGGAACAGCTCTAAAAACAGAGAAGTTTTTGTTTCAAATATTGTTTTATTGAAAGCATTTGTACATATCTCTTGACATTTACACGGAATAACAAACTGCTTCAATTTAAAATGTACATTTTATTACAAGCATAATATTAAAGGGAAGGAACAGGGAACAAAAACATTGAAACAATTAAACTATCCATCTACTCACCCCTTAACCTGCCCATCAAGTGTGATTTTTATGTTTAAGTTCAAATTGTTTGTTGACCAAGAAACTAAATAAAAGGTGAGACCCCCATATTTTTTGAAAATTGCTTCAGTTTATCACTCATGATAGACCTAATACGTTCTAGGTGTAATGTGTCTGTTAATGAGAAGAAGTTTTTATAGTTAATTTTTTATTTATTTTTAGTGAGTGAGTGAGTGAGTGAGTGAGTGAGTGAGTGAGTGAGTGAGTGTGTTCCTGCCTACCTGCGCGTTCCTGCCTGAATAATAGTTGTAAATCACTCACGGGGCTGCAGGGGGCGCTGCTGCGGTCACACATGCTGATGCTGCAGTGCAGGTAAACGTCCTCATAGGTCCCGTGGTACAGGAACAGCAGAGCAGAGAAACGAGCTCGCAGAGAAGCACCGCTCTCTATCACCTGCACATGACGACGGTCAGATGCACACCTGGAGGGAGGAGACAATCACACAGTATAGTCCATGAGCCAGTGCCCCGAATTTGGACCATCGGTTTCATCTGGGGTGATTTTTGGCTAGGTATACACCCCTAGTACTAGAAAAATCACAATAGCAGTGACGGGGTGGTAGCGAAATCACTTTTTTCAGCTCATGAAGATACTAACTCCTAAGATAAATTGCGTTTTTGGAATCCGGTGTATCTGGTTTAGGCTCATGGATATTGTCTATATTCTATAATTTGGTGCTTGTCCCCCCGATGATACCGATCAAGCCCCTGCCTCATGGCCTAGTAGCTCATATTCTGTTGTTATCTAGCTTCAAGGGTCGTATTTATAATATACATTGAGAGGGACACTTCCCCCTAGTATAAAAATATGCTCAAAATGTACACCCCAAAACATTTGTATAATAAATATAAATAAACATATTGAAGAAATTTGCGATAAACTGACTTTGACTTTTGACTTTGTTTCTCACCTGTTCTCGATCAGGAAGTGTTTGCGTGGGTCGCTGGCGTTGGGAGAGTTTGTGACGTAGCAGGTTTCCAGCAGCAGCCCGAAGCCGTCGTATTCTGTGTTGTTCACGGATACGCCGACATGCAGAGCGGAGCCAAGCGGCAGGCGGACGGGGCCAGAGGGGAACGCCTCGCTGAAGTCTGGCCTCGTGTACAGAGTCATGGAGGCTCTGGTGGGATCGCCCGCACGCACCACCCCCTCACCACTGGCCCTGCAAAGAGATGACAAACTGGCTAGACTGATGACTACATGAACCAATCAGAAGCTTCCTTCCACTACAAGGGACGAACATTCAGAACGTGGGAATGAGACCCATGTTCTGACCTTACAGAGATTAGAGAAAGTCCAAACTGATCCACGGTAGAGAATATATATCAATGTTCCCAGACTCGATGGGGTAATATGTCAGGGTAGTATGTCTGTGTTAAGTTAAGTTCCTTTATTTGTCAATAGTTCCATTGAAATTTGTCTTTCTGCATCTCCCTTCTCAAGTCCCCACACTCCAGAGGGGTCTTCACATGGGGTCAGCCATAGTACAGCGCCCCAGGAGCAGTTTGGGGTTAAGTGTCTTGCTCAAGGACGCAATGGTAGAGATGGTGGGCACCGTAGACGTAACACCAGCCACTACTAGTTTTACAAGTAACACCCTCCTGTCCGGTGCCGGGGATCGAACCAGCGACTTCATGGTTACTGGTCGGTCACCTTTTCTCTAGGACATCCTACCATCCTGTGTGTGTGTATGTCGGCCTCATTCCTATTCTAACCTCTCCCTGTTCCCTTACCGTAACCACCCAGCTCTTATGCCTGAACCTAATCGCCAATTTCAGGAACATCCTATTTGGTGCAATATAAACCTGGGAACATTGAGATGACCCCAATCTCAGAGATCAGGCTTGAACATGATTGTGATGCAGTGAAGGAGGTGAACTCACGGCGGCTGGAATCGGATGGCTGCGTCCAGGCTGGTGGTGTCATCCAGTGGGAAGACGCAGGAGAACGGGAAATACCTCAGGACAGAGATCGATGCGTTGGAAGGACCGGAGGGGTACACAAACACAATGTTGGAGTACGTGACGTGGGTCCCGTTGTTCTGGAAACGATAATGAGTGGACACAATTTGGTTTAACATTTGCTGAGGCTGTTGTATGTTTTATCATTTGAATACCATTTCACAGAAGGTGGGGAAAAGCTTTCTATGGCCTGGGGTGGGGGGGGAGGTCATGGATTTTCGAGGCCAATAACCTTACTAAACTAAACTTTAATTGTAACCAAAATATTCACTATTTATAACAAAACAAGTTGTTCTTGCTTCAGTAAAATGTATCCTATGTTGTCTGGAAACACGTAGAAGTAGAAGTAGTTGCTTGAGGACAATTCAGTGGACAATGAAGAGTGTGTGTGTGTCCATCCATCATGTAGCCCCTTTTCCCTGAGTTAGTAATAATAATAATGGATAGGATTTATATAGCGCTTTATTCCCTTAGGACTCAAAGCGCTTACAGGGTGGTGGTAAACTACGATAGTAGCCACAGCTGCCCTGGGGCAGACTGACGGAAGCGTGGCTGTCATTTCACGCCAACGGCCCCTCCGACCACCACCTCAAACATACAGCAACCATACACATTCACACCAGGCAAGGTGGGTGAAGTGTCTTGCCCAAGGACACAACAACCATGACACAGGTGGCCGGGCAGGGATCGAACGGCAACCCTTGGATCATTGGCCAACCCGCTCTACCAACTGAGCCACGGTCTATCTCCAAAACATGTGTGTGCACGTAGGAATGATCGCATGCAAATACATTGATAGGAGTGAAGGGGGCGCAGACAAGTGTGTGGGCCAGCATGGATGTGATAAAGGAATTCGACCTTTTTTTCCTGTAGACAAGTGCTTTGAATTGCTCTTGATTTTGTTGTTGTTTTTTTGTTGTTGTGTTTCTTATGCCTATTTTGTGTCAACAACGTCAGACACCAAAAACACAAATTAATTTTCCCTCAATTTATGCTAGACCCATGGGAAGAATTGTGATCACAAGTATTCACCAAGACTGACAGACGCCACAAAAAATATTTTCAAAATGTATATGACTATAGATATTTTATATCGATTTTCCTCTATGTTCTTCAGTTGAACTGTGTAATAGAATGTTTACTTTAAAATTAACAGCAATCAAGACGTGTTTCAAATTTCAAAACACATTCTCATGTTAGGTGACTGGTTAGATTTTCACATATGACCAACCGTTCCTCTAGCCTGGCTCCGCCCGCCCGCCTACTTCCTGCCAAATTTCATTTTCCCTTCAGTAGTCAGTCTGGGTGTACAGCGCATTTCCCAGATTCTCCGGAGAATCTACGATCGACCAATCAGCGAACAGAGCGAGTGGCTGAGAACGCTCCAGTTTCAGTTGAATGCTGCGTTCCTTTATACTCGGAAGAAGGAGATTTCCGACTTGGTAGTTCCGAGTTCCGACCTGTCTGTGTTCCAGTGCATCTGCTCGCGAAAGTATGGACGCCTAAAACCTTTCTCGTCCAAATAACTAAACGTTAGGCTCTAAGACGTTACTGTTGCCAGGTACCGGTAGATCCATAGACTACAATATGTAGTGAAGTCGGAAATTTCCGAGTTCCCTGTCCGACTGGAAGGCACCATCAAAAGCCGGCTCATGACATACGTGATGACCAAACGTGATGCGATTGGTTGGCTAATCCAGAGTGGCACTGGGCAGATCCAATAGTTTTAAACTTCGACAGACACCCGCCTCCAAGTGAGTTAACGTTTGCCAATTACAGCACTTCCAGACCTTCTGTACAAATGAAATGAAGTACGATGGTCTGGTTGGACCAGGCTAGCGTTCCTCGACAACTATGAAAAATCATTATGTATTGTTATCATAATAATATAAATCTGACGGAGGTGACACATATCTGACGGAGTTGACAAGTATATCTTATGAATTTGACATATCGGACGGTGGTGACAAAAACCCAGATAACCATCAAATACATAGAATAATCAATAACAGTGATTTTATAACAGCATATTATTGTTTGAGCGTTAATTCAAGATTCACATTTCAGTCTTTCAATCAGACTTGCTCTAAAAGACTCAGACCAAATCGCCTCATTTTGTATATCATCCTGTACTTTTTTAAGAATCATCCATGACAAAAGAAGATTGTGAGAGTTTCCATAAATACAGTATTAGAAAAACTAAACCCTATTTCTGCATTTAATATAATTATAATAACTTGAAAACCACCCAAATATGATGCTTTCACATTGAATGTCAACTCCGTCATTGGCCTGTCACCACCGTCAGACAGGAAATCTGACGGAGTAGACATCTGACGGTGTTGACATATTCAACGTTTCTTAAACAAAACAAATGGAATTAATCTAGTCGCCATTTGTTGTTTTCTGTTGATGATTGGTGCTAGTATGAACTACTTCAGGAATATAAAATTATCGAAACATTTCAAATAACTTCTTCAGAAATTGTAAGTCGGTGTTGACATATCATGGTTGTGACGCATGACTTTCAAGATTTGGAATGTGAAATATTCTAAAACTACAACACTTATCAGAGCCTGTCTGACTCTAATGTACTCTGCAGAGGTAGAATGTGACAAGAGGTCCTTCATAGTGACAGCTGCCCCTTATTTTGGTAAATGGACTTGTATAGCGCTATATCTCCGTTTATCACAGACTCAAAGCGCTTTACATTGTTTTTGTACACATTCACCCAGTCACACACACATTCATACACCGACAGCAGCAGCTACCACGCAGGGTAGGCTTAGCACTAGGGTGCTAAGCTAACTAAGCTAACTATCGGGAGCAATTCGGGGTTCAGTGTCTTGCCCAGGGACACTTCGACATGTGGCGGGGAGACGGGGGATCGAACCTCCGACCCTGCACACCAGAGGCAAACCTCCTACCCACTTCGCCACTGCCGCCCCAATTTTGGCTGATTTTCTTACATTTTAATGGATTGTCTGATGTTGGTGACAAAAAGTGTCCCACCACTTTGAAACCATATAAAACATGAATGTGTTGAAGAGGTTATTTCATGTTGCGTATGATGAAAAAAGCACTTTTTAATCATTAAAGTAAATTTTTAATAGGTTTTATTGCATATGATAGATTGAAACTCTCTCTGTGGAGACACTGTTTTGGACGTCGTGAGAAGATAACAAATGTCATATATTTGACATAATAATGATTAGATAACATTTAAGGGGATAATTGTGCTCCAGACATTCTACAATTTTAAATATTTAAATTTTTAAAGATAACAGCAGTTATATATGGAAGACGGCCTTTTGTCCCGGTTCTCAAGAATCACTGCTATATGTTGTTTTGTATTGAATCTTGTACAGCACTTTGGTCAACTGATGTTATTTTTAAATGTGCTATAGAGATACATTTGACTCTGATTTATGACTTTTGATTCTCACTGACCTTCAACACGTTTCCACAGACCTCCCTGCGTTCCACCAGGTAAGAGAAGGTCTCCTGGCTGTCCGCCTGCTGGTGGCAGCGCGGGTCGACCAGGTGAGCAGAGGAACCATTCAGGCCTTGTTCCTCCAGGATCCTCTTTGGGACCGTCAGACGCATCTGCTCCCGTCCACACACCAACTCCGGCTCCGGAAAACTCGGTTCATCTACAGCGGAAACAAGGCAATGTGGGTATAACAGTAGTTTTGAGCTTCAACAACATTTACACCACACAAACAAGCACATCACAATCTGACCTGTTGGTGAAGGAGTCAACTCTCTTGTGGACGTTTCTACCAGGAAAGAAAAATATTTGAAATGGTAAAATATACACCAAACTCTTTTTGTGTCAAATGAATCAAGGTAAATCATGTGGAATGGTGGATGTTTCATGTGAGGTATCTGCTCATACAGTGCTGTGTGAAAGTTTGTGAAACCCTTGAACCTTTTGGAATTGTATTTATTTTTTACCATTATTAATTATTTTTTATCAATACCAGTATTTTTTATATGAAATAACAGATGTTTGTTTATCAATTCAACATTTTTCTTTTCCAGAAATCAATTGTTAGAACAGATAAAACAAATTATTTGACAACTGTTGTATGTGCAAAAGTTTGTAAACCCTGAGCTGCATTGCTTAAATCGAGCAAGTTAACACAATCAGGTGGGCCAAACTGATTGATGAAATAGACCAATGTAGTGAGAGATCTTTAGGGAAGAAATTGGGTGGCACTAGATAAAACAAAGATAAAAACAGGTGAGTTTAGGCTCACCAAACAGAACCCATACAGGTCAGACATGCTTATAGGGAAACACATCTCTGAGGATCTCAGGGATAGAGTTGTGATGCTGCCCATTTGTCTGGGGACAGCTATAAATTATTTAAAAAAAGTTTGAGCTCGGTCCACCGTGAGGCAAATCATCTACAAATGGAGAGCTTTAAGAGTGACTGAACATCTACCTAGAAGTAGACTTCCTTCAAAAATATCCACAAGCGCAACAAGAAAAGTGATTGTTCAGTTAATAGCCAACCCACACATTACATCTAGTGATTTGCAGACCTCTCTTGCAGCATCTGGGACAGATGTGCATGGTTCCACAATAAGAAGAAAACTCAGTCAAAATGGCTTTCAAGGGAGGGTTGCTGAAGAAGCCTCTGCTCTCAAAAAACAAAACTGCTTGTCACAACTTTGCCACAGAGCACCTGGAGATACCTGAAGTCTTATTCTGTGGACAGATTAGTCCAAAATTTAACTGTTTGGTCATAACCAAAACCGCCATGTTTGGGCAAAAACGCAACTCTGCCTACCACCAACAGAACCTTCTCCTTCAAGAGAAGAATGGTGTTGTCGAATTATCTGCAAATCACTAGATGTAATGTTTGGGTTGGCTTTTACCTGAAAAATCACTTTTCTTGTGGCGCTTGTGGATATTGTTGAAGGAAGTCCACTTCTAGGCAGATGTTCAGTCACTCTTAAAGCTCTCCATTTGTAGATGATCTGCCTCATGGTGGACCGATGGAGCTACATTTTTTATATGAATTTATAGCTGTCCCCAGACAAATGTGCAGCATCACAACTCTATTCCTGATATCCTCTGAGATGTGTTTCCCTTTTAGCATGTCTGACCTGTATGGGTTCACTTTGGTGAGCCTAAACCGACCTGGTTTTATCTCTGTTTTATCTAGTGCCGCCCAATTTCTTCCCTAAAGATCTCTTGCATTGGTCTATTTCATCAATCAGTTTGGGCCACCTGATTGTGTTAACCTGCTTGATTTAAGCAATGCAGCTCAGGGTTCACAAACTTTTGCACATACAACAGTTGGCAAATCATTTGTTTTATGTCTTTTAACAATTGATTTCTGGAAAAGAAAAATGTTGAATTGATAAACAAACATCTGTTATTTCATATTAAAAAAAAATACTGCTATTGATAAAAATTAATTAATAATGGTAAAAATAAATAAAATTACAAAAGGCTCAAGGGGTTCACAAACTTTCACACAGCGCTGTATAACACATTCTATAGTTATGGTTTAACAGAGAAATGCTTTACTATATTCAAGCCCTATAAGGCTAATACCACTTCTTTGTGTGTGCGTTGGAGCAAGTTGTGTGATGACTTTAAGACGGTCAGAGCTTGGTCAAATATATATTACCATAAAAGTACAGCTGATAGTCTTTTGTTAGGGAGCCCAGTTCAGGTTCAGGGCAAAGCTCTTTGGGAATGCTTTAAATGAAACTTATGTTTGAAGTCAAAGCAAAATCTCTTTCACCAACAATAAGCAAAATTATCAATTTCATCAGTTTGACTGTTTCTGATTGCCTTTGCTCTGACCCCCAGACACTAGCTGGCTCTAAGGGTCCTATGTTCTGACCCCAGACTGTGTTTTAATCTAACTGGTTCTATCTGTCATTTGAATGTTGATTAAAACATTATGAATTATATTTTGTATTTGATCAGAGTTACTTTGAAGTGTTCAGAAAAAAAATGCTTAATTGCCAAACCCTATGATTATATTACTAGTCCGACATTAGTTCTGGAAAATGTGGTTTTGAAGCTAGCTGTCAGGATTCTAACTGTTACAACATGTGTTGTTATTGTAGTTTCAGAGTGGAAAAAGTAAGTGGATCAGTTTACCCCCTTGATTTCTCTAGTCTGTCTCAGTTTACCCCTAAGCTGGGGTAAAGTGAGACACAAGACAACTTTTTTTAAAACAATCATATTTGCACTGCCCTTCATCCTGAATAAATTCTGATCATTTCCATTGATGGGAAAAATCCTAAATTAATGGGAAATGTGTACATTTGACTGATAAATCATTGTAGCTCACTTCACCCCACTCTCCCCTATGTATAGACATGTACCTTCACAAATAACACCAGCGTCTTCATCATGTCTACAGTTGTGTGTGCCTAGTCCCAGATGTGCACAGTTTAATAGCGATGCCTCATTTCCTGCACAGCCAACATCATCTAGCCAGATTGGTCCACTTCCCTGTCCAAAACGTGCACTTTGTGGAGCCTCCAGAGCCCTGCCACAGCCAACCTGTCGACAGACCACTTCAGCATCACTCAGCCCCCAGAGGTCGTCACACACTGTCCCCCACTGGCCGTCATGGAAGACTTCCACTCTGCCAGAGCATCTACTGCTGGAGCCGACCAGCCTCACTGGAAGACCTGGTGGTGTTGGAGTAGGTGCGGTTGTAGAAACTTGCACAGCAACCTACATGGAGAAACCCAAAAGAGACAGAGGTGAAATGGGGCAGAGAGGGGAATGACATGCAGAGAACGACCGCGGGCAGGAATCGAACCCGGGTCTGCTTCTGGGCCCGGCCCAGGGGGGGGGACGCCCTACCAACTGAGCTAAGGCCGCCCCCATATTATTATTTTTATTAGTAGGTGACTATGGTATAAGCGCGTTAATGCCTAGCCCTAACACTCCTCTGCGCGTCGGACAGTTCTCGCCTCCACTGCGTCTATTAATTCCTGATACATGGACACCTCGTTGGGCATTAACCCTTACTTGTTACAGGTACTTCAGATAAATTTTGCTATTAGAAATGAATCTGAAAATAATGCTACAATAATAATTCACTAAAGTTATGTAGGGACGCCACCATTCATGTAAAAATGGAAAAATAATAGCAAGTTTGTCTCGTTTTATCAATGGTTTGTCTAGTGATCAGTTAAATGAATCAATATTAATCATATCTAGTCGAATTATCACTCTATAACATCTTAGAATAAATCAGTTATTATTGAGTTTATCAATCTGATAATATGACAATACCGAAGGTTAATGAATTCTTGACGTGTCAGAGGTTGACGTACCACAAAATATTCACACAAATGAATGAAAGAAACTTCTAGTTACAAAAAGAAAACACATGTAATTTATTAACAGAAAGTCATGTAATCAACACACCTAAAATCAACCTTAAAACTGAGCACCCAGAGTATGTGTGTGTGTGTGTGTGTGTGTGTGTGTGTGTGTGTGTGTGTGTGTGTGTGTGTGTGTGTGTCTGTGTGTGTGTGTGTGCTGTGTGCGTGTGTGTGTGTGTGTCTGTGAGTGCATGTATGTAAATGCAAATTAGCCGGTCTTTCACACCTTCCTCCCTATTGGAAGAGAGCCAAAAGGAAGAAAGGAGTCATGTGGGGTCGGTTTCAGACAGGCAGGAAGAGGAGTTGTGTGGGCTCTTGATTGATTGAATCATTGTGGCTCCTATGATTAGACAGAGCTTAAACCAAACCAGTGGGTACACTGAAAGCAATTGCTGTTAATTTACAGCCAAATTTTAACACTAATTTACTGTATTCATGTATTACGGTTCTTTACTGTACTTAGCAATGCATTGTGGGAAGGTCAATTTGAAAAGACAGCTCAGAAGCCCTTAACAGTATGATAAAGTTTTAAATTACAGTACACTACAGTATTTTTTGGGAAGTGGGCGGGCAACAGCCTTTTTCAGGAACATTAGTTTGAAATGAGCCAGTCCAGGACAAACTTCGAAGGACATGTGCTACGCATCAACCAAAAGTCCAGCATTAGGTCTACTCTGCATTGATCGAGCATCTACACATTTTAAGGTAATATGTTCCTGATCAATTATTTACTCTTAAAAGATGGCTTAAGCTAATGTTTGAAATTTAACTAATGCTCAGCAGCCTGTCTATCAAGTGAGTATGTGATTTTAGAATATTGTTTACCAGTGAGGATGAGCTAACTAGCTCAAACATTTATACTTAAGCGCATGTTAGAGTCCATGTGTGTTCAAACCTGAGTGTTGAGCATTAGTGAGTCTTTTCTTTAGAGTAGTAGCCTAATGGTTGTTTTTAGCTAGTGGATAGCCTTTAGCTCCTTGTTAAGAGCTGACGCAGTGGAGCTGAGTATCATATCATGCCACCTATACATTTTAATTGAAGCCTAATATATCAACTGTTTCAAGTGTAATTGTTACGGCTCCCGCCTTGTTTTCTCCTCCCTCCTCTTGCCTCCTTCATTCTCCCTCTCTCAGGTGTTCTGGGGCCTGATTGGGGGCAGGTGCTCCCAATCCGGCAGAGTATTAAAGGCGTGGCCTGGGCGGCTGGCTCTCTCTCTCTGCCTGCCTGACTGGAGGACGGTGTGTTGCTGACCTGCTGCTTGTGGTGTATTTAGTTTTATGGTTTACTTATGGGGGGGCTGCTACGTTGTGTTCTGTTTGTTTATTCGTAGTTTAGAGGGGCCGGGGTTATAGTTTAGTTGGAGGAAGGCCTGTGCAATAATGTGGTCCAACTGTGCCTCCCAGGTCTTCCTCCCGTTTACCCTTTTCCTTTTGCAGCCTCCTGCTCGAGTTGTGTTGTGGGTTTGTTTTAAATAAAGCACCTTATTACTTTGATTCATGGTTTCATTTGGTTTATTTGCATGTTTACTGGCCGGCTGAACGAGCCTGGGATGGCCGGCCGTAACAGTAATACATTGTCAATTTTGAACCCATAAAATAGTTAAATTTTTACAGTCAGTGTCTAATCTTTGACTATTCTGATTTCAGATGCTTCAATGGTACAGCCTTAATCTGGAGAGAGGCACAAAGGCCATCCGGGGAACAGTTCCCTCCAAGAAGACATGGTGTGGGGGTCCAGAAGAAGTCAGCTACAGTCAATACACATGTATCAGGTCAGTGCGTTCTCTCTCATCTCTCACTCCTCCACTTTTGATGGAGTGATGAAGCAACATTTAGTCACAACAGACTTCATCAGCTTTTTCAGCATGGACTCAGAGTTGTTTCTGTAAATTCCCAATTCTAGATATATTTTTGAAAAAAAATTTGTTGCTGTTTTACAGTCTCGACTATGGATCAAATCAAGATGGAGGAGCAATGACAGCAAGGTGATGGTCATCTCTACCCGACCCAGAAGACTCCTCTCAGATACCAGCAATCTACAAACACCCAGACTCTTTCTGGAGCTAAGAATGCTCCTATCTCACAAGACTCTTTAAGAGGTAAAAGACAAGCCTACCTCAAATAACTATTTTAAGAGGTAAACCACAAGGCTTCCATGAGTTTCCCAAATGATCTTATAGATGTTTAACAGAGAATGCATTGCATTAAATAAATCAAAATTGTATAGCTGTATGTGTTAATACTGCCATTGATAAAAGTCTGTTTGATTGACAATATTTTAAGTTGTTTACTGCTTATTTTGCATCACTTCAATATTAATGTTTGCTATGCATATGTCTTTAGGCCACAGAACAAAACATGTGTAATGTTTGAAGTTTGATATTTTAATTTGCTACATTGAGTTATTGTATTAAATGATATCTGTCTAAAGTAAACATTTATCAGTTATCTACTTGCAACCATCGAATCAGAATGTTAATGTATTTTCAAACGATCACAGAGAAATACTGCATTTCACTTTTCCTTTCAAACACTGTAAAATGTTCAGTAGTAAGAATACTGTATAATTAATAACAGTAACTTGCTGGTGTCTCTGCTGCCAGTATCTTACTGTAAATCCATAACATACAGAAATATACTGTACGATTACAGTAAAGGGCTGTAAATTAATTTAGCAGTAAGGGTACTGTAGAATTACAGTAACTTGCTGCCAGCATTTTACTGTTATTTTACAGATAAATTATTTACAGTGTACCAGTGGGTACCAGTGGGTAACCCGGAAGAATGTCTGGGGGGTTTTGACACATCACTCTGTGTTCCTGTGTCAAATATCAGTGTCGGGGCGACTGTGTCTCAGTTGGTAGAGCGGGTCGGCCGATGATCAAAGGGTTGGAGGTTCGATCCCCGCCCTGCCACTTGTGTCATAGCTGTTGTGTCCTTGGGCAAGACACTTCACCCACCTTGCCTCGTGTGAATGTTGATAGTTAGCCTGCTGCTATCGGTGTGTAAATGGGAACAGGTCTCCCTTGCAAAAGAGTCTTCGGACTCAATGGGATATACCTGTATAAATAAAGGTTAAAAAAAAAAAAAATATCCACTATTTTCTGCCGAGTAATGATTGACCCCTAACACCACAGATGTCAGTTTTTAGTTTTGAGACTTTCAGAATTGACTTAAATGGTAAAAAAATTGTTTTGTTTATAAAGCTTTTACTCATAAAATCTTGTTCCAATAAAAAATAAGTACAAGGCTTTTTTTGCATTTCTGAAGTTGAAAACGGGACAGATTTGACTCAAAAATAGAAAGTGGTTGAAAGTGAAAATCAAATCAAATCAGTTGTATCTGTTTAGCCCAATATCATGTGCCTCAGTACGCTTCACATTCCATACAGTATGACACCCTGCCCTAGACCCTTAGCTCGGAGAAAAAACTCCCAGTAAATACCCTTTATCGGGAATTAAAAAATTGAGAAATCTCAGGGAGAGTTGACAGAGTAAGGGATCCTTCCTCTGTGTGTGTGTGTGTGTGTGTGTGTCATCCCTCTCCCAGCAGTAGATGTCATTAGTAGAGAAAATCACAAAGGAGTTGAAAAGTGTAAATACCGTGAGCGCGAGGCAAAGGAGGATGATGAAGGCTGGTGTCATGTCGGCGGTCGCTGCAGTCAGTCCGGAGTATACCTGTCTGTCTGTTTACCTGTGGCACCGGTGGTACCTATGAGCTGAGACAGCCACTCTTATATTGATCAGTGGGTGTGTCTCAACTTAATGCTGGTAACACGTAACGCACGTAGAGATACTGGCACTTATTCAATGTGCGTGACTTGCTGGTTGAAAACATTTGCTATGATTTATGACTATAATGATTGTTCTACTTTGACACTGAAGGCCACTGTGTTCTCACACACACTGATGCTGTTGGCCTTGACCCAAAGTAAACGGAAGAGATTTGTTTTTGTCTCACCATGTGACTTCTCGTAAAGTGTATCTTGTTATGATAAACCAACCAAGCAGGTACTTCCTCCTACATTCTCTTGGGAAACATTAGACCGTCAGTTATGATAATCTAGTTTTTCTCCACTAACTTAAATCTCTAATGGCCTAGAGAAAAGATGGCCGACCAATAACCATGAGGACTCTGGTTCGATCCCCGGCACCGGACAGGAGGGTGCTCCAGCAGTGGTGGAATGCATGGGATCGCTGTTCCCTGCGAAGCCCCCACCCCACCCCACCCCTAATTACATAGACATACAGAAAGCAAATGCATCCCAACCCCCAATTTTTAGGAAATTGTTGCATAGTAACCTTTTCAGGGCTCCAGACTAACATTTTCTACTAGGAGCACTAGTTTCCCTAACTCAGAAAATCTAGGGGCACACCTTAAATGGACCTGCGATGCATCTATTACATTTTTCGGCCAACTGATATTGTATTGCCAGCATGTTTTGGACCACACTGACAACAGATGATACAGTTCATTGTGTTTTTGATTTTGCCGTGCCATGTGAAATCCTTCAGACATTCCTTTAGGAAAAGGAATTTTGACCCATTTTCACCACAACCCCTTCTACACCTGAGCCCTGTGATTTTTCCTTCTCTATCTCTGCTGACTCCTGAATTACTGCTGAATTAACTAGTAGTAGCTAGATGACATAATCAACTAATTTGCATAATATGCAATTCTGAAAGAGGCTAAATGAATAGAAAATGCTGACCAGGT
>CM049402.1:35313225-35318225 GCA_026929865.2 Hyperoplus lanceolatus
GCGTGAGAGACTGTGTGTGTGTGTGTGTGTGTGTGAGAGACTGTGTGTGTATGCGTGCGTGATAGACTGTGTGTGTGTGTGTGTGTGTGTGTGTGTGTGTGTGGGTATTAAGATGGAGATGGTCTCTTTCCTCACAAAGCCTCGGTGTTGTTGCAGCTATTCGTCATCATCAGACGCTTTTCTCATTAGTGGAAAGAAACCATTAAAGTTATCTGCTGCTTATCAGCTACACACACACACACACACACACACGCTCACAGGCACGCACGCACACACACACACACAACACACACACACACATGTCTCTCATGCACACACACACACACACTGTACACGCACGCACCACACACACACACGTTTGTGAGGACATTCATTGACATAATGCATTCCCTAGCCCCTCACCCTAATGTCCTCACTCTTATAAGGTCTAAAACTCAAATTAGTTCTCACAAAAAATGTTAGACAATTACACACACACACACACACACACACACACACACACACACACACGGCTCTAGGAAGCAACATAAAGTACTCAGACTAATGGTAAAAAATGCAAGAAGACTGGTTTATTGTAACAAAGGTGAACACAGAGATTGACTGGTGTCCATGTTGCTGGCCCTGGCTGGAGAGAGAGCGTCAATTAAGCCTCCAGGCTTAAATAGGCTGCAGCAGGTGACTGTTAACGAGGTGAGGGAGGGGCTGAAGGAGCTCTGCAACAGAGAACAGATCTGGCACATCACACCTCCCCCCTTAAAATGGTTGCTCTAATAAAGCAACCTAACATTTACCTTAATAGCAATGAATGAAATGGTGCCACAATACGTTACCACCCTTGGAAGATAATCTAGTTAAAAGAGGCAGGGATGTCTCCCACTGGAGACCGAAGGCCGGAATGTCCCCCACTGGAGACCGAAGGCCGGAATGTCCCCCACTGGAGACCAAAGGGCCGGGATGTCCCCCACTGGAGACCGAAGGCCGGAATGTCCCCCACTGGAGACCGAAGGGCCGGAATGTCCCCCACTGGAGACCGAAGGCCGGAATGTTCCCCACTGGAGACCGAAGGGCCGGAATGTCCCCCACTGGAGACCGAAGGCCGGAATGTCCCCCACTGGAGACCGAAGGGCCGGGATTTCCCCCACTGGAGACCTGGAGAAGGAAGGAATGCCTCTGTCTGCTAGAATACCCTCAAGTGCTTCTCTTAAACTATCTTTAAGGTTTTTATCACCACTGGTAATCTCAATGTCATAATGACTGGCAAGGCTAAGGAGCTGTTCTTTAGAAAGCTGACACAGCAACTCCTCAGAGGGTGCGCTAATAAAGTCACCTAGAGCTGTGGCCATACTAGATAATTTACGAACCAACAAACACAAAAATACACCGATTGCTTTTACACAGGGTTTAAACTTAGCCAGTATGTACAGTGTACACAACACAGTCTCCATTCCCACATGCTCTCTACTAAATGGTTCTTGACACCAAGATCACAGAAATAGGCCTAGCAACTCCCATCTAGCTACTAAGGTAGCATACAATATTACCCATACAAAACCCATTACCAAGATGGAACCTGCTGGTAATTAAGACTAAGGCAACAACAACCTCAGGAGAACTATCCTACAAAGTGAAGTTACACACCACCACTTGACTAATTCACAAGCTGCAGGCACTAGGTTAGGATCCTGGACACGTTACCACCATTGTCCCCATACAACACTCACTTAACTACTTTACAAATCAATCACTGATGGGCACAGTGAGCAAGCCTCCGAGTGCAAAATATCACAAAAGCAAGCCCCCCTGGTACCTGCCTAACTTTAAACTAAACCTAACTGTCTTCTGAGGGTTACCGGGCTCGAGGCTTCTTTAAAGCAAAGCTCAGATAACCTCAGGCCAAGGCCCTGATATGCTCGCCCCCACCAGAGACAAGTCTCCGCCCAGGATACCTCGAAAATAAAAAAGGCAAAATAACAAATAGTGCACTGATGGAAGGACAGATTGCTCTGTCCAGCTGGCACACTCCCTAACTAACCAGGGAGACCACTCACAACTTAAAATCAAAAGCACTCAGATACTATACTCACCAACCTCACCATGAGAAGAGCTGCTCACAGCCACACTGCCAAACACCACCAAAGCATACAAAGTTGTCTAGGGGAAAAAAGAGGAAAAATCAACTCTGCAAAAAAACTCCGGATTGATCCCGGACGAGCCCCCAATATGTTACGACCCGGCTCTAGGAAGCAACATAAAGTACTCAGACTAATGGTAAAGATGCAAGAAGACTGGTTTATTGTAACAAAGGTGAACACAGAGATTGACTGGTGTCCATGTTGCTGGCCCTGGCTGGAGAGAGAGCGTCAATTAAGCCTCCAGGCTTAAATAGGCTGCAGCAGGTGACTGTTAACGAGGTGAGGGAGGGGCTGAAGGAGCTCTGCAACAGAGAACAGATCTGGCACATAACACACACACACACACACACACACACACACTCAGGTATCTCTTAAAGGAGCCAGTGACCCTTCTCGTCTAAGTGAGCAGCTCCGGCAGTGCCAGCGCAAAGCACACCCATACTAATCTGTCCTCCATTAGCTGTGTGTGTGTGTGTGTGTGTGTGTGTGTGTGTGTGTGTGTGTGTGTGTGTGTGTGTGTGTGTGTGTGTGTGTGTGTGTGTGTGTGTGTGTGTGTGTGTGTGTGTGTGTACTTGAACTACTTTTGTGAGAACCAATTTGAGTTTTAGACCTTATAGGAGTAAGGACATTTAGTCCGGTTCATACTTTGGGACAGGCCTTTAAAGGGCTGTTTGAGGGTTAACACTAGGTTTTAAGGACAGGCCTTTAAAGGGCTGTTTGAGGGTTAACACTAGGTTTTATGGACAGGCCTTTAAAGGGCTGTTTGAGGGTTAACACTAGGTTTTAAGGTTCAGGTATGAATTCGGTTTATGTTAGGGTTAGTGTAAGGGTTGGGGTTAGGCATTTAGTTTGGATGGTTAGGGTTAGGGTAAGGGGCCAGGGAATGCATTATGTCAATGGGTGTCCTCGCAAGTATAGCTGAACAAACGTGTGTGTGTGTGTGTGTGTGTGTGTGTGTGTGTGTGTGTGTGTGTGTGTGTGTGTGTGTGTGTGTGTGTGTGTGTGTTGTTTGGCTTGACATCAGATGTGATCTAAAGGGGTCGCCGCCATGATTCAAGCAACGCTGCGACGTCATTGGTCATTGTGACAGTTGAACAAAGCCGGCTAGGATAGACACACACACAGACACACACACACACACACACACACACACACACACACACACACACACACACACACACACAGACAGGCCTCCAGGCAGTCCAAGTCTTAGCCAAGCCTTTTAGTGATAGCATCATTGCGCTAGGAGAGGGAAAGAAGAGCTCCCCATTAGATGTCCAGCTAGATAAATAGCCTATAATGGGTTGAAGGACCTGTGTGTGTGTGTGTGTGTGTGTGTGTGTGTGTGTGTGTGTGTGTGTGTGTGTGTGTGTGTGTGTGTGTGTGTGTGTGTGTGTGTGTGTGTGTGTGTGTGCGTGCGTGCGTGTGTGTGTGTGTGCGTGTGAGAGGCTATCAGTAGCGGTGCAGGTTAATAACTGGAATAGTTCTATAAGAAAGGAATTAGACCAGACCGATTTTAAACCGACACAGTTTAGTCTGAAGAGGGTTCAGTCAAACAGACAACCGGCTGAGATTAAAGAAATATACACACACACACACACACACACACACACACACACACACACACAAACACACACACACACACACACAGACACACATATGCACACACACACACACATATGCACACACACACATATGCACACACACACACACATAGAAATATACACACACACATATGCACACACACACACACAGAAATATACACACACGCATATGCACACACACACACACATAGAAATATACACACACACGTATGCACACACACACACATAGAAATATACACACACACATATGCACACACACACACACGTAGAAATATACACACACACATAGTAATATACACATACACGTATGCACACACACACAAACACACATAGAAATATACACACACACGTATGCACACACACACACATAGAAATATACACACACATATGCACACACACACACACACATAGAAATATACACACACACATATGCACACACACACACACGTAGAAATATACACACACACATAGAAATATACACACACACGTATGCACACACACACACACACATAGAAATATACACACACACGTATGCGCACACACAAACACACAGAAATATACATGTTCTGGGTGATAGTCCAAGTTTAACAGGTTATACAAATCATTATGAATAAATGTCATGAGGTCTTAACAATATGTTGAGATAATAATTTTCATCTATTTCCTTATTTCTTTAATGGTAATGGTAAATGGACTTGTATAGCGCTATATCTCCGTTTATCACAGACCCAAAGTGCTTTACATTGTTTTTGTACACATTCACCCAGTCCCACACACATTCATACACCGATAGCAGCAGCTACCACGCAGGGTAGGCTTAGCACTAGGGTGCTAAGCTAACTAAACTTACTATCGGGAGCAATTCGGGGTTCAGTGTCTCTTTGCCCAGGGACACTTCGACATGTGGCGGGGAGACGGGGGATCGAACCTCCGACCCTACCCACTTCGCCACTGCCACCCAGCAATTAAAACATTTCTCAAAGATGACTATCTTTCTTAAACTGCTTTTGTATAGCTACTAAACCGAAGGCAAAGAAGTATTTTATTCTGATGTCTTGACAGTAAACGAGCCCGTAGCGGCAGCCCTTCAGAGCTTTTTTTTTGGCTGCCATGAAGTTAAGTTAAGTTATCTTTATTGTCAGTTGTACACGAGGCACATTGAAATTCGTCTTTTCGCATATCCCCTCTCAAGTTACCGCAGGGTCAGCCATAGTACAGCAGTTCTGGAGCAGTTTTGGGGTTAAGTGTTTCGCTCAAGGACACA
>CM049402.1:35323225-35330725 GCA_026929865.2 Hyperoplus lanceolatus
TTGTGCTTGGCGCCTCTGGCCTTGCCTCATGGGCTGGGCATGGCCGGTCCGGCGGGCCCGAGTGGGCTGTACGGGCCGCCCCTCCGGGGGTTTCGGCTGTGGTTGCTCCTCGTGGCAGCGGTGCATTTGGCTATTTCCCTATTCTATACTATCTATTCTCTATCTACGGCCCCGGTCCTCCTCGGAACTAGTGCCGCACTGGGGCGTGCTCTCTGGGGGCGGGGTGCTGGGGGGCAGGCTCTGGGTCTGGGGCGCCGATTGTGTGTCGGTGGGGAACGGTAGAGTGTAATGAAAAATGTAAAAAAAAAATGTAATTTAATGTTAATTGTGTTCATATTGTTTACCATTGTTATAGCGTTATTATTAACAGCCTGAGGAGCTGCCTCGGTCTCGGTTTGTCTGGGCCTGAGTACCGGTTGTCCTCCCACTGAAAAATTGTCTTGCCGACGCTAATTGCATAACTGATACCATTTCTCTGACATTTGTTCTCCTCTGTCTATCTTCCATGATTGGCTGAGCGTTGCCCTGGGGGTTCTCTCCCTCTGTCTACCAAGCACTCTCCATGCTACTCGACTGACTCCGAGTTCTGTGCGGAATCAGCCGTCCTAGGAACGGATGCTCCCCGCCTGCTATTGCCTCACATCAGCACTGATTCACCGTCCATCAGGATAGTACTCTTTCTACTCGCTTGCTTGTTCAATCTTTAAATTCATTTTTGCTTTGCTCACTGGTTGCCTGTCTGTCCTCTTCCAGTTTTCCCTGGTCGTGACGAGACGGTGTGGATCTGGTCCCCCCTCCGGTAACATCTGAGAATGGACCATCAACGCGAAAGATGTTGCAGTGGTTAAGGACGCCACCTGGAGACGTGGGATGTAACCCCGGCGATGGAAACCTTAGTTTTCCCTGGTGGAGACGAGACGGTGTGGATCCTCTGGCAGCATCTGAGGTCTTCCTGCATCCACACTATTCACACTTTACTTTAGTATTACCATGTAATCACCTGGTCAATGATCAAATTCCTTCGTGATTTTTCTCTACTTATGACATCTATTGCAGCATGTCCGTCCTGGGAGAGGGATCCCTTACTCTGTCGACTCTCCCTGAGATTTCTTCAATTTTTTTTATTCCCGGTAAAGGGTTTTTACTGGGAGTTTTTTCTCAGCCGAGCTAAGGGTGTAAGGGCAGGGTGTCATATTGTATCATATTATATCATATTGTATGGAATGTAAAGCCCACTGAGGCAAATGTATTTGTGATTTTGGGCTATACAAATAAAACTGATTTGATTTGATTTGATATTAAAACAATTAAAAGTGCACAGATTTTGGTTACACACTTTATTCATTTTATAAATCAAAAATTACTACCTGTCCATAATCACAACAGATTTTCGAAAATATATTAACAACTTAAAAAGGAAGAACCCTACTTTAAAAATCTAGTTATATTCCGTAAAATTAGGACTTTTTATTTTTAAGATTAACTAACCAATGCACCACGACCGGCCCTGTTTTTTTTTTTTTAATGTTAAAAAAAATTGTCTGTAGGGGGCGCCCTTAGCTCAGTTGGTAGGGCGTCCCCCCCCATGGGCCCTTAGCTCAGTTGGTAGGGCGTCCCCCCCATGGGCCTCGGCCAGCAGTGGACCCGGGTTCGATTCCAGCCCGCGGTCGTTCTCTGCATGTCACTCCCCTCTCTGCCCCATTTCAACCCTGTCTCTACACTATCAATAAAGCATAAAAATTCCCCAAAAAAGACCAAAAAAAAAGGAAAACCCTACTTTAAAAATCTAGTTATATTCCCTAAAATTAGGACGTTTTATTTTTATAATTTATTTTTTAATTTTTTTAAGATTAACTAACCATTAACCATTTTTAATGTTAAAAAATGTTCTGTATACAATTTTATCAATAACTCTAAACTGTAAAAATATAATGTTATCGTAAACGCCATAGAATAAGGACATACTTTTTTTTTCTGTGTGTAAGACTTACACAACCCTCCTCTTCCCTCATCCGGAGCAGAAAACAACAGCTGGGTTGCGAATATTAATTTACTTATTTAAGTCTATACATTTACAATTAATATTAAATTGATGATACACACACACACACACACACACACACACACACACACACACACACACACACATACTACTCTTGTTTACTATTGTTTTGTCTTTCGTAAAAAAAATTATGCCATTTTGTTTGACTGTGCCTCCGCCCACTCACCCACACACACACACACACCCCACACACACACACACACACACACACACACACACACTTACCTCCCTCCCTTTCTATCATAGCGCTCTGGTGTTTAGTTTCGCTTGATCTGAAATGTTTAAATCATAAAATAATGTTGGATCCCTTTCCCTCTTACACACACACACACACACACACACACACACACACACACACACACACACACACACACACACACACACACACACACACACACACACACACACACACACACACACACTCACACACACACACACAAACACACAAACACACACACACACACACACACACCAAGGCTTCCTCCGCCTCATCACTTCACTGATGGCTCTCAGCTTTCCAAACATATTCTGATCCCTTTTATTTTATATTTTAAATGATGACAGAGTGACGTTTACTTTGGACATGTTTACTAAATATATTCACGGGTTAAATAGCAGTTTTTGAGTGATTTCCGTCTCCAAAAATCATGGTGTGTGTGTGTGTGTGTGTGTGTGGCGTGTGTGTGTGTGTGTGTGTGTGTGTGTGTGTGTGTGTGTTTGATTTCTGTCTCCTCCCAAGACATAAAAAGCGCAGTATAAAATGCAGTAACAAAGACTGTTCTAGTTTGCCCATAACTGTCCTGAAAAGTACAAAAAATTAATCAAGACATTAATTTAGTATTTTACTTTCAGCACGTGCATAGACTTTTATCGTGCTCTTTTCCACTCGTATGTGTGTGTGTGTGTGTGTGTGTGTGTGTGTGTGTATTAACATGTTTAAGTTGGGGCATTCTTGAACAAGTCAACATGTAATTCTGCGTCAGTCTGCTCAATATCTCTGTCACTCACACACACACACACACACACACACACACACACACACACACTGGTATTATATTCATTGTGCGTAGGCAGTAATAAGAGGAGGCTATTATAGATGCTAACCAGATCTTTTATCCAATGACAAACTGACATTCTCTCATATACAACCAATGAGCTGTGAGATAACTGGCACACACACACACACACACACACACACACACACACACACACACACACACGTTTGTATGACTATACTTGTGAGGACATTAATTGACACAATGCATTCCCTATCCCCTTAACCTAACCATCCAAACTAAATGCCTAACCCCAACCCTTACACTAACCCTAACATAAACCTAATTCACACCTGAACCTTAAAACCGAGTGTTAACTATGGAATGAATTCAGTCTCAATATTAATGAATGCACAGAGAAGGATTCACACTTGTATTTTGTGATTTATATATAAATGACTCTCTTCTCACAAATACATTTCAATGCACACACAAATGAAAACCGTCATATATAAATGTAAAATAAATCCATCTATAAGAAAAAAGTTTCACAAACACATTTCCGATCCACACACAAATGTGTATTGTTTTAAATAAATGTTATATAAATCCATAAATATATTAATTTAAAAAAGATTTGCAATTTTCATCAAAAATGTGTTTGGATGTTATTACATTTATATACAAACTGTTACATTTGAATTTACAAAATGCTTTTAATTTGTGAACTTCCTTGCATTCATGTGTGAATTGGTCTGTATTTGTGTGTGGACTTTTGAGACTGCCCTGAGGTCGCTGGTTTCACAAATGTGTTTTTTTCAACCAGGAACTACCTATAGCCAATCGGATGTCTTCCTCGTTTTCAGCCAATCACATGAGCGCAGTCTCACAAGGGTCCGTTTACGCCCAGAGACAGAGGACGGTACGGTACTGCACGACTGAATGAGCTCAACCTCAATGCATTATTTTTAAAACTGCCGTGGAGTTGTTTTGCTGCAGTGGACCACGTTTTTGGTGAATCATAAACGAGTCACCAACAATTCCAGCATTTGCAGCGTCCATTTCTCCAAAGAAGAGTTTAGTAACTTTGGCTAGAAGGCTGCTGGCTTTGCAGAGCGGCTATGTCTAGCTGATGCCTGCTGGAGCTGCCTTTCTTTCCTTCAGACTTCACCGACCCCGTGCTGATTGCCGATCATGTAAGTCACTTATCAGCTTAGCTGTACATTACATTTTACTGTCTCATTAGCTTTAGTTATGCTACTACAGTGTATTTCACTTGTGTGTGTTGCTAACATTTAGCCCTAGGCCCAGTGTTTGAAGCTAACGTAGCTAACGTTGTTATCATAGTAGCCTACTACCAAATGTTTATTTTTAGCATGTCATGCTAGCTACCTTGATGACAATCACACAAAATATAACCACTGAATTAAGAATTATATTATACCCTAACAGAATATCTCTGTATTACAGCATTACAGTCAGCCTGTGCCAGAGTGAATGCCAGTGTGTTGAGGGCTAATGCGACATTGAGCCTGAACCTCTCATCTCAACCCGGGACCCTGGAAGACAGACGATGTGACCTACACCTGCAGTACCATGGAGAAGAAAAGGAACAGAGGTATGATGAAGAATCTACTCATGCTAATGTAGTTAAAGATGTCATAAACTGCATAGAACTCTCTGTATATTATATTTGATTATTTCACTTAATAAGCTTATTGGGTGAACAAGCACACTGCATTTATTCTTCTCATAAGGACTGTTTTCTTCAGTGTCATCATTGTAAATATATTCAATTTCTTCTTAAAAGCAGAAACAAGGTTTTACTCAAAGACATCTTGAAGCTCAGCCCACTGTACCAGACCTCCAACTTGGAAGTCTTCAAGGTGTTGTCCAGGAGTGTCCTCTGGTTGTCTCATTTTCATACTTTGGATGCAGATCAGGTACTTATGAATACATATGCTAATCTTATAGTGTATGTATAATAAATGCCCAATAAACAATTAACAAACAACATATTGTACTTGCAGGTGTTCCCGTGGAGAGTGCCAGACGACGACAGTAACTATTAGAAATTGTATGTCGCAGTTTGTAACATTGGTGTGCAGTAAATAATAAATGTATTATACCTCTCAAATCTCTATCTATATTCTGTGATGGCTTACCTTGGCTGAAGGAGCATAAACTAAATTACTTTTACTATGAAAAACATTGTTGCTGTACCAGTGCATGTCCCTTTACAATAATACTTTCTCCAGGTCAGGAACGAGGTGCTTCTGGAGCATCCAAGGTGCAGGACGCTTCTTCAAGGCCTTGAACCAAATGTTTCTCAACCCTTATGCCTTAGAAGCTGCTCTACGTATATATAGGGAACATTATGGAACCCTGCCTTTGAGAGGGAAAGCAGCTTACTAGATAACTCAATATCCATCATTCTTCAATAATACTGTATCTACTATTTGAAAATGCGTCATCATTTATTACACTTCAATTATATTATAATTAAAATAATTATTTTAAAATGCATAAATACACATGCACACAGTGTTGAATGAAAATATGTGAGGCTTTATTTAAAGAGTTTGAAGTCAGTAGGTCTTTGAGCAGGACACTTCCACAAAAACACTTTGTCCTTTCTCGTCCAGTTCTTGATAACTGCAACACAAAAGCACAGTGACAGAAAATAGGTAAAGGTTTGCTTATGGTTAACACACACAGACCTGGCTAACTGTTGTCAAATGATCTACAGTGGGTTGCAAAAGTATTCAGACCACTTGAACTTATTTTACAAGCCACACTTTTCAGTTTTTTTTTATTTATTTAAATATAAAAAATGCAAAACTATGTATCATCACATCACAATTATAAGCAATGCTGTGTTGGTTTATTACATGAAATCCCAATAAAATAAATGTACGTGTGATTTATCCATGTGGAAAGGTATAAGGGGTATGAATACTTTTGTGAGATTGTGAAGATGCACTTCGAGATGTCTTTGAGTAAAACCTTGTTTCTGCTTTTAAGAAGAAATTGAATATATTTACAATGATGACACTGAAGAAAACAGTCCTTATGAGAAGAATAAATGCAGTGTGCTTGTTCACCCAATAAGCTTATTAAGTGAAATAATCAAATATAATATACAGAGAGTTCTATGCAGTTTATGACATCTTTAACTACATTAGCATGAGTAGATTCTTCATCATACCTCTGTTCCTTTTCTTCTCCATGGTACTGCAGGGGTAGGTCACATCGTCTGTCTTCCAGGGTCCCGGGTTGAGATGAGAGGTTCAGGCTCAATGTCGCATTAGCCCTCAACACACTGGCATTCACTCTGGCACAGGCTGACTGTAATGCTGTAATACAGAGATATTCTGTTAGGGTATAATATAATTCTTAATTCAGTGGTTATATTTTGTGTGATTGTCATCAAGGTAGCTAGCATGACATGCTAAAAATAAACATTTGGTAGTAGGCTACTATGATAACAACGTTAGCTACGTTAGCTTCAAACACTGGGCCTAGGGCTAAATGTTAGCAACACACACAAGTGAAATACACTGTAGTAGCATAACTAAAGCTAATGAGACAGTAAAATGTAATGTACAGCTAAGCTGATAAGTGACTTACATGATCGGCAATCAGCACGGGGTCGGTGAAGTCTGAAGGAAAGAAAGGCAGCTCCAGCAGGCATCAGCTAGACATAGCCGCTCTGCAAAGCCAGCAGCCTTCTAGCCAAAGTTACTAAACTCTTCTTTGGAGAAATGGACGCTGCAAATGCTGGAATTGTTGGTGACTCGTTTATGATTCACCAAAAACGTGGTCCACTGCAGCAAAACAACTCCACGGCAGTTTTAAAAATAATGCATTGAGGTTGAGCTCATTCAGTCGTGCAGTACCGTACCGTCCTCTGTCTCTGGGCGTAAACGGACCCTTGTGAGACTGCGCTCATGTGATTGGCTGAAAACGAGGAAGACATCCGATTGGCTATAGGTAGTTCCTGGTTGAAAAAAACACATTTGTGAAACCAGCGACCTCAGGGCAGTCTCAAAAGTCCACACACAAATACAGACCAATTCACACATGAATGCAAGGAAGTTCACAAATTAAAAGCATTTTGTAAATTCAAATGTAACAGTTTGTATATAAATGTAATAACATCCAAACACATTTTTGATGAAAATTGCAAATCTTTTTTAAATTAATATATTTATGGATTTATATAACATTTATTTAAAACAATACACATTTGTGTGTGGATCGGAAATGTGTTTGTGAAACTTTTTTCTTATAGATGGATTTATTTTACATTTATATATGACGGTTTTCATTTGTGTGTGCATTGAAATGTATTTGTGAGAAGAGAGTCATTTATATATAAATCACAAAATACAAGTGTGAATCCTTCTCTGTGCATTCATTAATATTGAGACTGAATTCATT
>CM049402.1:35333225-35395725 GCA_026929865.2 Hyperoplus lanceolatus
AAAGTTGGGTGTTTACACAGAGCCGCGGCTCCGCTTAAGGCCATTTAAAAAGCAGTAGAAAAGCAGGAATGTTCAAAATGTTTCAGATTGAGCACAGCGGAGTGTAACTGTTTCAAACATAATCCATCCTATGAACCCTTTGTGTGCCAAATGGTGACAGGATTGGGTTTTGATATGAAACAGTTTTGTCTGGATTATATTTCCTGAGTCGTTCCACATGTACCTGCTACTTGTGTCTGGGTGTGGTTGTGAAAAGTATTTGGACCCCATGAAAAAACAGGTTGGGTACCTTTTGTAGTTATTCTACATTCTTTGACATAAGTCTTCAGGTTGACACGGCCAGCCAGGTCTGACCAGTTTTTCACAAACCTGGCCAATCGACCAGCCAGCCGGGTCATACCACAATGAAGCTGACGAGTAGCATCATCCTGTTTTAATCATTGTAACAACCAAGGTCCTGCTTTCTGTATTGTTTCTAAAAATTAAAAATAAAAATAGACCTTAAAAAGTTCTTAATGCAAAGAAAGACACAAGGCACAAAGACGTTGGAAATAACTGAAGGAACAGATTTATGTTCAAAGATTAAGAACTGTTTTGTAATAATTTCAGTAATGTTTTTAGTCATTTTGCAGTGATGAGAGCAGAATGAACTAAGCCTAAATGTTGCAACCAAACATAGGCCAACTCTATATAGGGGCATTGACTGGAGGTCTTCAGGGGCCCAGCCCAGATACCAATCCTCAAGTATGAAGAACTCTTTGAATTAACTTGAAAAACGTCATGAGATCCAACGCTTACAGGAAATGAGAAAGAAAAAAACATGTCCACGTGCGTTGCCAGTGCCGATAGCTAAATCGGCTAATAGTTTTGATATTAAACAGTTTTGGCTGGATTATATTTCCTGAGTCGTTCCTGCTCACGGAAAACACATCTAGGCCTACCTGCTACTTGTGTCTGGGTGTAGTTGTGAAAAGTATTTGGACCCCATGAAAAAACAGGTTGGGTACCTTTTGTAGTTCTTCTACATCCTTGTAAACAGGACAGGCTAGTTACTCTGTAATTTTCCTGAGTCTACAAACAGGTTTTCAGGGGCCCAGCCAATTAAGTGGGCAGGCCTGACGTGCGCTACATGTTACAGGCATTGAGTTGAGACACACCCAGTGATCAATATAAGAGGTAAACTCCTTCCCATCTCAGACTGACTGCAGCGACCGCTGACATGACAACAGCCTTCATCATCCTCCTCTGCCTCGCGCTCACGGTATTTACACTTTTCAACTCCTTTGTGATGTTCTCTACTAATGACATCTATTGCAGGATGCCCAAGTGAAAAAAAGTGTATTCGTATATACTTAAAGTATATTTGAAGTGTATTAAAAGTTTGCAAGTATATCAGCACCCTATGTACTTATTTAGCCCTCATGCACCACTGGGACTATTTTCTGCCTTTTGACCTTTTTCTTGTTTGTTTTTTGAATAACTTTAGCTGTGCTTATGTTAGCCTAATACATTTTGGCCAGGGTTAATTTTTATGCAGATCATTTCTGAATTTCTACTCAGCAACTTCATAGCACCTATAATAAAGGCTGGACATTTTTTTGTTACACAGAAGACCCTAAGACCATTTTCGGCCCCCATTGACTTCCATTCAAAACAACCTATTTTTCCAAATTTGATCCTGCTGACAAAGCACCATAAAATATATTGTTCTATTATTTTGTGCTTTCATCCTTGACATCAAAATTTGTGATTTTCACCCCAACTACTAGTTGGTGCCCTTTAGGTATAATTTACATGGGCTTGAATGACAGGCTATTTTCCTGGTTGTCAGTCCTGCAATATTGTTGCCCCCCAAAGGTCAATGTAAAAAAATATTTCAACCTAAATGGTGTTGATGTGTTGGTAGGGATACCAGTGTGTGGTGTATATGTAGATATTGAGAAATTATGGTTTATGTGTGTGTACAGACAGCCAAACTTAAAAAAAATTGTTCAATTTGAAAGCATTAAAATCGGTAAAAACCTATCTTTAGACCATTAATAAACTTTTAGTTAATTGGTTATAAATGACTTGTTAAATGACAGTTAACCGTTTGTTAAAGGCCTACTTCACCGGTTTGAATATGAAGGTGTATTGAATTCTGAGATCCTATGTAGTATAAATGTGAAAAAAAAATTAAAATCTTTCTGTGATGTCACGAGAAAGAGAAATATAGGGTTAAAAAAAACACTCTTTCTGCCTTTTCTCAGGTAAGGATGAACCGATTTCAATTTTTTTCGCACATTTATACTACATAGGATCTCAGAATTCAGAACACCTTCATATTCAAACCGGTCAAACTTGTATGTAAAAAATGGCTCAATTTGAAAGCATTAAAATCGGTAAAAACCTATCTTTTTCAAACCATAGCCATGTTGACAGACAAATGTAAATGTGAGGTTATTAGGCATGCATCCCAAACTTAAGACACCAACATTACACTTTTTACCCCAACTTAGCTGAATTATTCATTTACTTCAGCTTTTACTGATAAGTCAAAATGCTCCCTAAAACAAAACAAGAAAAAAAGATGATTTTTTATCATTTTTGTCATTTCTTAGAGTTGCAGACCTTAACATAAAAAAATGAGCAATACATGAAAGGTTAGGGTCCATATGGATAGCTAAGGGTTGTGTCTGTGTGTTTGTTGTGAAATTATTGTGTGTGCGTATGTGTGTGTCTTTGTGTGCTTCCATATATATGCAGCTAAAAGGGGCTATTTTGGGGCTTTCAGGTGGCTGCTCACCCAGCATGCACAAAAGTTCACTGACACTCTCCCAAAACTGTGTGTGTGTGTGTGTGTGTGTGTGTGTGTGTGTGTGTGTGTGTGTGTGTGTGTGTGTGTGTGTGTGTGTGTGTGTGTTTGTGTTTGTGTATGCATAATAAGGCCACATTTTTTGTGTAAAAATAATCATTTTAAGCATTAAAAGCAAACGAAAATCAACTCATATTAAATATGTATGTACAGAGCTCAAGTGGGGTAAATGGTTCATAAAAAGAAGTAAAAAAAACATTATTGTATAATACTTTTATGGCAGTTAATTGGGCGTGGCTTCTTGTGGCCCTTAGGGTCTCCTGTGTAACAAATAAGTTAGGGAGGCCTGAGGGTTACTTTAAGTATATTATTTTGTGTGCTATGTTTGAGTGTATTTTTAATGTGCTTAAGTATGGTCATGAAAAATGTGCTATGTTTGAGTGTATGTCTTAATATGCTTAAAGGTGGGGTATGTGATTTCTGATTGGTCAAAATTAACATGAGCTGTACACTTTGACCAATCAGAGCGAGGCTCTGATCCTAAAAGAAAAAAACAAAAAACGATTCTATGTTCTTATTGGCTGTTGGGACTGTCAACTGTTCAAATCTCTATCCCAACTGCTATTTTCTCCCCAAATTCTCCATTCCAGCTTTAAATATAGTTCTAAAAAGTGTGTTAAGTTTGAATGTATTTTTAATATGCTTAAAGCTGGGGTGGAGTATTTGGGGAGAAAATGGCAGTTGGGATAGAGATTCGAATCCAAATACCTCAACCGCTCCACTTGTTCTCTTTGGTCCCTCCCCTATGGTCCCTCCCTGACACGCTCTACACCAACAAAGTCGTGCCAAAGTGAATGGACAGTCCCAACAGCCAATAAGAACAGAGAATCAGAGCCTCGCTCTGATTGGTCAAATTGTCAGCTCATGTTAACTTTGACCAATCAGAATTCATATACCCCAGCTTTAAATAGTATACTTGAGTACAAAATACAGTCAAATTTTGACTTAAAGTTCCTTTTATTCAACCAGCAAGTTTTTTTTTGTTTGGAAATGACACAGGCTACTCCCAGAAGATAATAAGACCAAGTACAAGAGGCATCATCATCATCATCAACTTTTATTTACATTTGAACAAAAAGTGGCATGTCAACAATTATTCATACCCTTCTCAATAATCAATAGAAAAGCCCTTATTGGCTATTGTAGCTATCAAACGCTTCCTATAATTGCTGACCAGCTTTTCTGTATGTCTCCACTGGTATTTTTGCCCTTTCATCTTTAGCAATGAGCCTCCAACTCTTTCAGTTTGAAGGGGCTCACTGCCATCACCCTCATCTTTAGCTCCCTCCACAGATTCTCAATTGGATTCAAGTCTGGACTCTGGCTGGGCCACTGTAAAACGTTAATGTGTTTGTCCGCTCACCATTTCCTCACCACTCTTACTTTGTGTTTTGGGTCGGAGGGGGTACCCTTGCCCACTGCGCCACCCCCATCCTTTTTTACAATCTAACATGAATCTATACGGGTCTATTTGCCACTGTGGTTAAAACATTTATTATTTCTCTTTTGGATTTCTCCATGCAGGATGATTTAGAAAATAGTGTCTTGAATCTTTTAGGTTGTTAGTGACTCTGTGGATCAAATTAGTCTCAAACAAGAATCATTTTTGACTCTGGACACCTCCTCCTCCTTCTGCTATTTTGGGCCAGGGAAAATCTATATAGGGGAGAGTGGCCTAAGTTGTGCCGGTGGGGAAGTTGTGCCATCCCTTGTTTCTAGAAAACCATGGACGAAAGTGGAAATGTGACCACATATTTAAGAAGAGCCATCCATTTGACTCATCCTGTAAAGAAGGGAGACACAAGCAATGAAATATAAGCACATTTAAGCTAAAAAAAACTGTTTTGCCTTTCAAAGTAAAATTTCCATGATCAAGGTTTTTTTATTATTGTATCTGAACAATTATAGACAAGTTTGAAAACATTTGACACATGTCTTAGTGCTTTGGTATGCTACACTTTGAGTCTATATAGTTAGCACAATGTCAGCCCTAAACTGCTGCATCATGCTCATTATCCAAATATTATAATATTCTGGGGTTGGGGTGATTTGTGCCAAAGGGCCTAGGTGAGTTATAAGTAAGTAAGTAAGTAAGTAAAATGTATTTATAAAAGCACATTTATGACAGTTTGCACTGTCCAAAGTGCTGTACATAGTGCATTCAGTAGGTAAACAATGACGGTAAAATAACAATAACCAAAATAAATGACGTAAAGCCCATACATCCACATATAAACAAAGATAGTAGTGCAGAGGTAAGATAGTTAATGGGGAGGAAAAGCCAGGGTGTACATATGGGTTTTGTCCCATGTCACTATATAAAAAAACAAAATTCTCTTTTGGTTGTCTCCATGTAGGTTGATTCACAAACGACCCAAGCCAGCTCTGTGACATTTTCCTGCGGTGGCACACAGTGCCCTTCTGGTCAGGACTGCCTCCTGGTGGATGGCACATCTCGCTGCATGGACCCGTGTGATCACTACACGCCGCTAGACGACGCCTGGAGAGCCACAGACAACACCAGGTGGGGTTTCCTATGCGACCCAAACTGGCAGGGCTGGTACCGTCTGTTCCTCGGTAACAGCAGCGTTCAGATGCCAGAGAGATGCATTGAGAGATTCAGGTGTGGAACTACTATTCCACTGTGGCTGCAGACGCCCCACCCGCGGCTCTCTGCAGGCATCATACAGGCCCAGGTCTGTGGCAGCTATATTGATGGCTGCTGCCAGTACAAGCAAAACCCAATCCATGTGAAAGCCTGTCCAGGAAACTACTACGTCTACAAGCTCATAAGGCCCAATAACTGCTATAGAGCATACTGTGCAGGTAAGCAACAAGTTCCTTTTATGCGTCACACTGTGGTATCAACGTTGAGCCAAATGCTAAGATCAAGATCCAGAGGCTTCAGCTGCTGAAGCACAAAGTTATAAGTCTAGTTCTTCAGACTGACAGTGAATGGAATCCTTATTCCATATTGTATGTGGAGATGATCATGTCTTTGGATAATTCAGACCTTTGGTTCCATCAGATTCTCTAGTGGACTAATTTGTCTTCTGCTCCTCATCAGATGTCAACACCCTGGTGTGTAACACCTGCACTGCAGCTCA
Organism: Hyperoplus lanceolatus; assembly: GCA_026929865.2. Lineage (NCBI taxonomy): Eukaryota > Metazoa > Chordata > Actinopteri > Uranoscopiformes > Ammodytidae > Hyperoplus > Hyperoplus lanceolatus. Next base: position 35,339,187 of record CM049402.1, read on the forward strand.
GACCTGTGTGAGCGATGACAAGATCAACTGGAGGTGTGAAGGTCAGTCTGAGTCACCATGAAACATCCACCATTCCACATGATTTACCTTGATGGTTTTGACACAAAAAGAGTGTGGTGTAGGGGAGAACGGGGTAATGTGAGACACTTTTTACATTTGCTCCCCTCTAAGCGAGCTAAACTGATTTATCAGTAAAATGTACACATTTCCAATTAATTCAGGATGTTTCCTAGCAATGGACATTATCAGAATGTATTCAGGACGAAGGGCAGTGAAAATATGGTTGTTTTAAATAAAAGTTTTCTTGGGTCTCACTTTACCCCAGCTTAGGGGTAAACTGAGACAGACTAGGGAAATCAAGGGGTTAAACTGATCCACTTACTTTTTCCACTCTGAAACTACCATAACAACACATGTTGTAACAGTTAGAATCCTGACAGCTAGCTTCAAAACCACATATTCCGGACTAGTAACAAAATCACGGGGTTCGGTCAATTAAGCAAAACATTTTTTGGTCTCCACAACACTCGAAAGCAACTCTGATACAAATACAACATACAATTCATATTCAATAATGAACATTCAAATGACAGATAGAACCAGTTAGATTAAAACATAGTCCTGGGGGTCAGAACACAAGACCCATAGAGCTAAAAACGAGGCATTGCCAGACTGCTGTGGGGAATATAAATAGGTTATTATGAGCAAAAGATCGATGCTCTTCCCGAAGCTAGCTCGGGAGCTAGTGGCTAAACATATCACTAAAATCAGTGAAAACATCAGTTTCAAAGTTTGACTTCTACACCATTAGCTTCCAACCCTTTGTCCTGTTAAAAACGAGGCATTGCTAGACTGGTGTGGGGAATATAAATATGTTATTATGAGCAAAAGCTGGGTGCTTGTCCCAAAGCTAATAGCTATACACCAGTCAGGCAAAAATACCAATAAAATGTTTTATTTTAGTTACACCGTTTGAAAAAAAGCACAAGTAGCTTACTATCCATTGTGTTATTAAAAATGAGGAATTAATAGACTTCTGTGGTTAAGATAAATTAGTGGATTATGAGCAAAAGCCTTCTGTGTTGGTTTATGCAACATTCAGCATGCTTTGCTACAGGCATCTTGTCGCTTAGAGGGGAAAACAACATGGCGGTGAAGGAATATTTTTCCAGAGGATCTCGGGGCCGTGGACCAATAAGAAATCGGGGGGTGGGGTTATCATAGACTACTGCACGGTGGAAGTGTCTGGTTACTAATGTGAGGGGAGGTGGCTTTCCCGTTTTTGACGTCAGAAACTGAGAGAATTCTGACTGGAGTATATTGGGGGAGGTTTTCAGAAAGGGGGAGAGTGAGAAAAGGAGAACGTTTTCTTTTTTTATATACTTTGGCAGTCTACTTTTGCCCATCATTAAACACATTCTGGCAATCAGGGCCGCCGCTCCGTATACGCAGCGTATGCAGAGCGCGTAGGGCACCAAGTTCCTGGGGGGTCCCCCCAAACATTTTTCTTTTATATAGTATTGGCCTAAATATATATTTTTTTTTTTTTAAAAAGGAAAAAGACATGATCCGGGGGCCTTCCCCCCAATTTTTTTTAAAGTTCATGATAATCATTATATTACAAAATATATATAAATGAGTCATCATTGTTTTTTCTTAATTGTGTAACCTATCCAGGGGTGGATTACTGCACAGGCTCACCGGGCACAGGCCCAGGGGCCCAAGGGCTCAGGGGGGCCCTCAGCCAGAGATACTGATAGTAACTTTTCATGTTGTATAGTCAAAGAGCTCAGTCACTGATGTCAATAACAGGGTCCAAAAAAGGAATAGCCTAAATATAAGGAAAGCAATCATCATGGGCCCCTCAACTAGTAGGGGAGAAATACAAAAGCAAGTTAAAAACAACAGCCCAATATCCCAAAATCCTGTCGGAAACACTGACTTCTTTAATATGTTTTTGCCATTAATTGTATGTATCTGTGTAGAAGATTCCGTGTACCTGAATGGTTATATATATATATATATATATATATATATATATATATATATATATATATATATAAATCCAGAGGCTTCAACTGCTGAAGGACAAAGTTAAAATGTCTAGTAATTTAGTCCCTTGTGAACTAATTTGTTTTGTGCTCCTAATCAGATGTCAACACAAAAATACCTGTGTGTGATACCTGCAGTGCAGCTCAGACCTGTGTGAGCAATGGCACCGTCTGGAGGTGTGAAGGTCAGTCTGAGTCACCATGAAACATCCACCATTCCACATGATGTACCATGATGGTTTTGACACACAAAGAGTTTGGTGTATACTTCATTTACCATTTCAAATATTTTTCCTTCCTGGTAGAAACTTCCACAACAGAGATGACTACTTCACCAACAGGTCAGATTGTTATGAACTGGTTTGTGTGGTGTAACATCTGTCTACATGTTGTTGAAGCTCAAAATACTTGTATACCGACAATACCTTGTTTCCAATGTAGATAAACAGTCAGAGCTGATAAAACATGAAACATCCACCATTCCACATGATTCAAATTGATGATTTTGACTCAAAAAGATAGTAACACTTTACAACAAGGGAACACTAACTGTTAGTTAATGCTTAATTGAGGCTTAATAAGCATTTCCTAATCATTACCTAACTGTCACTAAATGCCTGGTAAATGCTTAATAAACATAAACTAAGCATTAACTGTTATGCTTAGTTCATGCTTAACTAAGTATTAGTTAGCAAATCATTTACCAACCGTAAACAACTAAGCATTAACAGTTACTTAATGCTTAAAAGGCATTGACTATGCATTAACTAACCATAATTTGCATTAAAAAACATAAAAAACAACATATCCTAATTGTAAAGTGTTACCAAATAGAGTTTGGTGTATATTAAATGTAACATTTCAAATATTTGTCCTTCCTGGTAGAAACTTCCACAACAGAGATGACGACTTCACCAACAGGTCAGATTGTTATGTGCAGGTTTGTTTGGTGTAAAATCTGTCAACATGTTGTTGAAGCCCAAAATATAATAAAATATATACCCACAATGCCTTGTTCCCACTGTTGATAAACAGTCTAAGCTGATAAAACATGAAAAATCCACCATTCCACTTGATTTACCTTGATGATTTTGACACACAAAGAGTTAAATACAACATATAATTCATATTCAATAATTAACATTCAAATGACAGATAGAACCAGTTAGATTAAAACACAGTCTGGGGGTCAGAACACAAGACCCATAGAGCTAAAAACGAGGCATTGCCAGACTGCTCTGGGGAATATAAATAGGTTATTATGAGCAAAAGATCGATGCTCTTCCCGAAGCTAGCTCGGGAGCTAGCAGCTGAAAATATCACTAAAATCAGTGAAAACATTAGTTTCAAAGTTTGACTTCTAAACTATTAGCTTCCAACCCTTTGTCCTGTTAAAAACGAGGCATTGCTAGACTGGTGTGGGGAATATAAATATGTTATTATGAGCAAAAGCTGGATGCTTGTCCCAAAGCTAATAGCTATACACCAGTCAGGCAAAAATACCAATAAAAACATTTCTTTTAGTTTCACCGTTTGAAAAAAAGCACAAGTAGCTTACTATCCATTTTGTTATTAAAAATGAGGAATTAATAGACTTCTGTGGTTAAGATAAATTAGTGGATTATGAGCAAAAGCCTTCTGTGTTGGTTTATGCAACATTCAGCATGCCTTGCTACAGGCATCTTGTCGCTTAGAGGGGAAAACAACATGGCGGTGAAGGAATTTTTTTCCAGAGGATCTCGGGCCGTGGACCAATAAGAAATCGGGGGCTGGGGTTATCATAGACTACTGTACGGTGGAAGTGTCTGGTTACTAATGTGGGGGGAGGTGGCTTTCCCGTTTTTGACGTCAGAAACTGAGAGAATTCTGACTGGAGTATATTGGGGGGAGGTTTTCAGAAAGGGGGAGAGTGAGAAAAGGAGAACGTTTTCTTTTTTTATATACTTTGGCAGTCTACTTTTGCCCATCATTAAACACATTCTGGCAATCAGGGCCGCCGCTCCGTATACGCAGGGTATGCAGAGCGCGTAGGGCACCAAGTTCCTGGGGGGCCCCCCAAACATTTTTCTTTTATATAGTATTGGCCTAAATATATATTTTTTTTTTATTAAAAAGGAAAAAGACATGATCCGGGGGCCTTCCCCCCAATTTTTTTTAAAGTTCATGATAATCATTACATTACAAAATATATATAAATGAGTTCTATAAATGAGTCATCATTCTTTTTTCTTAATTGTGTAACCTATCCAGGGGTGGATTACTGCACAGGCACACCGGGCACATCATATATATATATATATATATATATATATATATATATATATATATATATATATATATATATATATACACTCAACAAAAATATAAACGCAACACTTTTGTTTTTGCTCCCATTTTTCATGAGATGGACTTAAAGATCTAAAATTCATTCCAGATACACAATTGTACCATTTCTCTCAAACATTGTTCACAAATCTGTCTAAATGTGTGATGGTGAGCACTTCTGCTTTGCTGAGATAATCCATCCCACCTCACAGGTGTGCCACATCAAGATGCTGATCTGACATCATGATTAGTGCACAGGTGAGCCTTAGACTGTCCACAATAAAAGGCCACCCTGAAATGTGCAGTTTTGTCTCACAGCAAAATGCCACAGATGCCACAAGCATTGAGGGAGCGTGCAATTGGCATGCTGACAGCAGGAATGTCAACCAGATCTGTTGCTCGTGCATTGAATGTTCATTTCTCCACCATAAGCCGTCTCCAGCAACTTCGCAGAGCCATTGAAGAGGAGTGGACCAACATTCCACAGGCCACAACTGACAATCTGATAAACTCTATGCGAAGAAGATGTGTTGCACTGCATGAGGCAAATGGTGGTCACACCAGATACTGACTGGTTCTGAGTCCCCAGACCCCCAATAAAGCAAAAAATGCACATTTCAGAGTGGCCTTTTATTGTGGACAGTCTAAGGCACACCTGTGCACTAATCATGATGTCAGATCAGCATCTTGATGTGGCACACCTGTGAGCTGGGATGGATTATCTCAGCAAAGCAGAAGTGCTCACTATCACACATTTAGACAGATTTGTGAACAATGTTTGAGAGAAATGGTACAATTGTGTATCTGGAATGAATTTTAGATCTTTAAGTCCATCTCATGAAAAATGGGAGCAAAAACAAAAGTGTTGCGTTTATATTTTTGTTGAATGTATATATATATATATCCATAGGCTTCAACTGCTGAAGGACAAAGTTAAAATGTCTAGTTCTTTAGTCCCTTGTGAACTAATTTGTTTTGTGCTCCTAATCAGATGTCAACACAAAAATACCTGTGTGTGATACCTGCAGTGAAGCTCAGACCTGTGTGAGCAATGGCACCGTCTGGAGGTGTGAAGGTCAGTCTGAGTCACCATGAAACATCCACCATTCCACATGATGTACCATGATGGTTTTGACACACAAAGAGTTTGGTGTATATTTCATTTACCATTTCAAATATTTTTCCTTCCTGGTAGAAACTTCCACAACAGAGATGACTACTTCACCAACAGGTCAGATTGTTATGAACTGGTTTGGTTTGTGTGGTGTAACATCTGTCTACATGTTGTTGAAGCTCAAAATACTTGTATACCGACAATACCTTGTTTCCAATGTAGATAAACAGTCAGAGCTGATAAAACATGAAACATCCACCATTCCACATGATTCAAATTGATGATTTTGACTCAAAAAGATAGTAACACTTTACAACAAGGGAACACTAACTGTTAGTTAATGCTTAATTGAGGCTTAATAAGCATTTCCTAATCATTACCTAACTGTCACTAAATGCCTGGTAAATGCTTAATAAACATAAACTAAGCATTAACTGTTATGCTTAGTTCATGCTTAACTAAGTATTAGTTAGCAAATCATTTACCAACCGTAAACAACTAAGCATTAACAGTTACTTAATGCTTAAAAGGCATTGACTATGCATTAACTAACCATAATTTGCATTAAAAAACATAAAAAACAACATATCCTAATTGTAAAGTGTTACCAAATAGAGTTTGGTGTATATTAAATGTAACATTTCAAATATTTTTCCTTCCTGGTAGAAACTTCCACAACAGAGATGACTACTTCACCAACAGGTCAGATTGTTATGTGCAGGTTTGTGTGGTGTAAAATCTGTCAACATGTTGTTGAAGCCCAAAATATAATAAAATATATACCCACAATGCCTTGTTCCCACTGTTGATAAACAGTCCAAGCTGATAAAACATGAAAAATCCACCATTCCACTTGATTTACCTTGATGATTTTGACACACAAAGAGTTAAATACAACATATAATTCATATTCAATAATTAACATTCAAATGACAGATAGAACCAGTTAGATTAAAACACAGTCTGGGGGTCAGAACACAAGACCCATAGAGCTAAAAACGAGGCATTGCCAGACTGCTGTGGGGAATATAAATAGGTTATTATGAGCAAAAGATCGATGCTCTTCCCGAAGCTAGCTCGGGAGCTAGCGGCTGAAAATATCACTAAAATCAGTGAAAACATCAGTTTCAAAGTTTGACTTCTACACTATTAGCTTCCAACCCTTTGTCCTGTTAAAAACGAGGCATTGCTAGACTGGTGTGGGGAATATAAATATGTTATTATGAGCAAAAGCTGGGTGCTTGTCCCAAAGCTAATAGCTATACACCAGTCAGGCAAAAATACCAATAAAAACATTTCTTTTAGTTTCACCGTTTGAAAAAAAGCACAAGTAGCTTCCTATCCATTGTGTTATTAAAAATGAGGAATTAATAGACTGCTGTGGTTAAGATAGATTAGTGGTTTATGAGCAAAAGCCTTCTGTGTTGGTTTATGCAACATTCAGCATGCTTTGCTACAGGCATCTTGTCGCTTAGAGGGGAAAACAACATGGCGGTGAAGGAATATTTTTCCAGAGGATCTCGGGCCGTGGACCAATAAGAAATCGGGGGGTGGGGTTATCATAGACTACTGTACGGTGGAAGTGTCTGGTTACTAATGTGGGGGGAGGTGGCTTTCCCGTTTTTGACGTCAGAAACTGAGAGAATTCTGACTGGAGTATATTGGGGGGAGGTTTTCAGAAAGGGGGAGAGTGAGAAAAGGAGAACGTTTTCTTTTTTTATATACTTTGGCAGTCTACTTTTGCCCATCATTAAACACATTCTGGCAATCAGGGCCGCCGCTCCGTATACGCAGGGTATGCAGAGCGCGTAGGGCACCAAGTTCCTGGGGGGTCCCCCCAAACATTTTTCTTTTATATAGTATTGGCCTAAATATATATTTTTTTTTTATTAAAAAGGAAAAAGACATGATCCGGGGGCCCCCCCAATTTTTTTTAAAGTTCATGATAATCATTACATTACAAAATATATATAAATGAGTTATATAAATGAGTCATCATTGTTTTTTCTTAATTGTGTAACCTATCCAGGGGTGGATTACTGCACAGGCACACCGGGCACAGGCCCAGGGGCCCAAGGGCTCAGGGGGGCCCTCAGCCAGAGATACTGATAGTAACTTTTCATGTTGTATAGTCAAAGAGCTCAGTCACTGATGTCAATAACAGGGTCCAAAAAGGAATAGCCTAAATATAAGGAAAGCAATCATCATGGGCCCCTCAACTAGTAGGGGAGAAATACAAAAGCATGTTAAAAACAACAGCCCAATATCCCAAAATCCTGTCGGAAACACTGACTTCTTTAATATGTTTTTGCCATTAATTGTATGTATCTGTGTAGAAGATTCCGTGTACCTGAATGGTTATATATATATATATATATATATATATATATATATATATATATATATATATATATATATATATATATATATATATATATAAATCCAGAGGCTTCAACTGCTGAAGGACAAAGTTAAAATGTCTAGTAATTTAGTCCCTTGTGAACTAATTTGTTTTGTGCTCCTAATCAGATGTCAACACAAAAATACCTGTGTGTGATACCTGCAGTGCAGCTCAGACCTGTGTGAGCAATGGCACCGTCTGGAGGTGTGAAGGTCAGTCTGAGTCACCATGAAACATCCACCATTCCACATGATGTACCATGATGGTTTTGACACACAAAGAGTTTGGTGTATATTTCATTTACCATTTCAAATATTTTTCCTTCCTGGTAGAAACTTCCACAACAGAGATGACTACTTCACCAACAGGTCAGATTGTTATGAACTGGTTTGGTTTGTGTGGTGTAACATCTGTCTACATGTTGTTGAAGCTCAAAATACTTGTATACCGACAATACCTTGTTTCCAATGTAGATAAACAGTCAGAGCTGATAAAACATGAAACATCCACCATTCCACATGATTCAAATTGATGATTTTGACTCAAAAAGATAGTAACACTTTACAACAAGGGAACACTAACTGTTAGTTAATGCTTAATTGAGGCTTAATAAGCATTTCCTAATCATTACCTAACTGTCACTAAATGCCTGGTAAATGCTTAATAAACATAAACTAAGCATTAACTGTTATGCTTAGTTCATGCTTAACTAAGTATTAGTTAGCAAATCATTTACCAACCGTAAACAACTAAGCATTAACAGTTACTTAATGCTTAAAAGGCATTAACTATGCATTAACTAACCATAATTAGCATTAAAAAACATAAAAAACAACATATCCTAATTGTAAAGTGTTACCAAATAGAGTTTGGTGTATATTAAATGTAACATTTCAAATATTTTTCCTTCCTGGTAGAAACTTCCACAACAGAGATGACTACTTCACCAACAGGTCAGATTGTTATGTGCAGGTTTGTGTGGTGTAAAATCTGTCAACATGTTGTTGAAGCCCAAAATATAATAAAATATATACCCACAATGCCTTGTTCCCACTGTTGATAAACAGTCCAAGCTGATAAAACATGAAAAATCCACCATTCCACTTGATTTACCTTGATGATTTTGACACACAAAGAGTTAAATACAACATATAATTCATATTCAATAATTAACAATCAAATGACAGATAGAACCAGTTAGATTAAAACACAGTCTGGGGGTCAGAACACAAGACCCATAGAGCTAAAAACGAGGCATTGCCAGACTGCTGTGGGGAATATAAATAGGTTATTATGAGCAAAAGATCGATGCTCTTCCCGAAGCTAGCTCGGGAGCTAGCCGCTGAAAATATCACTAAAATCAGTGAAAACATTAATTTCAAAGTTTTTACTTCTACACTATTAGCTTCCAACCCTTTGTCCTGTTAAAAACGAGGCATTGCTAGACTGGCGTGGGGAATATAAATATGTTATTATGAGCAAAAGCTGGATGCTTGTCCCAAAGCTAATAGCTATACACCAGTCAGGCAAAAATACCAATAAAAACATTTCTTTTAGTTTCACCGTTTGAAAAAAAGCACAAGTAGCTTCCTATCCATTTTGTTATTAAAAATGAGGAATTAATAGACTGCTGTGGTTAAGATAGATTAGTGGTTTATGAGCAAAAGCCTTCTGTGTTGGTTTATGCAACATTCAGCATGCTTTGCTACAGGCATCTTGTCGCTTAGAGGGGAAAACAACATGGCGGTGAAGGAATATTTTTCCAGAGGATCTCGGGGCCGTGGACCAATAAGAAATCGGGGGTGGGGTTATCATAGACTACTGCACGGTGGAAGTGTCTGGTTACTAATGTGGGGGGAGGTGGCTTTCCCGTTTTTGACGTCAGAAACTGAGAGAATTCTGACTGGAGTATATTGGGGGAGGTTTTCAGAAAGGGGGAGAGTGAGAAAAGGAGAACGTTTTCTTTTTTTATATACTTTGGCAGTCTACTTTTGCCCATCATTAAACACATTCTGGCAATCAGGGCCGCCGCTCCGTATACGCAGGGTATGCAGAGCGCGTAGGGCACCAAGTTCCTGGGGGTCCCCCAAACATTTTTCTTTTATATAGTATTGGCCTAAATATATATTTTTTTTTTATTAAAAAGGAAAAAGACATGATCCGGGGGCCTTCCCCCCAATTTTTTTTTAAAGTTCATGATAATCATTACATTACAAAATATAGATAAATGAGTTATATAAATGAGTCATCATTGTTTTTTCTTAATTGTGTAACCTATCCAGGGGTGGATTACTGCACAGGCACACCGGGCACAGGCCCAGGGGCCCAAGGGCTCATATTTTATATATATATATATATTATATATATATATATATATATATATATATATATATATATATATATATATATATATATATATAGATCCAGAGGCTTCAACTGCTGAAGGACAAAGTTAAAATGTCTAGTTCTTTAGTCCCTTGTGAACTAATTTGTTTTGTGCTCCTAATCAGATGTCAACACAAAAATACCTGTGTGTGATACCTGCAGTGCAGCTCAGACCTGTGTGAGCAATGGCACCGTCTGGAGGTGTGAAGGTCAGTCTGAGTCACCATGAAACATCCACCATTCCACATGATGTACCATGATGGTTTTGACACACAAAGAGTTTGGTGTATATTTCATTTACCATTTCAAATATTTTTCCTTCCTGGTAGAAACTTCCACAACAGAGATGACTACTTCACCAACAGGTCAGATTGTTATGAACTGGTTTGTGTGGTGTAACATCTGTCTACATGTTGTTGAAGCTCAAAATACTTGTATACCGACAATACCTTGTTTCCAATGTAGATAAACAGTCAGAGCTGATAAAACATGAAACATCCACCATTCCACATGATTCAAATTGATGATTTTGACTCAAAAAGATAGTAACACTTTACAACAAGGGAACACTAACTGTTAGTTAATGCTTAATTGAGGCTTAATAAGCATTTCCTAATCATTACCTAACTGTCACTAAATGCCTGGTAAATGCTTAATAAACATAAACTAAGCATTAACTGTTATGCTTAGTTCATGCTTAACTAAGTATTAGTTAGCAAATCATTTACCAACCGTAAACAACTAAGCATTAACAGTTACTTAATGCTTAAAAGGCATTGACTATGCATTAACTAACCATAATTTGCATTAAAAAACATAAAAAACAACATATCCTAATTGTAAAGTGTTACCAAATAGAGTTTGGTGTATATTAAATGTAACATTTCAAATATTTGTCCTTCCTGGTAGAAACTTCCACAACAGAGATGACTACTTCACCAACAGGTCAGATTGTTATGTGCAGGTTTGTGTGGTGTAAAATCTGTCAACATGTTGTTGAAGCCCAAAATATAATAAAATATATACCCACAATGCCTTGTTCCCACTGTTGATAAACAGTCCAAGCTGATAAAACATGAAAAATCCACCATTCCACTTGATTTACCTTGATGATTTTGACACACAAAGAGTTAAATACAACATATAATTCATATTCAATAATTAACATTCAAATGACAGATAGAACCAGTTAGATTAAAACACAGTCTGGGGGTCAGAACACAAGACCCATAGAGCTAAAAACGAGGCATTGCCAGACTGCTGTGGGGAATATAAATAGGTTATTATGAGCAAAAGATCGATGCTCTTCCCGAAGCTAGCTCGGGAGCTAGCCGCTGAAAATATCACTAAAATCAGTGAAAACATTAATTTCAAAGTTTTTACTTCTACACTATTAGCTTCCAACCCTTTGTCCTGTTAAAAACGAGGCATTGCTAGACTGGTGTGGGGAATATAAATATGTTATTATGAGCAAAAGCTGGGTGCTTGTCCCAAAGCTAATAGCTATACACCAGTCAGGCAAAAATACCAATAAAATTTTTTATTTTAGTTACACCGTTTGAAAAAAAGCACAAGTAGCTTACTATCCATTATGTTATTAAAAATGAGGAATTAATAGACTGCTGTGGTTAAGATAGATTAGTGGTTTATGAGCAAAAGCCTTCTGTGTTGGTTTATGCAACATTCAGCATGCTTTGCTACAGGCATCTTGTCGCTTAGAGGGGAAAACAACATGGCGGTGAAGGAATATTTTTCCAGAGGATCTCGGGGCCGTGGACCAATAAGAAATCGGGGGCTGGGGTTATCATAGACTACTGCACGGTGGAAGTGTCTGGTTACTAATGTGGGGGGAGGTGGCTTTCCCGTTTTTGACGTCAGAAACTGAGAGAATTCTGACTGGAGTATATTGGGGGGAGGTTTTCAGAAAGGGGGAGAGTGAGAAAAGGAGAACGTTTTCTTTTTTTATATACTTTGGCAGTCTACTTTTGCCCATCATTAAACACATTCTGGCAATCAGGGCCGCCGCTCCGTATACGCAGCGTATGCAGAGCGCGTAGGGCACCAAGTTCCTGGGGGGCCCCCCAAACATTTTTCTTTTATATGGTATTGGCCTAAATATATATATTTTTTTTTTATTAAAAAGGAAAAAGACATGATCCGGGGGCCTTCCCCCCAATTTTTTTTTAAAGTTCATGATAATCATTACATTACAAAATATATATAAATGAGTTCTATAAATGAGTCATCATTGTTTTTTCTTAATTGTGTAACCTATCCAGGGGTGGATTACTGCACAGGCTCACCGGGCACAGGCCCAGGGGCCCAAGGGCTCATATATATATATATATATATCTATATATATATATAGATATATATACACTCAACAAAAATATAAACGCAACACTTTTGTTTTTGCTCCCATTTTTCATGAGATGGACTTAAAGATCTAAAATTCATTCCAGATACACAATTGTACCATTTCTCTCAAACATTGTTCACAAATCTGTCTAAATGTGTGATAGTGAGCACTTCTGCTTTGCTGAGATAATCCATCCCACCTCACAGGTGTGCCACATCAAGATGCTGATCTGACATCATGATTAGTGCACAGGTGAGCCTTAGACTGTCCACAATAAAAGGCCACCCTGAAATGTGCAGTTTTGTCTCACAGCAAAATGCCACAGATGCCACAAGCATTGAGGGAGCGTGCAATTGGCATGCTGACAGTAGGAATGTCAACCAGATCTGTTGCTCGTGCATTGAATGTTCATTTCTCCACCATAAGCCGTCTCCAGCAACTTCGCAGAGCCATTGAAGAGGAGTGGACCAACATTCCACAGGCCACAACTGACAATCTGATAAACTCTATGCGAAGAAGATGTGTTGCACTGCATGAGGCAAATGGTGGTCACACCAGATACTGACTGGTTCTGAGTCCCCAGACCCCCAATAAAGCAAAAAATGCACATTTCAGAGTGGCCTTTTATTGTGGACAGTCTAAGGCACACCTGTGCACTAATCATGATGTCAGATCAGCATCTTGATGTGGCACACCTGTGAGGTGGGATGGATTATCTCAGCAAAGCAGAAGTGCTCACTATCACACATTTAGACAGATTTGTGAACAATGTTTGAGAGAAATGGTACAATTGTGTATCTGGAATGAATTTTAGATCTTTAAGTCCATCTCATGAAAAATGGGAGCAAAAACAAAAGTGTTTCGTTTATATTTTTGTTGAGTGTATATATATATATATCCATAGGCTTCAACTGCTGAAGGACAAAGTTAAAATGTCTAGTTCTTTAGTCCCTTGTGAACTAATTTGTTTTGTGCTCCTAATCAGATGTCAACACAAAAATACCTGTGTGTGATACCTGCAGTGAAGCTCAGACCTGTGTGAGCAATGGCACCGTCTGGAGGTGTGAAGGTCAGTCTGAGTTACCATGAAACATCCACCATTCCACATGATGTACCATGATGGTTTTGACACACAAAGAGTTTGGTGTATACTTCATTTACCATTTCAAATATTTTTCCTTCCTGGTAGAAACTTCCACAACAGAGATGACTACTTCACCAACAGGTCAGATTGTTATGAACTGGTTTGTGTGGTGTAACATCTGTCTACATGTTGTTGAAGCTCAAAATACTTGTATACCGACAATACCTTGTTTCCAATGTAGATAAACAGTCAGAGCTGATAAAAGATGAAACATCCACCATTCCACATGATTCAAATTGATGATTTTGACTCAAAAAGATAGTAACACTTTACAACAAGGGAACACTAACTGTTAGTTAATGCTTAATTGAGGCTTAATAAGCATTTTCTAATCATTACCTAACTGTCACTAAATGCCTGGTAAATGCTTAATAAACATAAACTAAGCATTAACTGTTATGCTTAGTTCATGCTTAACTAAGTATTAGTTAGCAAATCATTTACCAACCGTAAACAACTAAGCATTAACAGTTACTTAATGCTTAAGAGGCATTAACTATGCATTAACTAACCATAATTAGCATTAAAAAACATTAAAAACAACATATCCTAATTGTAAAGTGTTACCAAATAGAGTTTGGTGTATATTAAATGTAACATTTCAAATATTTTTCCTTCCTGGTAGAAACTTCCACAACAGAGATGACCACTTCACCAACAGGTCAGATTGTTATGTGCAGGTTTGTGTGGTGTAAAATCTGTCAACATGTTGTTGAAGCCCAAAATATAATAAAATATATACCCACAATGCCTTGTTCCCACTGTTGATAAACAGTCTAAGCTGATAAAACATGAAAAATCCACCATTCCACTTGATTTACCTTGATGATTTTGACACACAAAGAGTTAAATACAACATATAATTCATATTCAATAATTAACATTCAAATGACAGATAGAACCAGTTAGATTAAAACACAGTCTGGGGGTCAGAACACAAGACCCATAGAGCTAAAAACGAGGCATTGCCAGACTGCTGTGGGGAATATAAATAGGTTATTATGAGCAAAAGATCGATGCTCTTCCCGAAGCTAGCTCGGGAGCTAGCAGCTGAAAATATCACTAAAATCAGTGAAAACATTAGTTTCAAAGTTTGACTTCTACACCATTAGCTTCCAACCCTTTGTCCTGTTAAAAACGAGGCATTGCTAGACTGGTGTGGGGAATATAAATATGTTATTGTGAGCAAAAGCTGGGTGCTTGTCCCAAAGCTAATAGCTATACACCAGTCAGGCAAAAATACCAATACAATTTTTTATTTTAGTTACACCGTTTGAAAAAAAGCACAAGTAGCTTACTATCCATTGTGTTATTAAAAATGAGGAATTAATAGACTGCTGTGGTTAAGATAGATTAGTGGATTATGAGCAAAAGCCTTCTGTGTTGGTTTATGCAACATTCAGCATGCTTTGCTACAGGCATCTTGTCGCTTAGAGGGGAAAACAACATGGCGGTGAAGGAATATTTTTCCAGAGGATCTCGGGCCGTGGACCAATAAGAAATCGGGGGGTTGGGTTATCATAGACTACTGTACGGTGGAAGTGTATGGTTACTAATGTGGGGGGAGGTGGCTTTCCCGTTTTTGACGTCAGAAACTGAGAGAATTCTGACTGGAGTATATTGGGGGGAGGTTTTCAGAAAGGGGGAGAGTGAGAAAAGGAGAACGTTTTCTTTTTTTATATACTTTGGCAGTCTACTTTTGCCCATCATTAAACACATTCTGGCAATCAGGGCCGCCGCTCCGTATACGCAGGGTATGCAGAGCGCGTAGGGCACCAAGTTCCTGGGGGGTCCCCCCAAACATTTTTCTTTTATATAGTATTGGCCTAAATATATATTTTTTTTCTATTAAAAAGGAAAAAGACATGATCCGGGGGCCTTCCCCCCAATTTTTTTTAAAGTTCATGATAATCATTACATTACAAAATATAGATAAATGAGTTATATAAATGAGTCATCATTGTTTTTTCTTAATTGTGTAACCTATCCAGGGGTGGATTACTGCACAGGCTCACCGGGCACAGGCCCAGGGGCCCAAGGGCTCAGGGGGGCCCTCAGCCAGAGATACTGATAGTAACTTTTCATGTTGTATAGTCAAAGAGCTCAGTCACTGATGTCAATAACAGGGTCCAAAAAGGAATAGCCTAAATATAAGGAAAGCAATCATCATGGGCCCCTCAACTAGTAGGGGAGAAATACAAAAGCATGTTAAAAACAACAGCCCAATATCCCAAAATCCTGTCGGAAACACTGACTTCTTTAATATGTTTTGCCATTAATTGTATGTATCTGTGTAGAAGATTCCGTGTACCTGAATGGTTATATATATATATATATATATACAGTATCTCACAAAAGTGAGTACACCCCTAACATTTCTTCAAATATTTCATTATATCTTTCCATGCGACAACACTGAATAAATGACACTTTGACACAATGTCAAGTAGTCAGTGTACAGCTTGTATAACAGTGTAAATTTACTGTCCCCTCAAAATAACTCGACACACAGCCATTAATGTCTAAACTGCTGGCAACAAAAGTGAGTACACCCCTAAGAAAAAATGTCCAAATTGGGCCCAAAGTGTCAATATTTTGTTTTGCCATCATTATTTTCTAGCACTGCCTTAACCCTCTTGGGCATGTAGTTCACTAGAGCTTCACAGGTTGCAACTGGAACCCTCTTCTACCCATTCATGACGACATCAAGGAGCTGGTGGATATTAGAGTCCTTGCGCTCCTCCATCTCCCGTTTTAGGATGCCCCAAAGATGCTCAGTAGGGTTTAAGACTGGAGACATGCTTGTCCAGTCC
The DNA here is from genome assembly GCA_026929865.2 of Hyperoplus lanceolatus. Classification (NCBI taxonomy): domain Eukaryota; kingdom Metazoa; phylum Chordata; class Actinopteri; order Uranoscopiformes; family Ammodytidae; genus Hyperoplus; species Hyperoplus lanceolatus. The sequence continues at coordinate 35,355,779 of CM049402.1, forward strand.
ATAACCTTTACCCTCAGCTTCTTTAGCAAGCCAGTGGTCGTTCGGAGGGGTGTTTGGGGTCGTTATCATGTTGCAGTACTGCCCTGCGGCCTAGTTTATGAAGGGAGGGGATCATGCTCTGCTTCAGTATGTCACAGTACATGTTAGAATTCAATGAACTGTAGATCCCCAGTGCTGGCAGCACTCATGCAGCCCCAGATCATGACACTCCAACCACCATGCTTGACTCTAGGCAAGACACACTTGTCTTTGTACTCCTCAACTGGTTGCCGCTCCACACTCTTAACACCATCTGAACCAAATAAATGTATTTTGGTCTCATCAGACCACAGGACATGGTTGCAGTAATCCATGTCCGTAGTCTGTTTGTCTTCAGCAAACTTTTTGTGGGGTTTCTTGTGCATCATCTTTAGAATAGGCTTCCTTCTGGGACGACGGCCATGCAGACCAGTATGATGCAATGTGTGGCGTATGGTCTGAGCACTGACAGGTTGACCCCCCACCCCTTCAAGCCCTTCAGCAATGCTGGCAGCACTCATACGTCTATTTCCCAAAGCCAACCTCTGTGTACGACGCTGACCATGTGCACTCAACCTTCGTAAACTGGGCCGCAGGGTGGTATTGCAACATGATAACGACCCCAAACACACCTCCAAGACGACAAGTGGCTTGCTAAAAAAGCTGAGGGTAAAGGTTATGGCCTGGCCAAGCATGTCTCCAGACCTGAACCCTATTGAGCATCGTTGGGGCATCCTCAAACGGAAGGTGGAGGAGCGCAAGGTCTTTAATATCCACCAGCTCCGAGATGTCGTCATGAATGGGTAGAAGAGGGTTCCAGTTGCAACCTGTGAAGCTCTAGTGAACTGCATGCCCAAGAGGGTTAAGGCAGTGCTAGAAAATAATGATGGCAAAACAAAATATTGACACTTTGGGCCCAATTTGGAAATTTTTTCTTAGGGGTGTACTCACTTTTGTTGCCAGCAGTTTAGACATTAATGGCTGTGTGTCGAGTTATTTTGAGGGGACAGTAAATTTACACTGTTATACAAGCTGTACACTGACTACTTGACATTGTATCAAAGTGTCATTTATTCAGTGTTGTCGCATGGAAAGATATAATGAAATATTTGAAGAAATGTTAGGGGTGTACTCACTTTTGTGAGATACTGTATATCCAGAGGCTTCAACTGCTGAAGGACAAAGTTAAAATGTCTAGTAATTTAGTCCCTTGTGAACTAATTTGTTTTGTGCTCCTAATCAGATGTCAACACAAAAATACCTGTGTGTGATACCTGCAGTGCAGCTCAGACCTGTGTGAGCAATGGCACCGTCTGGAGGTGTGAAGGTCAGTCTGAGTCACCATGAAACATCCACCATTCCACATGATGTACCATGATGGTTTTGACACACAAAGAGTTTGGTGTATATTTCATTTACCGTTTCAAATATTTTTCCTTCCTGGTAGAAACTTCCACAACAGAGATAACTACTTCACCAACAGGTCAGATTGTTATGAACTGGTTTGTGTGGTGTAACATCTGTCTACATGTTGTTGAAGCTCAAAATACTTGTATACCGACAATACCTTGTTTCCAATGTAGATAAACAGTCAGAGCTGATAAAACATGAACATCCACCATTCCACATGATTCAAATTGATGATTTTGACTCAAAAAGATAGTAACACTTTACAACAAGGGAACACTGACTGTTAGTTAATGCTTAATTGAGGCTTAATAAGCATTTTCTAATCATTACCTAACTGTCACTAAATGCCTGGTAAATGCTTAATAAACATAAACTAAGCATTAACTGTTATGCTTAGTTCATGCTTAACTAAGTATTAGTTAGCAAATCATTTACCAACCGTAAACAACTAAGCATTAACAGTTACTTAATACTTAAGAGGCATTAACTATGCATTAACTAACCATAATTAGCATTAAAAAACATTAAAAACAACATATCCTAATTGTAAAGTGTTACCAAATAGAGTTTGGTGTATATTAAATGTAACATTTCAAATATTTTTCCTTCCTGGTAGAAACTTCCACAACAGAGATGACTACTTCAGCAACAGGTCAGATTGTTATGTGCAGGTTTGTTTGGTGTAAAATCTGTCAACATGTTGTTGAAGCCCAAAATATAATAAAATATATACCCACAATGCCTTGTTCCCACTGTTGATAAACAGTCCAAGCTGATAAAACATGAAAAATCCACCATTCCACTTGATTTACCTTGATGATTTTGACACACAAAGAGTTAAATACAACATATAATTCATATTCAATAATTAACATTCAAATGACAGATAGAACTAGTTAGATTAAAACACAGTCTGGGGGTCAGAACACAAGACCCATAGAGCTAAAAACGAGGCATTGCCAGACTGCTGTGGGGAATATAAATAGGTTATTATGAGCAAAAGATCGATGCTCTTCCCGAAGCTAGCTCGGGAGCTAGTGGCTAAACATATCACTAAAATCAGTGAAAACATTAGTTTCAAAGTTTGACTTCTACACCATTAGCTTCCAACCCTTTGTCCTGTTAAAAACGAGGCATTGCTAGACTGGTGTGGGGAATATAAATATGTTATTATGTGCAAAAGCTGGGTGCTTGTCCCAAAGCTAATAGCTATACACCAGTCAGGCAAAAATACCAATAATTTTTTTTATTTTAGTTACACCGTTTGAAAAAAAAGCACAAGTAGCTTACTATCCATTGTGTTATTAAAAATGAGGAATTAATAGACTGCTGTGGTTAAGATAGATTAGTGGTTTATGAGCAAAAGCCTTCTGTGTTGTTTTATGCAACATTCAGCATGCTTTGCTACAGGCATCTTGTCGCTTAGAGGGGAAAACAACATGGCGGTGAAGGAATATTTTTCCAGAGGATCTCGGGGCCGTGGACCAATAAGAAATCGGGGGGTGGGGTTATCATAGACTACTGCACGGTGGAAGTGTCTGGTTACTAATGTGGGGGGAGGTGGCTTTCCCGTTTTTGACGTCAGAAACTGAGAGAATTCTGACTGGAGTATATTTGGGGGAGGTTTTCAGAAAGGGGGAGAGTGAGAAAAGGAGAACGTTTTCTTTTTTTATATACTTTGGCAGTCTACTTTTGCCCATCATTAAACACATTCTGGCAATCAGGGCCGCCGCTCCGTATACGCAGGGTATGCAGAGCGCGTAGGGCACCAAGTTCCTGGGGGGTCCCCCCAAACATTTTTCTTTTATATAGTATTGGCCTAAATATATTTTTTTTTTTTCTATTAAAAAGGAAAAAGACATGATCCGGGGGCCTCCCCCCCAATTTTTTTTAAAGTTCATGATAATCATTACATTACAAAATATATATAAATGAGTTATATAAATGAGTCATCATTGTTTTTTCTTAATTGTGTAACCTATCCAGGGGTGGATTACTGCACAGGCACACCGGGCACAGGCCCAGGGGCCCAAGGGCTCAGGGGGGCCTCAGCCAGAGATACTGATAGTAACTTTTCATGTTGTATAGTCAAAGAGCTCAGTCACTGATGTCAATAACAGGGTCCAAAAAGGAATAGCCTAAATATAAGGAAAGCAATCATCATGGGCCCCTCAACTAGTAGGGGAGAAATACAAAAGCATGTTAAAAACAACAGCCCAATATCCCAAAATCCTGTCGGAAACACTGACTTCTTTAATATGTTTTTGCCATTAATTGTATGTATCTGTGTAGAAGATTCCGTGTACCTGGATGGTTATATATATATATATATATATATATATATATATATATATATATATATATATATATATATATATATATATATATATAGATAGATCCAGAGGCTTCAACTGCTGAAGGACAAAGTTAAAATGTCTAGTTCTTTAGTCCCTTGTGAACTAATTTGTTTTGTGCTCCTAATCAGATGTCAACACAAAAATACCTGTGTGTGATACCTGCAGTGCAGCTCAGACCTGTGTGAGCAATGGCACCGTCTGGAGGTGTGAAGGTCAGTCTGAGTCACCATGAAACTTCCACCATTCCACATGATGCACCATGATGATTTTGACACACAAAGAGTTTGTTGTATATTTCATTTACCATTTCAAATATTTTTCCTTCCTGGTAGAAACTTCCACAACAGAGATGACTACTTCACCAACAGGTCAGATTGTTATGAGCTGGTTTGTGTGGTGTAAAATCTGTCTACATGTTGTTGAAGCTCAAAATACTTGTATACCGACAATACCTTGTTTCCAATGTAGATAAACAGTCAGAGCTGATAAAACATGAAACATCCACCATTCCACATGATTCAAATTGATGATTTTGACTCAAAAAGATAGTAACACTTTACAACAAGAGAACACTAACTGTTAGTTAATGCTTAATTGAGGCTTAATAAGCATTTCCTAATCATTACCTAACTGTCACTAAATGCCTGGTAAATGCTTAATAAACATAAACTAAGCATTAACTGTTATGCTTAGTTCATGCTTAACTAAGTATTAGTTAGCAAATCATTAACTAACCGTAAACAACTAAGCATTAACAGTTACTTAATGCTTAAAAGGCATTAACTATGCATTAACTAACCATAATTAGCATTAAAAAACATAAAAACAACATATCCTAATTGTAAAGTGTTACCAAATAGAGTTTGGTCTATATTAAATGTAACAATTCAAATATTTTTCCTTCCTGGTAGAAACTTCCACAACAGAGATGACGACTTCACCAACAGGTCAGATTAGTATGTGCAGGTTTGTGTGGTGTAAAATCTGTCAACATGTTGTTGAAGCCCAAAATATAATAAAATATATACCCACAATGCCTTGTTCCCACTGTTGATAAACAGTCTAAGCTGATAAAACATGAAAAATCCACCATTCCACTTGATTTACCTTGATGATTTTGACACACAAAGAGTTAAATACAACATGTAATTCATATTCAATAATTAACATTCAAATGACAGATAGAACCAGTTAGATTAAAACACAGTCTGGGGGTCAGAACACAAAACCCATAGAGCTAAAAACGAGGCATTGCCAGACTGCTGTGGGGAATATAAATAGGTTATTATGAGCAAAAGATCGATGCTCTTCCCGAAGCTAGCTCGGGAGCTAGTGGCTAAACATATCACTAAAATCAGTGAAAACATCAGTTTCAAAGTTTGACTTCTACACCATTAGCTTCCAACCCTTTGTCCTGTTAAAAACGAGGCATTGCTAGACTGGTGTGGGGAATATAAATATGTTATTATGAGCAAAAGCTGGATGCTTGTCCCAAAGCTAATAGCTATACACCAGTCAGGCAAAAATACCAATACAATTTTTTATTTTAGTTACACCGTTTGAAAAAAAGCACAAGTAGCTTACTATCCATTGTGTTATTAAAAATGAGGAATTAATAGACTGCTGTGGTTAAGATAGATGAGTGGTTTATGAGCAAAAGCCTTCTGTGTTGGTTTATGCAACATTCAGCATGCTTTGCTACAGGCATCTTGTCGCTTAGAGGGGAAAACAACATGGCGGTGAAGGAATTTTTTTCCAGAGGATCTCGGGGCCGTGGACCAATAAGAAATAGGGGGGTGGGGTTATCATAGACTACTGTACGGTGGAAGTGTCTGGTTACTAATGTGGGGGAAGGTGGCTTTCCCGTTTTTGACGTCAGAAACTGAGAGAATTCTGACTGGAGTATATTGGGGGAGGTTTTCAGAAAGGGGGAGAGTGAGAAAAGGAGAACGTTTTCTTTTTTTTATATACTTTGGCAGTCTACTTTTGCCCATCATTAAACACATTCTGGCAATCAGGGCCGCCACTCCGTATACGCAGGGTATGCAGAGCGCGTAGGGCACCAAGTTCCTGGGGGGTCCCCCCAAACATTTTTCTTTTATATAGTATTGGCCTAAATATATATTTTTTTTTATTAAAAAGGAAAAAGACATGATCCGGGGGCCCCCCAATTTTTTTTAAAGTTCATGATAATCATTACATTACAAAATATAGATAAATGAGTTATATAAATGAGTCATCATTGTTTTTTCTTAATTGTGTAACCTATCCAGGGGTGGATTACTGCACAGGCTCACCGGGCACAGGCCCAGGGGCCCAAGGGCTCAGGGGGGCCCTCAGCCAGAGATACTGATAGTAACTTTTCATGTTGTATAGTCAAAGAGCTCAGTCACTGATGTCAATAACAGGGTCCAAAAAGGAATAGCCTAAATATAAGGAAAGCAATCATCATGGGCCCCTCAACTAGTAGGGGAGAAATACAAAAGCATGTTAAAAACAACAGCCCAATATCCCAAAATCCTGTCGGAAACACTGACTTCTTTAATATGTTTTGCCATTAATTGTATGTATCTGTGTAGAAGATTCCGTGTACCTGAATGGTTATATATATATATATATATATATACAGTATCTCACAAAAGTGAGTACACCCCTAACATTTCTTCAAATATTTCATTATATCTTTCCATGCGACAACACTGAATAAATGACACTTTGATACAATGTAAAGTAGTCAGTGTACAGCTTGTATAACAGTGTAAAGTTACTGTCCCCTCAAAATAACTCGACACACAGCCATTAATGTCTAAAGTGTTGGCAACAAAAGTGAGTACACCCCTAAGAAAAAATTTCCAAATTGGGCCCAAAGTGTCAATATTTTGTTTTGCCATCATTATTTTCTATCACTGCCTTAACCCTCTTGGGCATGCAGTTCACTAGAGCTTCACAGGTTGCAACTGGAACCCTCTTCTACCCATTCATGACGACATCAAGGAGCTGGTGGATATTAGAGTCCTTGCGCTCCTCCATCTCCCGTTTGAGGATGCCCAAAAGATGCTCAATAGGGTTTAAGACTGGAGACATGCTTGGCCAGTCCATAACCTTTACCCTCAGCTTCTTTAGCAAGCCAGTGGTCATTCGGAGGTGTGTTTGGGGTCGTTATCATGTTGCAGTACTGCCCTGCGGCCCAGTTTATGAAGGGAGGGGATCATGCTCTGCTTCAGTATGTCACAGTACATGTTAGAATTCAATGAACTGTAGATCCCCAGTGCTGGCAGCACTCATGCAGCCCCAGACCATGACACTCCAACCACCATGCTTGACTCTAGGCAAGACACACTTGTCTTTGTACTCCTCACCTGGTTGCCGCTCCACACTCTTAACACCATCTGAACCAAATAAATGTATTTTGGTCTCATCAGACCACAGGACATGGTTGCAGTAATCCATGTCCGTAGTCTGTTTGTCTTCAGCAAACTTTTTGTGGGGTTTCTTGTGCATCATCTTTAGAATAGGCTTCCTTCTGGGATGACAGCCATGCAGACCAGTATGATGCAGAGTGCGGCGTATGGTCTGAGCACTGACAGGTTGAACCCCCACCCCTTCAAGCCCTTCAGCAATGCTGGCAGCACTCATACGTCTATTTTCCAAAGCCAACCTCTGTGTACGACGCTGACCATGTGCACTCAACCTTCGTAAACTGGGCCGCAGGGTGGTATTGCAACATGATAACGACCCCAAACACACCTCCAAGACGACCAGTGGCTTGCTAAAAAAGCTGAGGGTAAAGGTTATGGCCTGGCCAAGCATGTCTCCAGACCTAAACCCTATTGAGCATCTTTGGGGCATCCTCAAACAGAAGTTGGAGGAGCGCAAGGTCTTTAATACCCACCAGCTCTGTGATGCTGTCATAAATGGGTGGAAGAGGGTTCCAGTTGCAACCTGTGAAGCTCTAGTGAACTACATGCCCAAGAGGGTTAAGGCAGTGATAGAAAATAATGGTGGCCACACAAAATATTTACACTTTGGGCCCGATTTGTACATTTTTTCTAAGGGGTGTACTCACTTTTGTTGCCAGCAGTTTAGACATTAATGGCTGTGTGTCGAGTTATTTTGAGGGGACAGTAAATTTACACTGTTATACAAGCTGTACACTGACTACTTTACATTGTATCAAAGTGTCATTTCTTCAATGTTGTCCCATGGAAAGATATAAAGAAAAATGTGAAGAAATGTGAGGGGTGTACTCACTTTTGTGAGATACTGTATATATATATATATATATATATATATATATATATATATATATATATATATATATATATATATATAAATCCAGAGGCTTCAACTGCTGAAGGACAAAGTTAAAATGTCTAGTAATTTAGTCCCTTTTGAACTAATTTGTTTTGTGCTCCTAATCAGATGTCAACACAAAAATACCTGTGTGTGATACCTGCAGTGAAGCTCAGACCTGTGTGAGCAATGGCACCGTCTGGAGGTGTGAAGGTCAGTCTGAGTTACCATGAAACATCCACAATTCCACATGATGTACCATGATGGTTTTGACACACAAAGAGTTTGGTGTATACTTCATTTACCATTTCAAATATTTTTCCTTCCTGGTAGAAACTTCCACAACAGAGATGACTACTTCACCAACAGGTCAGATTGTTATGAGCTGGTTTGTGTGGTGTAAAATCTGTCTACATGTTGTTGAAGCTCAAAATACTTGTATACCGACAATACCTTGTTTCCAATGTAGATAAACAGTCAGAGCTGATAAAACATGAACATCCACCATTCCACATGATTCAAATTGATGATTTTGACTCAAAAAGATAGTAACACTTTACAACAAGGGAACACTGACTGTTAGTTAATGCTTAATTGAGGCTTAATAAGCATTTTCTAATCATTACCTAACTGTCACTAAATGCCTGGTAAATGCTTAATTAACATAAACTAAGCATTAACTGTTATGCTTAGTTCATGCTTAACTAAGTATTAGTTAGCAAATCATTTACCAACCGTAAACAACTAAGCATTAACAGTTACTTAATACTTAAGAGGCATTAACTATGCATTAACTAACCATAATTAGCATTAAAAAACATTAAAAACAACATATCCTAATTGTAAAGTGTTACCAAATAGAGTTTGGTGTATATTAAATGTAACATTTCAAATATTTTTCCTTCCTGGTAGAAACTTCCACAACAGAGATGACTACTTCACCAACAGGTCAGATTGTTATGTGCAGGTTTGTGTGGTGTAAAATCTGTCAACATGTTGTTGAAGCCCAAAATATAATAAAATATATACCCACAATGCCTTGTTCCCACTGTTGATAAACAGTCCAAGCTGATAAAACATGAAAAATCCACCATTCCACTTGATTTACCTTGATGATTTTGACACACAAAGAGGTAAATACAACATATAATTCATATTCAATAATTAACATTCAAATGACAGATAGAACCAGTTAGATTAAAACACAGTCTGGGGGTCAGAACACAAGACCAATAGAGCTAAAAACGAGGCATTGCCAGACTGCTGTGGGGAATATAAATAGGTTATTATGAGCAAAAGATCGATGCTCTTCCCGAAGCTAGCTCGGGAGCTAGCGGCTGAAAATATCACTAAAATCAGTGAAAACATTAATTTCAAAGTTTTTACTTCTACACTATTAGCTTCCAACCCTTTGTCCTGTTAAAAACGAGGCATTGCTAGACTGGTGTGGGGAATATAAATATGTTATTATGAGCAAAAGCTGGATGCTTGTCCCAAAGCTAATAGCTATACACCAGTCAGGCAACAATACCAATAAAAACATTTCTTTTAGTTTCACCGTTTGAAAAAAAGCACAAGTAGCTTCCTATCCATTGTGTTATTAAAAATGAGGAATTAATAGACTGTTGTGGTTAAGATAAATTAGTGGTTTATGAGCAAAAGCCTTCTGTGTTGGTTTATGCAACATTCAGCATGCTTTGCTACAGGCATCTTGTCGCTTAGAGGGGAAAACAACATGGCGGTGAAGGAATATTTTTCCAGAGGATCTCGGGGCCGTGGACCAATAAGAAATCGGGGGGTGGGGTTATCATAGACTACTGTACGGTGGAAGTGTCTGGTTACTACTGTGGCGGGAGGTGGCTTTCCCGTTTTTGACGTCAGAAACTGAGAGAATTCTGACTGGAGTATATTGGGGGGAGGTTTTCAGAAAGGGGGAGAGTGAGAAAAGGAGAACGTTTTATTTTTTTATATACTTTGGCAGTCTACTTTTGCCCATCATTAAACACATTCTGGCAATCAGGGCCGCCACTCCCTATACGCAGCGTATGCAGAGCGCGTAGGGCACCAAGTTCCTGGGGGGTCCCCCCAAACATTTTTCTTTTACATAGTATTGGCCTAAATATATATTTTTTTTCTATTAAAAAGGAAAAAGACATGATCCGGGGGCCTTCCCCCCAATTTTTTTTTAAAGTTCATGATAATCATTACATTACAAAATATATATAAATGAGTTCTATAAATGAGTCATCATTGTTTTTTCTTAATTGTGTAACCTATCCAGGGGTGGATTACTGCACAGGCACACCGGGCACAGGCCCAGGGGCCCAAGGGCTCATATATATATATATATATATATATATATATATATATATATATATATATATATATATATATATATATATATATATATATATATATATATATATATATAAGATCCAGAGGCTTCAACTGCTGAAGGACAAAGTTAAAATGTCTAGTTCTTTAGTCCCTTGTGAACTAATTTGTTTTGTGCTCCTAATCAGATGTCAACACAAAAATACCTGTGTGTGATACCTGCAGTGCAGCTCAGACCTGTGTGAGCAATGGCACCGTCTGGAGGTGTGAAGGTCAGTCTGAGTCACCATGAAACATCCACCATTCCACATGATGTACCATGATGGTTTTGACACACAAAGAGTTTGGTGTATATTTCATTTACCATTTCAAATATTTTTCCTTCCTGGTAGAAACTTCCACAACAGAGATGACTACTTCACCAACAGGTCAGATTGTTATGAACTGGTTTGGTTTGTGTGGTGTAACATCTGTCTACATGTTGTTGAAGCTCAAAATACTTGTATACCGACAATACCTTGTTTCCAATGTAGATAAACAGTCAGAGCTGATAAAACATGAAACATCCACCATTCCACATGATTCAAATTGATGATTTTGACTCAAAAAGATAGTAACACTTTACAACAAGGGAACACTAACTGTTAGTTAATGCTTCATTGGCTTAATAAGCATTTCCTAATCATTACCTAACTGTCACTAAATGCCTGGTAAATGCTTAATAAACATAAACTAAGCATTAACTGTTATGCTTAGTTCATGCTTAACTAAGTATTAGTTAGCAAATCATTTACCAACCGTAAACAACTAAGCATTAACAGTTACTTAATGCTTAAAAGGCATTGACTATGCATTAACTAACCATAATTTGCATTAAAAAACATAAAAAACAACATATCCTAATTGTAAAGTGTTACCAAATAGAGTTTGGTGTATATTAAATGTAACATTTCAAATATTTGTCCTTCCTGGTTGAAACTTCCACAACAGAGATGACGACTTCACCAACAGGTCAGATTGTTATGTGCAGGTTTGTTTGGTGTAAAATCTGTCAACATGTTGTTGAAGCCCAAAATATAATAAAATATATACCCACAATGCCTTGTTCCCACTGTTGATAAACAGTCTAAGCTGATAAAACATGAAAAATCCACCATTCCACTTGATTTACCTTGATGATTTTGACACACAAAGAGTTAAATACAACATATAATTCATATTCAATAATTAACATTCAAATGACAGATAGAACCAGTTAGATTAAAACACAGTCTGGGGGTCAGAACACAAGACCCATAGAGCTAAAAACGAGGCATTGCCAGACTGCTGTGGGGAATATAAATAGGTTATTATGAGCAAAAGATCGATGCTCTTCCCGAAGCTAGCTCGGGAGCTAGTGGCTAAACATATCACTAAAATCAGTGAAAACATTAGTTTCAAAGTTTGACTTCTACACCATTAGCTTCCAACCCTTTGTCCTGTTAAAAACGAGGCATTGCTAGACTGGTGTGGGGAATATAAATATGTTATTATGAGCAAAAGCTGGGTGCTTGTCCCAAAGCTAATAGCTATACACCAGTCAGGCAAAAATACCAATAAAACTTTTTATTTTAGTTACACCTTTTGAAAAAAAGCACAAGTAGCTTACTATCCATTGTGTTATTAAAAATGAGGAATTAATAGACTGCTGTGGTTAAGATAGATTAGTGGTTTATGAGCAAAAGCCTTCTGTGTTGGTTTATGCAACATTCAGCATGCTTTGCTACAGGCATCTTGTCGCTTAGAGGGGAAAACAACATGGCGGTGAAGGAATATTTTTCCAGAGGATCTCGGGGCCGTGGACCAATAAGAAATCGGGGGGTGGGGTTATCATAGACTACTGCATGGTGGAAGTGTCTGGTTACTAATGTGGGGGGAGGTGGCTTTCCCGTTTTTGACGTCAGAAACTGAGAGAATTCTGACTGGAGTATATTGGGGGGAGGTTTTCAGAAAGGGGGAGAGTGAGAAAAGGAGAACGTTTTCTTTTTTTATATACTTTGGCAGTCTACTTTTGCCCATCATTAAACACATTCTGGCAATCAGGGCCGCCACTCCCTATACGCAGGGTATGCAGAGCGCGTAGGGCACCAAGTTCCTGGGGGGGCCCCCCAAACATTTTTCTTTTATATAGTATTGGCCTAAATATATTTTTTTTTTATTAAAAAGGAAAAAGACATGATCCGGGGGCCCCCCCAATTTTTTTTAAAGTTCATGATAATCATTACATTACAAAATATAGATAAATGAGTTCTATAAATGAGTCATCATTGTTTTTTCTTAATTGTGTAACCTATCCAGGGGTGGATTACTGCACAGGCTCACCGGGCACAGGCCGGTATATATATATATATATTTATATATATAAAGATCCAGAGGCTTCAACTGCTGAAGGACAAAGTTAAAATGTCTAGTTCTTTAGTCCCTTGTGAACTAATTTGTTTTGTGCTCCTAATCAGATGTCAACACAAAAATACCTGTGTGTGATACCTGCAATGAAGCTCAGACCTGTGTGAGCAATGGCACCGTCTGGAGGTGTGAAGGTCAGTCTGAGTCACCATGAAACATCCACCATTCCACATGATGTACCATGATGGTTTTGACACACAAAGAGTTTGGTGTATATTTCATTTACCATTTCAAATATTTTTCCTTCCTGGTAGAAACTTCCACAACAGAGATGACTACTTCACCAACAGGTCAGATTGTTATGTGCAGGTTTGTGTGGTGTATCTTTACTCCGATTTGTACCAAACATAATATGTATCTTCCTCAGCGTGATAAAGAAATATACATTTAAGGCACATGTGTCAAACTCAAGGCCCGCGGGCCACACGTTTTGATGTGGCCCGCGAATCAATTCGGCCGATTAAAATAAATTCTGGAAAGAAAAAAAAAAAAATCTGATTTTTTTTTTTTTTCATTCTTCATGGAGCCATATCTGCACGTTGCATACGCTTCCAACTGTTAGGAAACTTACGTGGCTTACAGCTAGGAATGTCTGCTGAAAGTTCCACAGCTCAGGATTTTAAGCCATGAATTGATGAACTTGTATCTAAGAAGAGCTGTCAGTTTTCTGAGGGCTGTAGGCCAACATATGTGGCTAAATAGCATGCTAATATTGATGATTGATTGTGTCAAGTGTCAAAGGATTAATGCCAAAATGATCTGGTTTCTAACTTTTGCTTTAAGTTACAATATAGCCAACTAGCTAACGTTAGCTAGCTGCTGATAGCCCTCCCCTTTTGTTTCCAATTGTGGCTTGGCATTTCATTACCAATGTAAAGTGTCATAAATAGCTAACACTGGTGCTGCGTCATGATTCCTAAAAAAACAAAACATGTGATATGTTTTGAATGTGGAGAAAGTTTTGAAAAATCCAGGAGAATAAATATTGTGGCTCAATCCAGAGTGCCTGAGAGCCTTACTGCAGTATAGTCCTTTATAACTGTTTCACCAGGAACCTGAATGTTGTCTTTTCCTTTACAGAAATTAAGACATTTCCACCATAGATTGAAACCCCCCACCTATAATTTGTCCTCCGAAAATTTTGAAGCGAAAACTAGCCATTGTACGGAGTTTATATACTTACTTAGATATGTTATTTTTATTTTTCGATTAAAAAGAAGGCGTGTCAGTCTGGCCCTTAGAGTGATTATCATATCGTAGAGTGGCCCTTTGTGAAAATGAGTTTGACACCCCTGATTTAAGGCATTACTTATTGTTCTGACCATTGTTTTAAAACAAGTGAAAATGAAGCAGAAGTATTAACAGTTTAAAGGGATATTGAGGATGTTTTGAAGTGGTTGTATGGGATACTTCGGCAATACTAAATGTGTTAACTTGAAAAGGAGAGAGATGTTGCTGTAGCAGAAGTCAGCATTGTACTGTTGCAGAGGGGGCCAGACGAAAACATTTTTCATCAAATATATGAATGCTTGCCTAAAACCTAAATATCGGTTCAATTGTATGCTAAACTGAGATTGTTTCCACAGCTTTATTTTTGCCAATCAGCTGCTTGACTCAGAGCTACTGCGGATTACTCAAGAGACAAGAAAAATCAAAAACTAATATCTTTCTGGCTGAAAACTCAAGCTGTGGGAAAAATTCTCAGTTTAGCTTGCAATTGAACAGACATTTAGGTTTTAGGTTAGCATTTATATATGTGGTGAAAAAAGGTTTTTCTTCTGGCCCCCTCTGCAAAAGTACTATGCTGACTTCTGCTACAGTAACCTCCCCCCTAAACTCTTTATAATGTCTGTGCTGATCACCATCTCCATAAGGTAACAGACTAACTATGCCTAAGTACTCCATTCTACTTCAAAGATGAACTATCCCTTAAGTACTGTCAAACTGATGCCATGTCGGTTGAAAGAGATTTTGCTTTGACTTCAAACAGAAATTGTCTCATTAGTTTCTACAACCACACCTGCTCCAACACCAACAACACCACTAGGTTCTCCAGTGAGGCTGGTCGGCTCCGGCAGTACCTGCTCTGGCAGAGTGGAAGTCTTCCATAACGACTCGTGGGGGACAGTGTGTGACGACGGCTGGGGGCTGAGGGATGCTGACGTGGTCTGTCGACAGGTTGGCTGTGGCAGGGCTCTGTCAGCTCCACAAGGTGCACGTTTTGGACAGGGAAGTGGACCAATCTGGCTAGATGATGTTCAGTGTTCAGGAACTGAGACATCACTAAAAGACTGTATACATCGGGGACAAGGCACACACAACTGTGGACATGATGAAGACGCTGGTGTTATTTGTGAAGGTAAATGTCTATACATAGGGGAGAGTGGAGTGAAGTGAGCTAAAATGATTTATCAGTAAAATTTACACATTTCCCATGAATTTAGGATGTTTCCTAGCAATGGAAATTATCAGAATGTATTCAGGATGAAGGGCAGTGAAAATATGATTGTTTTAAAAAACGTTTTCTTGTCTCTCACTTTACCCCAGCTTAGGCGTAAACTGAGACAGACCAGAGAAATCAAGGGGGTAAATTGATCCACTTACTTTTTCCACTCTGAAACTACAATAACAACACATGTTGTAACAGTTAGAATCCTGACAGCTAGCTTGTAAACCAAATATTCCAGAACTAATGTCAGACTAGTAACAGAATCACGGGGTTCGGTCAATCAAGCATGTTTTGTTTCATAAAAACTTCAAAGTTACTCTGATCAAATACAACATATAATTCATAATGTTTTAATTAACATTCAAATGACAGATTGAACCAGTTAGATTAAAATACAGTTTGGGGGTCAGAACACAGGACCCTTAGAACCAACATAGTGTCTGGGGGTCAGAGCAAAGGCAATCAGAAACAGCTTGCCAAACCATGCCATTGCTGACACCCCTTCAACCATTCAACCCCCACCTCTGGACCGCAGTTTTTCTATTCAAACTATTCTCCTTGCTACCTTAAATATGATGGATTCATTAAAAGAGGGCACAGATACTGTCTCACTTTACCCCACAGCATTTGTCTCACTTTACCTTACAATCTGAGAAAAAACTACCTCTCATAGCAATTCAGGCTAATCTTCAGTTAGCATCATCCAATGGTTTCATATGTCGGTACTTCATCAACATGTATGATCTACGTTTTTCTACCTGAATCAATTTTCTTTGGCACAACAGTTGATTAAGTTGACAGTAAGAAAATTTACTTTTACATGCAAAAATAATATTTTTGTGAAAAAAAACATGCTTACAATATCACCACGAGGTCATCTCCCTCATGGCCAAGGAGAAATGAGAGGGGCTTGAAAACATAATGCTCAAATGACCAAAAATGTGATCTATTACCTTGATACAGGGGGTGTCTCACATTACCCGATGTCTCACATTAGCTCGTTCTCCCCTACAGTAAGCACAGTGCAGTTGGTTTTCACCACATATGACCTGAGAAAGTATCAAAGCACTAATTTGATATCTTACAGATTGGTTGTATTTGTGTCCAACAAAAAGCTATATTTTCATCACAAGTAGCCTATCTTTACTCTGATTTGTACCAAACATAATAGGTATCTTCTTCCAGTGTGATAAGGAAATATACATTTAAGGCATTACTTTTTTCCAACACCAACAGGTTCTCCAGTGAGGCTGGTCGGCTCCAGCAGTAGATGCTCTGGCCGAGTGGAAGTCTTCCATGACGGCCAGTGGGGGACAGTGTGTGACGACTCCTGGGACAAGAGTGATGCTGAAGTGGTCTGTCGACAGGTTGGCTGTGGCAGGGCTCTGGAGGCTCCACAAGGTGCACGTTTTGGACAGGGAAGTGGACCAATCTGGCTAGATGATGTTCAGTGTTCAGGAACTGAGACATCACTAACAGACTGTATACATCGGGGACAAGGCAGAAACGACTGTGGACATCAGGAAGACGCTGGTGTTATTTGTGAAGGTAAATGTCTATACATAGGGGAGAGTGGAGTGAAGTGAGCTAAAATGATTTATCAGTAAAATTTACACATTTCCCATTAATTTAGGATGTTTCCTAGCAATGGAAATGATCAGAATGTATTCAGGATGAAGGGCAGTGAAAATATGATTGTTTTAAAAAAAGTTTTCTTGTGTCTCACTTTACCGCAGCTTAGGGGTAAACTGAGACAGAACAGAGAAATCAAGGGGGTAAATTGATCCACTCACTTTTTCCACTCTGAAACTACAATAACAACACATGTTGTAACAGTTAGAATCCTGACAGCTAGCTTGAAAACCAAATATTCCAGAACTAATGTCAGACTAGTAACAGAATCACGGGGTTCGGTCAATCAAGCATGTTTTGTTTCATAAAAACTTCAAAGTTACTCTGATCAAATACAACATATAATTCATAATGTTTTAATTAACATTCAAATGATAGATTGAACCAGTTAGATTAAAATACAGTTTGGGGGTCAGAACACAGGACCCTTAGAGCCAACTTAGTGTCTGGGGGTCAGAGCAAAGGCAATCAGAAACAGCTTGCCAAACCATGCCATTGCTGACACCCCTTCAACCATTCAACCCCCACCTCTGGACCGCAGTTTTTCTATTCAAACTATTCTCTTTGCTACCTTAAATATGATGGATTCATTAAAAGAGGTCACAGATACTGTCTCACTTTACCCCACAGCATTTGTCTCACTTTACCCTACAATCTGAGAAAAAACTACCTCTCATAGCAATTCAGGCTAATCTTCAGTTAGCATCATCCAATGGTTTCATATGTCGGTACTTCATCAAAATGTATGATCTACGTTTTTCTACCTGAATCAATTTTCTTTGGCACAACAGTTGATTAAGTTGAGTGTAAGAAAAGTTACTTTTACATGCAAAAGTAATATTTTTGTGAAAGAAAACATGCTTACAACATCACCATGAGGTCCTCTCCCTCATGGCCAAGGGGAAATGAGAGGGGCTTGAAAACATAATGCTCACATGACCAAAAATGTGATCCATTACCTAGATACAGGGGGTGTCTCACATTACCCGGTGTCTCACATTAGCTCGTTCTCCCCTACAGTAAGCACAGTGCAGTTGGTTTTCACCACATATGACCTGAGAAAGTATCAAAGCACTAATTTGATATCTTACAGATTGGTTGTATTTGTGTCCAACAAAAAGCTATATATTCATCACAAGTAGCCTATCTTTACTCTGATTTGTACCAAACATAATAGGTATCTTCTTCCAGTGTGATAAGGAAATATACATTTAAGGCATTACTTTTTTCCAACACCATCAGGTTATCCAGTGAGGCTGGTTGGCCCCACAAGCTGCTCTGGCCGAGTGGAAGTCTTCCATGACGGCCAGTGGGGGACAGTGTGTGACGACTCCTGGGACAAGAGTGATGCTGAAGTGGTCTGTCGACAGGTTGGCTGTGGCAGGGCTCGGTCAGCTCCACAAGGTGCACGTTTTGGACAGGGAAGTGGACCAATCTGGCTAGATGATGTTCAGTGTTCAGGAACTGAGACATCACTAACAGACTGTATACATCGGGGACAAGGCAGAAACGACTGTGGACATCAGGAAGACGCTGGTGTTATTTGTGAAGGTAAATGTCTATACATAGGGGAGAGTGGAGTGAAGTGAGCTAAAATGATTTATCAGTAAAATTTACACATTTCCCATTAATTTAGGATGTTTCCTAGCAATGGAAATGATCAGAATGTATTCAGGATGAAGGGCAGTGAAAATATGATTGTTTTAAAAAAAGTTTTCTTGTGTCTCACTTTACCCCAGCTTAGGGGTAAACTGAGACAGAACAGAGAAATCAAGGGGGTAAATTGATCCACTCACTTTTTCCACTCTGAAACTACAATAACAACACATGTTGTAACAGTTAGAATCCTGACAGCTAGCTTGAAAACCAAATATTCCAGAACTAATGTCGGACTAGTAACAGAATCACAGGGTTCGGTCAATTAAGCATGTTTTGTTTCATAAAAACTTCAAAGTTACTCTGATCAAATACAACATATAATTCATAATGTTTTAATTAACATTCAAATGACAGATTGAACCAGTTAGATTAAAATACAGTTTGGGGGTCAGAACACAGGACCCTTAGAGCCAACTTAGTGTCTGGGGGTCAGAGCAAAGGCAATCAGAAACAGCTTGCCAAACCATGCCATTGCTGACACCCCTTCAACCATTCAACCCCCTCCTCTGGACCGCAGTGTCTCTATTCAAACTAGTCTCTTTGCTACCTTAAATATGATGGATTCATTAAAAGAGGGCACAGATACTGTCTCACTTTACCCCACAGCATTTGTCTCACTTTACCCTTACAATCCGAGAAAAAACTACCTCTCATAGCAATTCAGGCTAATCTTCAGTTAGCATCATCCAATGGTTTCATATGTCGGTACTTCATCAACATGTATGATCTACGTTTTTCTACCTGAATCAATTTTCTTTGGCACAACAGTTGATTAAGTTGACAGTAAGAAAATTTACTTTTACATGCAAAAATAATATTTTTGTGAAAAAAAAACATGCTTACAACATCACCATGAGGTCCTCTCCCTCATGGCCAAGGGGAAATGAGAGGGGCTTGAAAACATAATGCTCACATGACCAAAAATGTGATCCATTACCTAGATACAGGGGGTGTCTCACATTACCCGGTGTCTCACATTAGCTCGTTCTCCCCTACAGTAAGCACAGTGCAGTTGGTTTTCATCACATATGACCTGAGAAAATATCAAAGCACTAATTTGATATCTTACAGAATGGTTGTATTTGTGTCCAACAAAAAGCTATATATTCATCACAAGTAGCCTATCTTTACTCTGATTTGTACCAAACATAATAGGTATCTTCTTCCAGTGTGATAAGGAAATATACATTTAAGGCATTACTTTTTTCCAACACCATCAGGTTATCCAGTGAGGCTGGTTGGCCCCACAAGCTGCTCTGGCAGAGTGGAAGTCTTCCATGACGGCCAGTGGGGGACAGTGTGTGACGACCACTGGGACAAGAGTGATGCTGAAGTGGTCTGTCGACAGGTTGGCTGTGGCAGGGCTCTGGAGGCTCCACAAGGTGCACGTTTTGGACAGGGAAGTGGACCAATCTGGCTAGATGATGTTCAGTGTTCAGGAATTGAGTCATCACTAACAGACTGTAGACATCCGGGACTAGGCAGAAACGACTGTGGACATCAGGAAGACGCTGGTGTTATTTGTGAAGGTAAATGTCTATACATAGGGGAGAGTGGGGTGAAGTGAGCTAAAATGATTTATCAGTCAAATTTACACATTTCCCACGAATCCCGGATTTTTCCTATCAATGGAAATTATCAGAATTTGTTCAGGATGAAGGGCAGTGAAAATATGATTGTTTTAAAAAAAGTTTTCTTGTGTCTCACTTTACCCCAGCTTAGGGGTAAACTGAGACAGAACAGAGAAATCAAGGGGGTAAATTGATCCACTCACTTTTTCCACTCTGAAACTACAATAACAACACATGTTGTAACAGTTAGAATCCTGACAGCTAGCTTGAAAACCAAATATTCCAGAACTAATGTCAGACTAGTAACAGAATCACAGGGTTCGGTCAATTAAGCATGTTTTGTTTCATAAAAACTTGAAAGTTACTCTGATCAAATACAACATATAATTCATAATGTTTTAATTAACATTCAAATGACAGATTGAACCAGTTAGATTAAAATACAGTTTGGGGGTCAGAACACAGGACCCTTAGAGCCAACTTAGTGTCTGGGGGTCAGAGCAAAGGCAATCAGAAACAGCTTGCCAAACCATGCCATTGCTGACACCCCTTCAACCATTCAACCCCCACCTCTGGACCGCAGTTTTTCTATTCAAACTATTCTCCTTGCTACCTTAAATATGATGGATTCATTAAAAGAGGGCACAGATACTGTCTCACTTTACCCCACAGCATTTGTCTCACTTTACCTTACAATCTGAGAAAAAACTACCTCTCATAGCAATTCAGGCTAATCTTCAGTTAGCATCATCCAATGGTTTCATATGTCGGTACTTCATCAACATGTATGATCTACGTTTTTCTACCTGAATCAATTTTCTTTGGCACAACAGTTGATTAAGTTGACAGCAAGAAAATGTACTTTTGTGAAAAAAACATGCTTACAACATCACCATGAGGTCCTCTCCCTCATGGCCAAGGGGAAATGAGAGGGGCTTGAAAACATAATGCTCACATGACCAAAAATGTGATCCATTACCTAGATACAGGGGGTGTCTCACATTACCCGGTGTCTCACATTAGCTCGTTCTCCCCTACAGTAAGCACAGTGCAGTTGGTTTTCATCACATATGACCTGAGAAAGTATCAAAGCACTAATTTGATATCTTACAGAATGGTTGTATTTGTGTCCAACAAAAAGCTATATATTCATCACAAGTAGCCTATCTTTACTCTGATTTGTACCAAACATAATAGGTATCTTCTTCCAGTGTGATAAGGAAATATACATTTAAGGCATTACTTTTTTCCAACACCATCAGGTTATCCAGTGAGGCTGGTTGGCCCCACAAGCTGCTCTGGCAGAGTGGAAGTCTTCCATGACGGCCAGTGGGGGACAGTGTGTGACGACCACTGGGACAAGAGTGATGCTGAAGTGGTCTGTCGACAGGTTGGCTGTGGCAGGGCTCTGGAGGCTCCACAAGGTGCACGTTTTGGACAGGGAAGTGGACCAATCTGGCTAGATGATGTTCAGTGTTCAGGAATTGAGTCATCACTAACAGACTGTAGACATCCGGGACTAGGCAGAAACGACTGTGGACATCAGGAAGACGCTGGTGTTATTTGTGAAGGTAAATGTCTATACATAGGGGAGAGTGGGGTGAAGTGAGCTAAAATGATTTATCAGTCAAATTTACACATTTCCCACGAATCCTGGATTTTTCCTATCAATGGAAATTATCAGAATTTGTTCAGGATGAAGGGCAGTGAAAATATGATTGTTTTAAAAAAAGTTTTCTTGTGTCTCACTTTACCCCAGCTTAGGGGTAAACTGAGACAGAACAGAGAAATCAAGGGGGTAAATTGATCCACTCACTTTTTCCACTCTGAAACTACAATAACAACACATGTTGTAACAGATAGAATCCTGACAGCTAGCTTGAAAACCAAATATTCCAGAACTAATGTCAGACTAGTAACAGAATCACAGGGTTCGGTCAATTAAGCATGTTTTGTTTCATAAAAACTTGAAAGTTACTCTGATCAAATACGACATATAATTCATAATGTTTTAATTAACATTCAAATGACAGATTGAACCAGTTAGATTAAAATACAGTTTGGGGGTCAGAACACAGGACCCTTAGAGCCAACTTAGTGTCTGGGGGTCAGAGCAAAGGCAATCAGAAACAGCTTGCCAAACCATGCCATTGCTGACACCCCTTCAACCATTCAACCCCCACCTCTGGACCGCAGTGTCTCTATTCAAACTATTCTCCTTGCTACCTTAAATATGATGGATTCATTAAAAGAGGGCACAGATACTGTCTCACTTTACCCCACAGCATTTGTCTCACTTTACCCTACAATCTGAGAAAAAACTACCTCTCATAGCAATTCAGGCTAATCTTCAGTTAGCATCATCCAATGGTTTCATATGTCGGTACTTCATCAACATGTATGATCTACGTTTTTCTACCTGAATCAATTTTCTTTGGCACAACAGTTGATTAAGTTGACAGCAAGAAAATGTACTTTTGTGAAAAAAACATGCTTACAACTTCACCATGAGGTCCTCTCCCTCATGGCCAAGGGGAAATGAGAGGGGCTTGAAAACATAATGCTCACATGACCAAAAATGTGATCCATTACCTAGATACAGGGGGTGTCTCACATTACCCGGTGTCTCACATTAGCTCGTTCTCCCCTACAGTAAGCACAGTGCAGTTGGTTTTCATCACATATGACCTGAGAAAATATCAAAGCACTAATTTGATATCTTACAGAATGGTTGTATTTGTGTCCAACAAAAAGCTATATATTCATCACAAGTAGCCTATCTTTACTCTGATTTGTACCAAACATAATAGGTATCTTCTTCCAGTGTGATAAGGAAATATACATTTAAGGCATTACTTTTTTCCAACACCATCAGGTTATCCAGTGAGGCTGGTTGGCCCCACAAGCTGCTCTGGCAGAGTGGAAGTCTTCCATGACGGCCAGTGGGGGACAGTGTGTGACGACCACTGGGACAAGAGTGATGCTGAAGTGGTCTGTCGACAGGTTGGCTGTGGCAGGACTCTGTCAGCTCCACGAGGTGCACGTTTTGGAGAGGGAAGTGGACCAATCTGGCTAGATGATGTTCAGTGTTCAGGAATTGAGTCATCACTAACAGACTGTAGACATCCGGGACTAGGCAGAAACGACTGTGGACATGAGGAAGACGCTGGTGTTATTTGTGAAGGTAAATGTCTATACATAGGGGAGAGTGGGGTGAAGTGAGCTAAAATGATTTATCAGTCAAATTTACACATTTCCCATGAATTCCGGATTTTTCCTATCAATGGAAATTATCAGAATTTGTTCAGGATGAAGGGCAGTGAAAATATGATTGTTTTAAAAAAAGTTTTCTTGTGTCTCACTTTACCCCAGCTTAGGGGTAAACTGAGACAGAACAGAGAAATCAAGGGGGTAAATTGATCCACTCACTTTTTCCACTCTGAAACTACAATAACAACACATGTTGTAACAGATAGAATCCTGACAGCTAGCTTGAAAACCAAATATTCCAGAACTAATGTCAGACTAGTAACAGAATCACAGGGTTCGGTCAATTAAGCATGTTTTGTTTCATAAAAACTTGAAAGTTACTCTGATCAAATACGACATATAATTCATAATGTTTTAATTAACATTCAAATGACAGATTGAACCAGTTAGATTAAAATACAGTTTGGGGGTCAGAACACAGGACCCTTAGAGCCAACTTAGTGTCTGGGGGTCAGAGCAAAGGCAATCAGAAACAGCTTGCCAAACCATGCCATTGCTGACACCCCTTCAACCATTCAACCCCCACCTCTGGACCGCAGTGTCTCTATTCAAACTATTCTCCTTGCTACCTTAAATATGATGGATACATTAAAAGAGGGCACAGATACTGTCTCACTTTACCCCACAGCATTTGTCTCACTTTACCCTACAATCTGAGAAAAAACTACCTCTCATAGCAATTCAGGCTAATCTTCAGTTAGCATCATCACATGGTTTCATATGTTGGTACTTCATCAACATGTATGATCTAAGTTTTTCTACCTGAATCAATTTTCTTTGGCACAACAGTTGATTAGGTTGACAGCAAGAAAATTTACTTTTACATGCAAAAACAATATTTTTGTGAAAAAAAACATGCTTACAACATCACCATGAGGTCCTCTCCCTCATGGCCAAGGGGAAATGAGAGGGGCTTGAAAACATAATGCTCACATGACCAAAAATGTGATCCATTACCTAGATACAGGGGGTGTCTCACATTACCCGATGTCTCACATTAGCATGTTCTCCCCTACAGTAGTAAGCACAGTGCAGTTGGTTTTCATCACATATGACCTGAGAAAGTATCAAAGCACCAATTTGATATCTTACAGAATGGTTGTATTTGTGTCCAACAAAAAGCTATATTTTCATCACAAGTAGCCTATCTTTACTCTGATTTGTACCAAACATAATAGGTATCTTCTTCCAGTGTGATAAGGAAATATACATTTAAGGCATTACTTTTTTCCAACACCATCAGGTTATCCAGTGAGGCTGGTTGGCCCCACAAGCTGCTCTGGCAGAGTGGAAGTCTTCCATGACGGCCAGTGGGGGACAGTGTGTGACGACCACTGGGACAAGAGTGATGCTGAAGTGGTCTGTCGACAGGTTGGCTGTGGCAGGACTCTGTCAGCTCCACGAGGTGCACGTTTTGGAGAGGGAAGTGGACCAATCTGGCTAGATGATGTTCAGTGTTCAGGAATTGAGTCATCACTAACAGACTGTAGACATCCGGGACTAGGCAGAAACGACTGTGGACATGAGGAAGACGCTGGTGTTATTTGTGAAGGTAAATGTCTATACATAGGGGAGAGTGGGGTGAAGTGAGCTAAAATGATTTATCAGTCAAATTTACACATTTCCCATGAATTCCGGATTTTTCCTATCAATGGAAATTATCAGAATTTGTTCAGGATGAAGGGCAGTGAAAATATGATTGTTTTAAAAAAAAGTTTTCTTGTGTCTCACTTTACCCCAGCTTAGGGGTAAACTGAGACAGAACAGAGAAATCAAGGGGGTAAATTGATCCACTCACTTTTTCCACTCTGAAACTACAATAACAACACATGTTGTAACAGATAGAATCCTGACAGCTAGCTTGAAAACCAAATATTCCAGAACTAATGTCAGACTAGTAACAGAATCACAGGGTTCGGTCAATTAAGCATGTTTTGTTTCATAAAAACTTGAAAGTTACTCTGATCAAATACGACATATAATTCATAATGTTTTAATTAACATTCAAATGACAGATTGAACCAGTTAGATTAAAATACAGTTTGGGGGTCAGAACACAGGACCCTTAGAGCCAACTTAGTGTCTGGGGGTCAGAGCAAAGGCAATCAGAAACAGCTTGCCAAACCATGCCATTGCTGACACCCCTTCAACCATTCAACCCCCACCTCTGGACCGCAGTTTTTCTATTCAAACTATTCTCCTTGCTACCTTAAATATGATGGATTCATTAAAAGAGGGCACAGATACTGTCTCACTTTACCCCACAGCATTTGTCTCACTTTACCTTACAATCTGAGAAAAAACTACCTCTCATAGCAATTCAGGCTAATCTTCAGTTAGCATCATCCAATGGTTTCATATGTCGGTACTTCATCAACATGTATGATCTACGTTTTTCTACCTGAATCAATTTTCTTTGGCACAACAGTTGATTAAGTTGACAGCAAGAAAATGCACTTTTGTGAAAAAAACATGCTTACAACATCACCATGAGGTCCTCTCCCTCATGGCCAAGGGGAAATGAGAGGGGCTTGAAAACATAATGCTCACATGACCAAAAATGTGATCCATTACCTAGATACAGGGGGTGTCTCACATTACCCGGTGTCTCACATTAGCTCGTTCTCCCCTACAGTAAGCACAGTGCAGTTGCTTTTCAACACATATGACCTGAGAAAATATCAAAGCACTAATTTGATATCTTACAGAATGGTTGTATTTGTGTCCAACAAAAAGCTATATTTTCATCACAAGTAGCCTATCTTTACTCTGATTTGTACCAAACATAATAGGTATCTTCTTCCAGTGTGATAAGGAAATATACATTTAAGGCATTACTTTTTTCCAACACCATCAGGTTATCCAGTGAGGCTGGTTGGCCCCACAAGCTGCTCTGGCAGAGTGGAAGTCTTCCATGACGGCCAGTGGGGGACAGTGTGTGACGACCACTGGGACAAGAGTGATGCTGAAGTGGTCTGTAGACAGATTGGCTGTGGCAGGACTCTGTCAGCTCCACGAGGTGCACGTTTTGGAGAGGGAAGTGGACCAATCTGGCTAGATGATGTTCAGTGTTCAGGAACTGAGTCATCACTAACAGACTGTAGACATCCGGGACTAGGCAGAAACGACTGTGGACATCATGAAGACGCTGGTGTTATTTGTGAAGGTAAATGTCTATACATAGGGGAGAGTGGGGTGAAGTGAGCTAAAATGATTTATCAGTCAAATTTACACATTTCCCATGAATTCCGGATTTTTCCTATCAATGGAAATTATCAGAATTTGTTCAGGATGAAGGGCAGTGAAAATATGATTGTTTTAAAAAAAGTTTTCTTGTATCTCACTTTACCCCAGCTTAGGGGTAAACTGAGACAGAACAGAGAAATCAAGGGGGTAAATTGATCCACTCACTTTTTCCACTCTGAAACTACAATAACAACACATGTTGTAACAGATAGAATCCTGACAGCTAGCTTGAAAACCAAATATTCCAGAACTAATGTCAGACTAGTAACATAATCACAGGGTTCGGTCAATTAAGCATGTTTTGTTTCATAAAAACTTCAAAGTTACTCTGATCAAATACAACATATAATTCATAATGTTTTAATTAACATTCAAATGACAGATTGAACCAGTTAGATTAAAATACAGTTTGGGGGTCAGAACACAGGACCCTTAGAGCCAACTTAGTGTCTGGGGGTCAGAGCAAAGGCAATCAGAAACAGCTTGCCAAACCATGCCATTGCTGACACCCCTTCAACCATTCAACCCCCACCTCTGGACCGCAGTGTCTCTATTCAAACTATTCTCTTTGCTACCTTAAATATGATGGATTCATTAAAAGAGGGCACAGATACTGTCTCACTTTACCCCACAGCATTTGTCTCACTTTACCTTACAATCTGAGAAAAAACTACCTCTCATAGCAATTCAGGCTAATCTTCAGCTAGCATCATCCAATGGTTTCATATGTCGGTACTTCATCAACATGTATGATCTAATTTTTTCTACCTGAATCAATTTTCTTTGGCACAACAGTTGATTAAGTTGACAGCAAGAAAATTTACTTTTACATGCAAAAATAATATTTTTGTGAAAAAAAACATGCTTACAACATCACCATGACGTCCTCTCCCTCATGGCCAAGGGGAAATGAAGGGGCTTGAAAACATAATGCTCACATGACCAAAAATGTGATCCATTACCTAGATACAGGGGGTGTCTCACATTACCCGATGTCTCACATTAGCATGTTCTCCCCTACAGTAAGCACAGTGCAGTTGGTTTTCATCACATATGACCTGAGAAAGTATCAAAGCACCAATTTGATATCTTACAGAATGGTTGTATTTGTGTCCAACAAAAAGCTATATTTTCATCACAAGTAGCCTATCTTTACTCTGATTTGTACCAAACATAATAGGTATCTTCTTCCAGTGTGATAAGGAAATATACATTTAAGGCATTACTTTTTTCCAACACCATCAGGTTATCCAGTGAGGCTGGTTGGCCCCACAAGCTGCTCTGGCAGAGTGGAAGTCTTCCATGACGGCCAGTGGGGGACAGTGTGTGACGACCACTGGGACAAGAGTGATGCTGAAGTGGTCTGTCGACAGGTTGGCTGTGGCAGGGCTCTGGAGGCTCCACAAGGTGCACGTTTTGGAGAGGGAAGTGGACCAATCTGGCTAGATGATGTTCAGTGTTCAGGAATTGAGTCATCACTAACAGACTGTAGACATCCGGGACTAGGCAGAAACGACTGTGGACATGATGAAGACGCTGGTGTTATTTGTGAAGGTAAATGTCTATACATAGGGGAGAGTGGGGTGAAGTGAGCTAAAATGATTTATCAGTCAAATTTACACATTTCCCATGAATTCCGGATTTTTCCTATCAATGGAAATTATCAGAATTTGTTCAGGATGAAGGGCAGTGAAAATATGATTGTTTTAAAAAAAGTTTTCTTGTGTCTCACTTTACCCCAGCTTAGGGGTAAACTGAGACAGAACAGAGAAATCAAGGGGGTAAATTGATCCACTCACTTTTTCCACTCTGAAACTACAATAACAACACATGTTGTAACAGATAGAATCCTGACAGCTAGCTTGAAAACCAAATATTCCAGAACTAATGTCAGACTAGTAACATAATCACAGGGTTCGGTCAATTAAGCATGTTTTGTTTCATAAAAACTTCAAAGTTACTCTGATCAAATACAACATATAATTCATAATGTTTTAATTAACATTCAAATGACAGATTGAACCAGTTAGATTAAAATACAGTTTGGGGGTCAGAACACAGGACCCTTAGAGCCAACTTAGTGTCTGGGGGTCAGAGCAAAGGCAATCAGAAAAAGCTTGCCAAACCATGCCATTGCTGACACCCCTTCAACCATTCAACCCCCTCCTCTGGACCGCAGTGTCTCTATTCAAACTAGTCTCTTTGCTACCTTAAATATGATGGATTCATTAAAAGAGGGCACAGATACTGTCTCACTTTACCCCACAGCATTTGTCTCACTTTACCCTACAATCCGAGAAAGAACTACCTCTCATAGCAATTCAGGCTAATCTTCAGTTAGCATCATCCAATGGTTTCATATGTCGGTACTTCATCAACATGTATGATCTAATTTTTTCTACCTGAATCAATTTTCTTTGGCACAACAGTTGATTAAGTTGACAGCAAGAAAATGTACTTTTGTGAAAAAAACATGCTTGCAACATCACCATGAGGTCCTCTCCCTCATGGCCAAGGGGAAATGAGAGGGGCTTGAAAACATAATGCTCACATGACCAAAAATGTGATCCATTACCTAGATACAGGGGGTGTCTCACATTACCCGGTGTCTCACATTAGCTCGTTCTCCCCTACAGTAAGCACAGTGCAGTTGCTTTTCATCACATATGACCTGAGAAAATATCAAAGCACTAATTTGATATCTTACAGAATGGTTGTATTTGTGTCCAACAAAAAGCTATATTTTCATCACAAGTAGCCTATCTTTACTCTGATTTGTACCAAACATAATAGGTATCTTCTTCCAGTGTGATAAGGAAATATACATTTAAGGCATTACTTTTTTCCAACACCATCAGGTTATCCAGTGAGGCTGGTTGGCCCCACAAGCTGCTCTGGCAGAGTGGAAGTCTTCCATGACGGCCAGTGGGGGACAGTGTGTGACGACCACTGGGACAAGAGTGATGCTGAAGTGGTCTGTCGACAGGTTGGCTGTGGCAGGGCTCTGGAGGCTCCACAAGGTGCACGTTTTGGACAGGGAAGTGGACCAATCTGGCTAGATGATGTTCAGTGTTCAGGAATTGAGTCATCACTAACAGACTGTAGACATCCGGGACTAGGCAGAAACGACTGTGGACATCAGGAAGACGCTGGTGTTATTTGTGAAGGTAAATGTCTATACATAGGGGAGAGTGGGGTGAAGTGAGCTAAAATGATTTATCAGTCAAATTTACACATTTCCCATGAATTCCGGATTTTTCCTATCAATGGAAATTATCAGAATTTGTTCAGGATGAAGGGCAGTGAAAATATGATTGTTTTAAAAAAAGTTTTCTTGTGTCTCACTTTACCCCAGCTTAGGGGTAAACTGAGACAGAACAGAGAAATCAAGGGGGTAAATTGATCCACTCACTTTTTCCACTCTGAAACTACAATAACAACACATGTTGTAACAGATAGAATCCTGACAGCTAGCTTGAAAACCAAATATTCCAGAACTAATGTCGGACTAGTAACAGAATCACAGGGTTCGGTCAATCAAGCATGTTTTGTGGTTTTTTTTTTTTTTTTCTTTTCGGCCCCCCCCTACCCCCTCCCTTTTGGGGGCGCCCCCCCACCCCCCCCCCCACCCCCCCCCCAACCCCTTCCTCCCCCCGCCCGCCCAGCAGCAAAAATAGGCCTACAGTAAATATTAAGTTTCACATTGTAGGCTAAAAGCCACACATTGACACAGTCCTACATATTATAACCAAATGAAACAACATATAATTCATAATGTTTTATTTAACATGTCAAATGACAGATTGAACCAGTTAGATTCCCCCCCCCCCAAAATCTAAACCAGTTTGGTCTGGGTCAGAACACAGGGACCACTTCCCAGAGCCAATACACCCTTAGTGTCTGGGGGTCAGAGCAAAGGCAATCAGAAACAGCTTGCCAAACCATGCCATTGCTGACACCCCTTCAACCATTCAACCCCCACCTCTATTCAAACTAGTCTCTTTGCTACCTTAAATATGATGGATTCATTAAAAGAGGGCACAGATACTGTCTCACTTTACCCCACAGCGTTTGTCTCACTTTACCCTACAATCTGAGAAAAAACTACCTCTCATAGCAATTCAGGCTAATCTTCAGTTAGCATCATCACATGGTTTCATATGTTGGTACTTCATCAACATGTATGATTTAAGTTTTTCTACCTGAATCAATTTTCTTTGGCACAACAGTTGATTAAGTTGACAGCAAGAAAATTTACTTTTACATGCAAAAATAATATTTTTGTGAAAAAAAAACATGCTTACAACATCACCATGACGTCCTCTCCCTCATGGAAATGAGAGGGGCTTGAAAACATAATGCTCACATGACCAAAAATGTGATCCATTACCTAGATACAGGGGGTGTCTCACATTACCCGATGTCTCACATTAGCATGTTCTCCCCTACAGTAAGCACAGTGCAGTTGGTTTTCATCACATATGACCTGAGAAAGTATCAAAGCACCAATTTGATATCTTACAGAAAGGTTGT
The DNA here is from genome assembly GCA_026929865.2 of Hyperoplus lanceolatus. Taxonomy (NCBI): domain Eukaryota; kingdom Metazoa; phylum Chordata; class Actinopteri; order Uranoscopiformes; family Ammodytidae; genus Hyperoplus; species Hyperoplus lanceolatus. The sequence continues at coordinate 35,386,996 of CM049402.1, forward strand.
ATTTGTGTCCAACAAAAAGCTATATTTTCATCACAAGTAGCCTATCTTTACTCTGATTTGTACCAAACATAATAGGTATCTTCTTCCAGTGTGATAAGGAAATATACATTTAAGGCATTACTTTTTTCCAACACCATCAGGTTATCCAGTGAGGCTGGTTGGCCCCACAAGCTGCTCTGGCAGAGTGGAAGTCTTCCATGACGGCCAGTGGGGGACAGTGTGTGACGACCACTGGGACAAGAGTGATGCTGAAGTGGTCTGTCGACAGGTTGGCTGTGGCAGGGCTCTGTCAGCTCCACAAGGTGCACGTTTTGGACAGGGAAGTGGACCAATCTGGCTAGATGATGTTCAGTGTTCAGGAATTGAGTCATCACTAACAGACTGTAGACATCCGGGACTAGGCAGAAACGACTGTGGACATCAGGAAGACGCTGGTGTTATTTGTGAAGGTAAATGTCTATACATAGGGGAGAGTGGGGTGAAGTGAGCTAAAATGATTTATCAGTCAAATTTACACATTTCCCATGAATTCCGGATTTTTCCTATCAATGGAAATTATCAGAATTTGTTCAGGATGAAGGGCAGTGAAAATATGATTGTTTTAAAAAAAGTTTTCTTGTGTCTCACTTCACCCCAGCTTAGGGGTAAACTGAGACAGAACAGAGAAATCAAGGGGGTAAATTGATCCACTCACTTTTTCCACTCTGAAACTACAATAACAACACATGTTGTAACAGATAGAATCCTGACAGCTAGCTTGAAAACCAAATATTCCAGAACTAATGTCAGACTAGTAACATAATCACAGGGTTCGGTCAATTAAGCATGTTTTGTTTCATAAAAACTTCAAAGTTACTCTGATCAAATACAACATATAATTCATAATGTTTTAATTAACATTCAAATGACAGATTGAACCAGTTAGATTAAAATACAGTTTGGGGGTCAGAACACAGGACCCTTAGAGCCAACTTAGTGTCTGGGGGTCAGAGCAAAGGCAATCAGAAACAGCTTGCCAAACCATGCCATTGCTGACACCCCTTCAACCATTCAACCCCCACCTCTGGACCGCAGTGTCTCTATTCAAACTAGTCTCTTTGCTACCTTAAATATGATGGATTCATTAAAAGAGGGCACAGATACTGTCTCACTTTACCCCACAGCATTTGTCTCACTTTACCCTACAATCCGAGAAAGAACTACCTCTCATAGCAATTCAGGCTAATCTTCAGTTAGCATCATCCAATGGTTTCATATGTCGGTACTTCATCAACATGTATGATCTACGTTTTTCTACCTGAATCAATTTTCTTTGGCACAACAGTTGATTAAGTTGACAGCAAGAAAATGTACTTTTGTGAAAAAAACATGCTTACAACATCACCATGAGGTCCTCTCCCTCATGGCCAAGGGGAAATGAGAGGGGCTTGAAAACATAATGATCACATGACCAAAAATGTGATCCATTACCTAGATACAGGGGGTGTCTCACATTACCCGGTGTCTCACATTAGCTCGTTCTCCCCTACAGTAAGCACAGTGCAGTTGGTTTTCATCACATATGACCTGAGAAAATATCAAAGCACTAATTTGATATCTTACAGAATGGTTGTATTTGTGTCCAACAAAAAGCTATATTTTCATCACAAGTAGCCTATCTTTACTCTGATTTGTACCAAACATAATAGGTATCTTCTTCCAGTGTGATAAGGAAATATACATTTAAGGCATTACTTTTTTCCAACACCATCAGGTTATCCAGTGAGGCTGGTTGGCCCCACAAGCTGCTCTGGCAGAGTGGAAGTCTTCCATGACGGCCAGTGGGGGACAGTGTGTGACGACCACTGGGACAAGAGTGATGCTGAAGTGGTCTGTCGACAGGTTGGCTGTGGCAGGGCTCTGGAGGCTCCACAAGGTGCACGTTTTGGACAGGGAAGTGGACCAATCTGGCTAGATGATGTTCAGTGTTCAGGAACTGAGTCATCACTAACAGACTGTAGACATCCGGGACTAGGCAGAAACGACTGTGGACATCAGGAAGACGCTGGTGTTATTTGTGAAGGTAAATGTCTATACATAGGGGAGAGTGGGGTGAAGTGAGCTAAAATGATTTATCAGTCAAATTTACACATTTCCCATTAATTCTGGATGTTTCCTAGCAATGGAAATTATCAGAATTTGTTCAGGATGAAGGAAAGTGAAAATATGATTGTTTTAAAAAAAGTTTTCTTGTGTCTCACTTTACCCCAGCTTAGGGGTAAACTGAGACAGACCAGAGAAGTCAAGGGAGCAAACGTCCTAAATAGTAGGGTTTAAATAGCAGTTGGAGATTAAATCAGGATAATAGTCAGATTTGGCTTTCCCAACCATTTTTGTGCATCTATTTCCGAGTTGTCTAAAAACAGTCCAATTTGAATTTTCTCCAGAGCGTCTAGCTAGAGACCAGGCTTTATTTCTCTCAGAAAATAAGTCGTAAAGTTAATTTGTGAACCAGGGGTTAACTATTTTTTACACACACACACACACACACACACACACACACACAGGGGGTCTCACCTTTTATTTTGTTTCTTGATCAACAAATAATTTGAAAATAAACATAAAAACCACACGTAGACCTCGATGGGAAGGTAAAAGGGTGAGCAGATGGATAGTTTAATTTTTCCTATTTTTTGTGTTTTTTTCCCTTTTTCTTTCCCTGTTATATTATGCTTGTAAAACAAAATTAAATTGAAGCAGTTTGCTATTGCGTATAGATGTCAAGAGATATGCACAAATGCTTTCAAATGCTTTCATCTCCTACATACTACATCTGACCATTAATATAATCTAGTTAGGATGCAGTATGCTACAAGTGGGACATACTTTTACTTGTTTATTTCATCATAACATGGCGCCTTGATCTTCTCCTTGCTTTTATATCCGTCTCATCCCTGTTTGTTTTCATACTGGGGCTCCGTTGATGTGACATCACTTATGGTGCGCACTGGATTGTGGGTCAGAATCGGCCAAATAGGACGCTGATTTTCAACACATCTCGCAGGATCTAGTAGACATTCGAGTACTTCTAACCATACTAAATCCGGCCACAAGAATCGGGACTTCCTAAATCTTTTTTCTACCATACTAAATAGTAGATGTGGATTGGAACACAGCCTTGGTCTTAATGTTCTGATCGATAAATGTTTCTCTGTTTGTGTCTTCAGGGTTTTGAGGAGCAGAAGACGACGTCGCAGCTTTTTACTTTTTTCATTTTAATCATTAACAGAAAATCAACGTTGATCAATGTAACCAGATATAATCACTAGACGGGTTTACATGAATAATAATAATAATAATGGATTGGATTTATATAGCGCTTTTCTAGGCACTCAAAGCGCTTTACTGGGTTCCAGGTACTATTCATTCACAGACATTCATACCGGTGATGGAAGCGTGGCTGCCATTCAGAGCCCACGGCCCCTCAGACCACCACAAACATACAGCAGTCAGTCACATTCACACATGGACACTTATATTCAGATTAAAAACATCTTCGTCAAGACCAAAGCTAATCAAACCTTCCATGTAAAGTCATTATTCTGAATTAAAGGGATAAATTGAAGGAAATTTAACTGGGTTGCTGAGCGGTGAGTTAAACCTTTTCATAAACCGATTAAAAGAAAAATTGTTCGATGTAAATGATTAAATCTGATTACTTTATGGCTATGTTGTTCTGAGCATGCTCACTAACTGGACCTCGTCGGATACAACATTTTTAATTCAAACTATTTGATATTTAATTTTCATCGGAGGGATTGTAATGAAAGTCAGGAACAATCTACTCTTTAAACAAGCACACAAAAACATTTTTAAATATTTTAAATAGCAACAGTCCGCTCTCACGGAAGCAAACGATGGCAGAACCACTTTGCATGTGTCAAACTAATTATTTAAACCTTTATTTCTACAGGTAAATCCCATTGAGACCGGAGACTCTTTTTCGATGGAGACCTGTTTTCCGTTCCCACGTTACCATTCACACACACATTCATACACCGATAGCAGCAGCTAACTATCGACATTCACACGAGGCAAGGTGGGTGAAGTGTCTTGCCTAAGGACACAACAACTATGACACTATGAAGTGGCAGGGCGGGAATCGAACCACCAACCCTTAGATTAATTGGCCGACCCGCTCTACCACCTGAGTCGTCCCAATTGAACCCTTTTGGCATCATAACATCTGATCCATTCATTGTATTAAACGTCCATGTAAACAGTAAAGTTTGAATCTGCAAACTGAATTGATTCATTCGGTTTGGAGAGATATTATCCATGTTATTAATCAATCAATTCTTATAAACAGTGTGAAATCAACGACACTTAAAGCTGATTATTTTCTATTTTGTGATGATTTAACAAAATTAAAATATATCTATTACACTTTCCATTGAGTCTGTTTTATATGTATTTACTTTTGTATTATGTATTATGCATGTGTGTATGCATTATGCAGAGCAACGCGGTTCCATAACCCGACTGGGCAGGGAACCCTATTGATTTTGAACAGATTTATAATATATACATTTTTCTCTGTGTAAACGTGGGTCCACAGCCCTAACCTTAAGTCTGTGTGATAAGCTAACTAGCAGAGCTAGCACAGACCCCTGCACACAGTAACTATGACAACTGGCATGCCCGACCGGGCAACTGGGAGGTTCCACTGAAGTTCTTGAATAATAAAAAAAAAATCATATTTCTTATTTTATTTTTTTGAATCGCCAAATACAAGTAATCTATCTATGGTATTTAACTGGTGATAATTATTACATTAACGCTCATTTGTGTGCGCATAGTGTCTGCACACGCAGACTCGGCACAACACCGGTGAGCACACACACACACCCAGAGAGGTAGAGAAGAGAACTACACGCAGTAGGTTGATGTGACAGAAAGTCCAAAAGCCAACGAGTAAATTATAAATGGAGTGAGTCGACCCCGACCGTCTGAAAAGCAGCGAAAATATCCGCGTTTTTTAAATGCATTATGCACCCAACGTGAATCTAGTAGTCGCGAGGATGCTAACGTTAGCTCTGCTGCTAGTAGCCTACTACCAGTTAATGTGCAGTTCAACACAAACATCAGCAACAGTTATCAGAGGAGCATCTTTACAGCCTGCATAGATCTCAATAAATGGCCCAGAGGTGTCTGACTTCAGGCGGTGGAAGCTTAAAAGTAAGCTACTGGAAAAGAGTTCAAAACACGGCCTGTCCTGAGCCAACATTTTTTGAATCAAATCAAAATCACTCATACACACATTAAAATAATAGCCTATAATAAAAAATAAAAAAATTAAACTAAAACAGATTGTTGTAGGCCTAAGAAAAGGTTTTGCAGAAAGAAGTTTTAAAGAATTGCTGTTGTAAAAGGAATAAGGTAAAACAAATAAAAATAAGTGCTGTTAGAGTTCTTTACATGATTTGTCTCGTTTGCAGTTATTGTCGGTTTAGAAACAAAAAAGATTACAAATGTTCCAACTCAAATGATATTTGAATAATAGCCTCCACTTTCAGTATGACCCTTAACTCATCTATAACACTGCCCATGATTTGTTTATACATTGTCAATAAAGAGCGAATATAACAATTATTTGAACACGACTAATAGAAACATTTTTTTTATAGGGGCCAGTCAAAATTTACTTCGGGCAAGTAGAATTCAGACCCACCGGGCAAGTGAAAAAAAACCTTTGCGTTGAGCCCTGATGAAGTTTGGAGTTGGGTCGTATAATGCGCGTGGCCTCCGTCTTGGACACAGTCCAGGGGATAGGTCACATTGTTTTATTGTTGATGAACTTCTTGGGTTCTGTGATGCTTTGTGTGTTCAAGAGACTTTCTTAGCCTAACAGGATTTGGAAGGTCTAAATGCATTTCATTGACATAACACTCATAAGGAGTGTATATGTTTCATTGCCTAAAGATGCCATACAATGTTGTGATATTAACTGTAAAAAATTGCAACATATTAATGACTTGTGTGTTTTATATGATTTAATTGTGAAATCGCTTCATGCTGCCTGTAGGCCTTTTTATAAATTCCAGTGTGGGCTTCAGAATACCAAGCCCGGATGGAATGAGCATGTGGCAGGGCTTCATGCCGAAGCTAGGAGGGCTTTTAAAGCCTGGATAGTGTCTGGTAGAGACAGACAGGGACCTTTATTTGAACAGAAGAAACCTGCAAATGTACATTTTAAATACGCACTTCGATACATCAAAAGGAAAGAGAACTCGCTGAGGTCTGAGTCTCTGGCATGTAAGTTACAATATAAAAACTATAATGATTTCTGGAAAGAGATTAGAGCCATGAACAATAGTAAATTGCCCTTACCTACAGATATTGAGGGAGTCAGTGGATCAGATGCTATCTGTCAGATGTGGCGACAACATTATAATGAGTTATTTAACTGTAATGGGAGGAATAATTTTGAGGTTGGATATGTTTATAATAATGAAAATGTGGTTATTAATTCAGAAGAGATACAATCTGCAGTATTGGGTTTAGATGACAACAAAGCTTGTGGTGCTGATGAAATAACTGCTGAACATCTATGCTAGCAGGAAACTTATTACTCTGCTTGCTATATGTATGACAGGATTCTTAGGCCATGGGTCTCTGCCTGAAGCCATGTTACCAGTTCTATTAGTGCCTGTTCTTCAGGACAAAGCTGGCAAAATAAACAGCATAGACAATTATAGGCCCATAGCTTTAGCCAGCATTGTTTCCAAAATCTTGGAGAAAATCCTACCTTCAGGTTGGAAAAGTACATTCTTACCACAGATAACCAATTCGGTTTTAAACGTAAACATGGTAGTGATATGTGTAAATTTGCCTTAAAGGAAATCTTAGACCGATATAATAGCTTGAATTCCACTATCTTCACGTGTTGTATAGATGCTTCCAAGGCATTTGATCGTGTGAATCATCAGAAACTGTTCCTTAAGTTGCATCAGAGAGGAGTGCCTAAAGTCATTATTAGAATCTTAGTCTACTGGTACGCTCATCAGTCGGTGAAATGGGGGATTCTGTGTCAGAACCTTTCTATGTTGGTAACGGTGTACGCCAAGGTGGAATCCTATCTCCTTTTCTTTTTAAAGGGACACTGTGTAACATTTTAAGTAATGTATTAGCTAAACCCAATATCCTCATTCATAAATATGTCCTCATTGGTGTAAAATCACCTCTGCCAATAATCTGAATTATCCTCCTGAGCGGAGAAAAACAAATATTAATATTAGATTTTGTACATTGAGCAGGCAAGTCTTATGGAGGCATCCATGTTTTTGGAATGTCATCAGGTGCATTGTTTAAAATTTAGAATTGTTCTTGTCCTTGAAGGCCACTGTAGCTTCTGTTATTATTCAAAAGGGGTGGGGTTACCCAGGGAGCGTTGCATTCTAGAACTTTCTAGAACTTTCTTGATGATGTCATATTACACACTGCCCCTTTAATGTGTATATGGACGAATTGTCACAGCAGTTGAATGCATGCAATACAGGATGTGTGATTGGCAATAGTCTCATTAATCACCTTATGTATGCAGATGATTTGGTCCTATTTTGCCCATATAGTGCTGGCTTACAACAACTTTTGAAGGTTTGTTCCCAATACGGTGTGGATTTTGATATTCGATATAATGCAAATAAAAGCAATATTATGATAGTCAGAGGCAAAGAAGACATGAAATTGGTATTTCCTGATTTATTTTTATCTGGTACGGCTCTTAAAGTATGTGATGATGTGAAGTATTTGGGCCACCATTTTGTTAATGATTTGTCAGATGATAAAGACATCAAAAGACAGTGTCGTAAGATGTGTGGTCAAGCCAATATGCTTGCACGTAAATTTAACATGTGTTCTACTGCAGTAAAGGTCGCGCTATTTAGAGCATTCTGTACCCCGCTATATACTGCCCATTTGTGGCTTACAGAAAAAGCAATGTGAAAAAACTAACTGTGGCGTATAATGATGGAATGCGGATGCTTCTCAGAATACCGAGATGGTCTAGTGCCAGTCAGATGTTTGTAAATGTTGGGGTGCCTACCTGTCATGCTTTAAGTAGGAATGTGATGTATTGTTTTATGTTTAGGTTGACGGCATCTGAAAACAGATGGTCCACCAATCAACTGTTGCTGGAAGTGCCCAGGTCAAGATACAAGTGCTGGGGTGACCGAGCTTTCTCTGTTGCTGCCCCCAGGCTCTGGAATAAGCTCCCCACGGATATGCGTCTTATCTCTGACCTGGGCCTCTTTAAATCCAAGCTAAAAACGTATTTGTTCAGGATGGCTTTTAATACACAGTAGTATGATGACATTTTGATCTTATTTGATTTTATCTTATTTGATTTTATCTTATTTGATTTTGATGTATTTTTAATTTTTGTTTTTTAAATAGTTTTTATTTATTCTCTCTTGTAAAGCACTCTGGTACACCGAAAGGACTGTTGTAAAGGGCTGTATAAATAAAGCACATTACATTACATTACATTAACAGTATTATTCAGGCATTGGCCAAGCCTGGGCTCAGCTCTGTCAGGTTCTCATCCACACTCTGGAGACCTTGGAGGGAATCTCTGTATACTGCAAGTGTTGTATGCTGATCTCTTATTTTATTTGTGTTGTTTTAATCTGCATGCATTGGTGTGCTTGTTGTTGTTATGTATGTATTGAGTCTATTTGTTATACATTGTAC
>CM049402.1:35403225-35405725 GCA_026929865.2 Hyperoplus lanceolatus
AGAAGAAATTGGAAATGTGACCGTATATGTTTGAAGAGCCATCCATTGTCTAGTAAATATATAACTTTAATCACATAGAATTTCCGAGTTTATTTCACAAAAATGTTTAAATTTAAGTTTGAAACATTTCAAATTCTTCCTCAAAAATAAAACCTTTGCTTATTTATTTTTTTTACACCTTTTTTTACTTCCAAAGGATGTCGACATCTATTATTTATTATTATTTGTTATTTATGTATATTTTATCAACCTAACAATACAGGTTGCGTTCCGAATCGCATACTTTCTACTATATAGTTTGGTAGAAAAAAGATTTAGGATGTCCCGATCCTTGTGGCCAGATTTAGGATGGTCAGAAGTACCCGGATGTCCTACTTCATCCGGCCAAGATTGTTAGTGTTGAAAACTGCATCCTATTTGGGCGATTCTGACCCACAATCCAGTGCGCACGTGAAGTAACATCGACGAAGCCTCCATATGAAAACAAACAGGGATTCGACAGATATAAAAGCAAGAGGCAAGATCAAGGCGCAATGTTATGATGAAATAAGAGAGTAAAGTATGTCCCAATAGTATGCCTACTGCATCCTAACTAGATTCTTTTTATCGTCGGATGTAGTATGTAGAATAGAAAAAAGAAAGAGGAGGAGATTTGGAACGCAACCAGAGTGTTGTTGTTCGCGAATTTACGACTTTAATTTTTAAGATATTTTTTTTTATTTTACGGGAAATTATAATATATTATAGAATTTATTAGCTAAAATCAATATCCTCATTCATAAATATGTCCTCATTGGTGTAAAATCACCTCTGCCAATAATCTGAATTATCCTCCTGAGCGGAGAATTACAAATATTAATATTACATTTTGTACATTGAGCAGGCAAGTCCTATGGAGGCATCCATGTTGGTTGGAATGTCATCAGGTGCATTGTTTAGAATTTAGAATTGTTCTTGTCCTTGAAGGCCACTGTAGCTTCTGTTATTATTCTAAAGGGGTGGGGTTACCCAGGGAGCGTTGCATTCTGGAACTTTCTTGATGATGTCATTTTACACACTGCACCTTTAATGTTGAAAATCCTCAAAATAATTAATAGTGGTATTAATAGTATTTATTTCTTAATTTTCTTTTTTTCCTTACACCTTTTATTTACTCCCAAAGCTGCATTTCCTTCTATCTATTATGTATTATCAGTTGTTCTTTATGTAGCACTATATTCGATCAACCTGCAACAATACGTCTTATTGTTTATCAAATCAAATCAAATCAGTTTTATTTGTATAGCCCAAAATCACAAACACATTTGTCTCAGTGGGCTTTACATTCCATACAATATGATGTATGATACAATATGATACAATATGACACCCTCTGCCCTTACACCCTTAGCTCGGCTGAGAAAAAACTCCCAGTAAAAAACCTTTACCGGGAATAAAAAAAAATTGAAGAAATCTCAGGGAGAGTCGACAGAGTAAGGGATCCCTCTCCCAGGACGGACATGCTGCAATAGATGTCATAAGTAGAGAAAAATCACGAAGGAATTTGATCATTGACCAGGTGATGTGTTTGTCATAATTAATAATAATCCCTATTTACTTTCAAAGCATTCCGATTATCTGACTCTTATTTATTATGATCTGTTGTTTATGTCGCACTATATTTTATCAACCCTGCAATATGTCTGTGCTGTTGTTTGGGGTCAACTGCCCAGTGTCTGTGTACAACCTAATATGTGTGATGTCACCCCCCTCTCACCTTTACTCTGACGCTCTATCACTCTCTCTCATTATCTCTCTCTCACACACACACTGCTGACAAAGTGGGGTCAAATCCACTGATTACACACACACACACACACACACACACACACACACACACACAGGCGTCCCCTATTTTCTGCTTGTCTGTCTGACTATTTTTGTGAGAACCAATTTCAGTTTTAGACATTATAGGAGTAAGGACATTTAGTCTGGTTCTCCCTTTGGGACAGGCCTTTAAAGGGCTGTTTGAGGGTTAACACTAGGTTTTAAGGACAGGCCTTTAAAGGGCTGTTTGAGGGTTAACACTAGGTTTTAAGGACAGGCCTTTAAAGGGCTCTTTGAGGGTTAACACTAGGTTTTAAGGACAGGCCTTTAAAGGGCTGTTTGAGGGTTAACACTAGGTTTTAAGGACAGGTCTTTAAAGGGCTGTTTGAGGGTTAACACTAGGTTTTAAGGTTCAGGTATGAATTAAGTTTATGTTAGGGTTAGTGTAAGGGTTGGGGTTAGGCATTTAGTGTTGATGGTTAGGGTTAGGGTAAGGGGCTAGGGAATGTATTATGTCAATGGGTGTCCTCACAAGTATAGCTGTACAAACGTGTGTGTGTGTGTGTGTGTGTGTGTGTGTGTGTGTGTGTGTGTGTGTGTGTGTGTGTGTGTGTGTGTGTGTGTGTGTGTGTGTGTCTTTATGTCTTTTCGCCTTTCTTTCCTTTCAGTGATCTATGTCCTACAGCTCAATCTT
>CM049402.1:35420725-35425725 GCA_026929865.2 Hyperoplus lanceolatus
AGTATGTGTGTTTGTGAAGGGCAGAGTGTGTGTGTGTGTGTGTGTGTGTGTGTGTGTGTGTGTGTGTGTGTGTGTGTGTGTGTGTGTGTGTGTGTGTGTGTGTGTGTGAAAGGCACAGACAGTATAGCAGAGATGACCTGATGACAGATGGACAGATAAACGGACGGAGAGATGGAGAGAGAGAGAGAGAGAGAGAGAGACAGAGAGGATTAGAAGAGTAAAGGTGCTGCTATGTCGCACTCGGACATGATACACTACACACACACACACACACACACACACATGGATAGAGAGACACACTCACACACACACACACTCACTTTTCAGCTCACACATACAGGCAGGTAGTGGCTCGTGATTTTGACAACAAGCGTTCAAAAAAACAAAAAGTACAAATTTGTGTGCGTGCGTGCGTGCGTGCGTGCGTGCGTGCGTGCGTGCGTGCGTGCGTGCGTGCGTGTGAAAGTGAAAGAGTCACAGAGTATAAATATCTCGGCATCTGGTTAGATGATAAACTCACTTTTCATTTTCACATAAATAATCTTGTTTGTCGACTACGACAAAAAAATTGTCTATTTTTATAGGAATAAAACCACCTTCCCTTTATTTAATAGGAAAGGATTATTGAGGCAGTTTTCATGTCTGTCCTTGATTACGGTGATGTGGTCTACCGGCATGCATCATATTCATGTCTTAAACTCCTAGACTCTGTTTTTCACTCTGCTTTAAGGTTCATTACAGGAGATGCTTATGATACACACCATTGTCTCTTATATGAAAAGGTTGGGTGGTCCTCCCTTAAAGAGAGACGTGACGCACATTGGCACATTTTTATTTACAAAGCCTTGACCGGGAAGCTTCCTCGTTATTTAACTGAAATGCTGCACATTTCAGATGGGCTTTATCAAACCCGCTCCACTGACATGCTCATGCTTTATGTCCCACAAGCCCGGTCTGAGCTGGGAAAGACAGCTTTTAGCTTCAGTGCCCCCGACTCCTGGAACAACTTACAGCAACAAATTAAACTAAATACATTCATATCCTTTGGCCAATTTAAACAGACTATCTTGGATCTGCCAAACTCTACCTGTAACTGTTTTAATTAGGCTATATTGTACTTTATTCCTTTTAATTGCTGCCACTCTTCACCACTTTGTAAATGTTTCACTTGTTTTTTTGTTTTTTTTCTTCTCTTCACTTGTTGTGTATTTGATGTATTTGCATTGAATGTTTTGTTTGTATTGTTGTTTTGAATTTGTTTGAACTCGACGTCATTGTAAATGAGGGTCAGCCCTCAATTGGTCTCTGGAGGATAAATAAAAGTTAAATGAAAAATGAAAATGAAATGTGTGTGTGTGTGTGTGTGTGTGTGTGTGTGTGTGTGTGTGTGTGCGTGTGTGTGTGCGTGTGGTGTGTGTGTGTGTGTGTGCGTGTGTGTGTGTGTGCGTGTGTGTGTGTGTGTCTCAGTAATAGCAGCAATGGATTTACAGCTAAGGACAGTGTGTTTCCCATGAAGGTGTCCGTCTGGTTTAATGATGCAACACACACACACACACACACACACACACACACACACACACACACACACACACACACACACAAACATTGGATTGTAGCTCCAATTGAAACACTTCTAGAAGAACTTTTATTGTCAAAATCACTTTTTGTCAAAATCAGTGAATATCTCCTCATGATCCACTACCTGTCTGTACTGTGTGTGTGTGTGTGTGTGTGTGTGTGTGTGTGTGTGTGTGTGTGTGTGTGTGTGTGTGTGTGTGTGTGTGTGTCTACCTGTCTGTACTGTGTGTGCTCTGAAAAAAAATCCAGCCTAGGCTCTGTAAACGGGTATGTTGCTAGGTACAGTGGGCCCCTTTGTTTATATACCAGTTTACAGAGCTTAGGTTCCAAACTCGCTGTCTTCACCTTTAAGTTCTTTAAAAGGCCAACTGGTGGTTCTAAAATACTGTGTCCCTTCGCTCTTCTGTACTTACTATTTTGGGGTCATAAGTGCACTCACATTAGCCTGGTCCTACCAGACTATCGTACTTCATTTAGCCTGGTCCTACCAGACCATCGTACTTCATTTAGCCTGGTCCTACCAGACCATCGTACTTCATTTAGCCTGGTCCTACCAGACCATCGTACTTCATTTAGCCTGGTCCTACCAGACTATCGTACTTCATTTAGCCTGGTCCTACCAGACCATCGTACTTCATTTAGCCTGGTCCTACCAGACCATTGTACTTCATTTCATTTGTACAGAAGGTCTGGAATCGCTCAATTGACAAACGTTAACTCACTTGAAGGCGGGTGTCTGTTAAAGTTTAAAACTATTGGATCTGCCCAGTGCCACTCTGGATCTGCCAACCAATCGCATGACATAATTAAAATCTTGTGAAATGGCAGAGACAGTGGTTGCGTTCCAAATCTCCTCCTCTTTCTTTTTTCTATTCTACATACTACATCCGACGATAAAAAGAATCTAGTTAGGATGCAGTAGGCATACTATTGGGACATACTTTTACTCTCTTATTTCATCATAACATTGCGCCTTGATCTTGCCTCTTGCTTTTATATCCGTCTCATCCCCGTTTGTTTTCATACGGTGGCTCCGTCGATGTGACGTCACTTCACGTGCGCACTGGATTGTGGGTCAGAATCACCCAAATAGGATGCAGTTTTCAACACTGACAATCTTGACCGGATGAAGTAGAACATCCGGGTACTTCTAACCATCCTAAATCTGGCCACAAGAATCGGGACATCTTAAATCTTTTTTCTACCAAACTATATAGTAGAAAGTATGAGATTCGGAACGCAACCATAGACTAGTAATTTGTAAGTCAACATTCCGGCACATTGTAGGTTCAGAAAGGGGGCTGTGTGTGTGTGTGTGTGTGTGTGTGTGTGTGTGTGTGTGTGTGTGTGTGTGTGTGTGTGTGTGTGTGTGTGTGTGTGTGTGTGTGTGTTCTGCTAATGGCCACAGGACTCATTCAATAAACCGTTTGGTTCTTAATTAATGCTCTAATTAGACTTCCTTCCTCACTGCCACACACACACACACACACACACACACACACGCACTGTCTCTCTCTCTCTCTCACACACACACACACACACACACACACACACACACACACACACACACACACATTGCAATGGAAGTGAGGTGGCCGACCTTGTGATAACCTGTGTGTGTTCATTGTTCAATGACCATGTCGAAGCACACACACACACCCACACACAAACACACTAACACACACACACTAACACACACTAACACACACACACACTAACACATACACGCACACACACACACAGTCTGGTCTTAATTAGTGTTGCAGTCTTTCTCAATTGCTTGTAATAATGTGTTCATTCAGAATTTATGTTTTCAAAATAGTTACACAAACACACACACACACACACACACACACACACAGCCTAGGCTCTGTAAACGGGGTTAATACACAGCCTAGGCTCTGTAAACAGGGTTAATACACAGCCTAGGCTCTGCAAACAGGGTTAATACACAGCCTAGGCTCTGTAAACGGGCATGTTGCTAGCTACGGTGGGCCACTTTGTTTACATAGCAGTTTACAGAGCCTAGGCTGTGTATTAACACTGGATTAAGACTTTTTAGCACACACACAGTACAGACAGGTAGTGGATCATGAGGAGATATTCACTGATTTTGACAGAAAGTGATTTTGACAACAAGCGTTCTCCAGAATCACTAACTGCACCTTTAAAATACATGGACATCAACCTATGTAAGAATGTTGTCTGCTTTATATCATTGTACATTATAATTTCTACTATTTTTTGATGTTTTTTTTATTAACTATATTTCATTTTAGAATCGGGACACAAGATGTAATATGATGCATTAGTCCAGATCTTAAGGTCTCTTTGTAAGGTTTCAACACATGATATTCAATTTATTTGCGTGACCTTACACACACACACACACACACACACACACACACACACACACACACACACACACACACACACACACACACAGACAGACACACACAGACAGACAGACACACACAGACACACACAGACAGACACACACGCACACACACACACACAGACAGACAGACACACACACACACACACACACACACACACACACACACACACACACACACACACACACACACACACACACACACACACTTGGTATCTTTCTGTCCAATCCTTTTGCTCCACATTCTTATAATTCATCTATTTCCAAGTGATTTTATCAACGTTGCATTTAGATTTTTATCATCATTGCGTTAGAGGTTCTGCTCACTTTCATACTTTTAACTATATATATTTATTTATAAACAGATAAAGCTAAAGTGCGTAACATTTTCATATAAATTAATGTTACATTCAAACTGCTCCCCCCTCCCCCTGACACTGGTGCAGGAGCTCAGAAAAATCCCAAGAAGAGCCCAAGAAATGTTTCAGTTGTTGATTCCACTGCTATGAAAAAAAATCTGGACGTACAGCAGAAGGTATAAAATCCATGTGCCATCACTGAAGGCTTTACCTCATGTAGATGCACCGACAGTGTTGTTGTAATTACTCAGAATTCCTCATGGGGGCGACAGAAGTTACGCACAATAGCTTTAATTATAAAAAGTATTTTTTATGGTTTTCACCTAACTATATCATGTATCATGTATAATTGGCTGATGCATTTGATAATGATAAGATTGCACAATATGCACAAAAAACAATGCATAATGTAATGTTCATAATAAAAAATATTAGTCCATACAGTGAAAGTGCATAGTTTTATCTTTGCTCTGTTCTCTTAAAGGTGCAGTGTGTAATATGACATCATCAAGAAAGTTCTACAAAGTTCTAGAATGCAACGCTCCCCGGGTAACCCCAACCCTTTAGAATAATAACAGAAGCTACAGTGGCCTTCAAGGACAAGAACAATTCTAAATTTTAAACAATGCCCCTGATGACATTCCAACTATGACACTTTCAAGATGGCA
>CM049402.1:35430725-35445725 GCA_026929865.2 Hyperoplus lanceolatus
CTACTATGATGTGCTCAAATGACTAAATGTTGCGGAGGTTGAACTAATAGTTCTGAGAATTTTCATTCTGATCTGAGAAAAGCACCAAAGCAGCTGAGAAAAACTGTAATCTCATGATCATTGGAGCCTCAAGGAGAAAATACACACACGCGCACACACACACACACACACACACACACACACACTCTCTATCACACACACACACACACACACACACACACACACACACACACACCTCTATCACACACACACACACACACACACACACACACACACACACTCTCTATCACACACACACACACACACACACACACACACACACACACACGCTCTATCACACACACACACACACACACACACACACACACACACACACACACACTCTCTATCACACACACACACACACACACTCTATCACACACACACACACACACACACACACACACACACACACACACACACACACACACACACACACACACACACACACTCTCTCTATCACACACACACACACACACACACACACACACACACTCTCTATCACACACACACACACACACACACACACACACACACACACACACACACTCTCTATCACACACACACACACACACACACACACACACACACACACACACACACACACACACACACACACACACACACACACACACACACACACACACACACACACCTCTCTATCACACACACACACACACACACACACACACACACACACACACACACACACACTCTCATCACACACACACACACACACACACACACACACACACACACACACACACACACACACACACACACACACACACACACACACACACACACACACACACACACACACACACACGCTCTCTCAGTAATGTGACCAGTTGCCTGCAGGTAAAACTTTATTTATTTTTTCTCAGAATTTTCTTGAAACAACATTTTGATCAAACGGCCAAAAAAAGAAAAAGAAAAATGTAGCATAACATAATGTAACATGAAAAGTGCATCTGGTCTCTATATGTAGAGAAAATCCGTTATGAGATCTCAGGGAAAGCAGAGAAGTTTAAACAGATATGTCAGCCTTTCCTGGACTATATAACAGCACTGAAGAGACCTACATGACACCTTGTTGACTTATTATTTTCTGCTTAAACCTGCAGTGTGTAGAATTTTGTGTTTTATTTCCTAGCAGATTTTGTAGAAAGTAATAATAATATCCATAAGTACATTTAATTTAGTGCATAATAGCTGAAAACATTTTTTTGAATTATTATTTTTTCCCTTAGAAAGGGTCTCATATATGTCCATATTTCTGCATATTTTGGACCAAGGCCTAGTGCCGCCACCTTGAAAGTGTCATAGTTGGAATGTCATCAGGTGCATTGTTTAAAATTTAGAATTGTTCTTGTCCTTGATGGCCACTGTAGCTTCTGTTATTATTCTAAAGGGGTGGGGTTACACCAGTGCTTCTCAATTATTTTCTGTCATGCCCCCCCTAGGAGACTGAAATTTTTTCGCGACCCCCTAAATTGAAATACTATTGAGAACCTGCTAATATTTATTTATTTATCTATATAAGAGTTATATATGAGTTTGAGTTGCTAGCACCAGCATTCTGCATACAATCACCTTATTATTAAAATAGATTAATAAAATTTGCTGACATCTGCAACATCTTAAAACAATTTCCAAGTTTATTAACTCAATTTGTAACATTTAAACAAGACCGTTCAGTCTGTGTGAATCTCAAAACACAGAACCAAGAGCAAATGATTCACTGGGGTTTTCATTTAATTAATAACATTTTTAAACAGTAAACATTGGTCACTTGTCAGTCAGCTTCATCGGCTTATTCCCTTTCAAAAATATATATGACTTAAAAATAAACATTACTCTTTGTGTGCAACATTTGCAACAATATTTAATGTACAATTTGCATACTTTCCCTGAACATAACACAAGACATTAAAAAAGCCTTGAACCCTGTACTATTTGAAACTGGCAGCTACATCAGTTTGAGCTTTTTTAATATAACTAAATTCACCTTCACAATTATTTTGAACTTATTTCTCTATTTGTCTGTTTTATATGAACACATTCTGCTTATAATACACAAAAATACAATTTGCTCTGTATTTTAGTGGCTGCAGTGAGCCCTCTTTGCAGTGCACATCATTCCAAATCTGGGCTTCAAACTTGATACTGCTACTCTTAACTCTTGCTCAATGTTAAGCTGGGACCTGTACTTTGTCTTGAGTGCAGCAACAGTGGAAAAGCCCATCTCACACAGATAGGATGTGGCAAAGGGTAGTAAGATGTTGACAGCCTTCTGTCCAATGAGTGGATACTCCCTTTCTTTGTAAGATCTAAATTCTGTTACACTTCTGACCCTTGGTATAATGTTTATTTAAGAAAAAAAAAAAAATATATAGGGGAAGGTGGGGTGATTTGTGCAACTTTTTACTCAAAGTGATTTTCAAGTGAGGCCTTGACAGTTATGTCTCCAACTCAAATATGTACATATATTTCAGGATGTTGTGCATCCCTGGCAATAAAAACTTTGGATCTGGAATAAACTGTTTAAGAAATATAGCTTTCGGAAAAAAAGTTGTCTTGTCGCACAAATCACCCCACTACGTGGGGTGATTTGTGCGTCATTGTGTCACAATGACAAAGTCACCATCATCATCTTTCTGGCCATCTGAACTCTCATCAGTGGTGTCGTTAAGTGGAATGGAGATGTCACTCTCTCCTGAGCTACTGTAGACAATCACTTTCTTTTGGTGACCAGCGTATACAGCCATGCCACTGGCACAACTCTCAGAAATGTACTTTGCACTAGTTGCTCCGTGCTTGTGGAACCAACTGCCACCTGACAAATGTGATTCCCCCTACATTTCTGCCTTTAAATCAAGGCTCAAAACCCATATGTACACCCTGGTGTTTCCTCCCCATTAACCTCTGCACTACTTACTTACCTCTGCACTACTATCTGTGTTTATGTGGATGTATGGGCTTTACGTCTTTTATTTTGGTTATTGTTATTTTACCTTCATTGTTTACCTACTGAATGCACTATGTACAGCACTTTGGACAGTGCAAACTGTCATAAATGTGCTTTTATAAATACATTTTACTTACTTACTTACTTATAACTCACCCAGGCCCTTGCGCACAAATCACCCCATCCCCAGAATTTTGGATAATAGGCATGATGCAGCAATTTAGGGTTGACATTGTGCTAACTATATAGACTCAAAGTGTAGCATACCAAAGCACTAAAACATGTGTCAAATGTTTTCAAACGTGTCTATAATTGTTCAGACACAATAATCAAAAAACCTTGATCATGGAAATTTTACTTTGAAAGGCAAAACACAGTTTTTTGAGCTTAAATGTGCTTATATCTTATTCCTTGTGTCTCCCTTCTTTACAGGATGAGTCAAATGGATGGCTCTTCTTAAATATGTGGTCACATTTCCAATTTCTTCCACGGTTTTCTAGAAACAAGGGGTTTTGCAACTTCCAAAATGCACAAATCACCCCACCTTCCCCTATAAAAAAAAAAAAAAAAAAAAAAAACACCAAGTCCCCCCTGCCGCTCGCCCCAGGGGGTCGCGCCCCACCATTTGAGAAGCACTGGGTTACACACTGCACCTTTAACATTTACCTTTAGTTTAAACAAAGTCCTTAGAAACCTGTAAAGTAGAGGACGCCATGTTAGCTGTTTGTTTTGTTTTGTCTTTTGTTTGTGTGTTCACTTCTTCAGTTGTCTCTAATAGGTAAACATAGACACACACACACACACACACACACACACACACACACACACACACACACACACACACACACACACACACACACACACACACAGTTCAGTGGTTGGCGTGTTTAGATTTTCTTACTGAAGTCTAATCTGCTCCATGGTGACCCTGACGGCTATTTATAGAACAGCTCAGCCCGAGTTTATATCAAGAACACACACACACACACACACACACACACACACATGCTGACGCACACACACAGACACACACACAGACGCTGACACACACACACAGACACACACACACGCACACACACACACACACACAATCACACACACAGATACTAGACACACACAAAAACTCTCTCCCTCTCTTTCTTTCTCTCTCTCTCTCTCTCTCTCTCTCTCTCTATCACACACAAACACACACACACACACACACACTCTCCCTCTTTCTTTCTCTTGCGCTCTCTCTCACACACACACACACACACACGCACACACACCCACACCCACACACACACACACACACACACACACACACACACACACACACACACACACACACACACACACACACACACACACAGTAGCCCAGGTATGTACTCAATGCTCACACACTCCTCCATGCAAACAGACACACACCCTTCACACATTCTCTCACAAAGGAACAGTCCCCATTGAGACGTCTGTGTTTACATAGACTTACATACATCTCCTTTACACAATAACTTTGGCCTTAGTGTGTGTGTGTGTGTGTGTGTGTGTGTGTGTGTGTGTGTGTGTGTGTGTGTGTGTGTGTGTGTGTGTGTGTGTGTGTGTGTGTGTGTGACAGTATGTGTGTGTGAAATGTACATCATCACGTGTGTGTGTGTGTGTGTGTGTGTGTGTGTGTGTGTGTGTGTGTGTGTGTGTGTGTGTGTGTGTGTACAGTATGTGTGTGTGAAATGTACATCATCACGTGTGTGTGTGTGTGTGTGTGTGTGTGTGTGTGTGTGTGTGTGTGTGTGTGTGTGTGTGTGTGTGTGTGTGTGTGTGTGTGTGTGTGTGTGTGTCTGTGTGTGAATGTCTTGCACCCTAACTTTAACCTTAACATAGACATGTGATTTTCTCAATAGATTTGAAATTTCATAAGTAGAACCTCGCTGTGTTAAAGGTGCTCCGAGGAACTTTCAGTGTGTGTTAATTCTAGCGCCCCCTTTGGACAAAAGCGGTAGTGTTTTTACTACGCCAGCTGTTGTTCCTGGGTGAGCGTATACCCATGACAAAGGCATTAAGAAAAACTATATAAAAATAGCATTCTTTGCACTGATGGTCTCGTTTTGCTGTTACATGTAATTTATGATCATCAGAGGAAAAAGTAGTTTATCAGAAATATTTAAAAGTTCCTCGTAGCTACGTTAAAGGTAGAGTCAGTGATTCTGGAGAACGCTTCTTGGTTGCTTTTTGTCTTTAAATGCATTCATTTTGATTATCCTGTTTATCTCAAGCAGCATCTAGTTCCATTTACTTCATCATATTCACTTAGACACATTCAACAACCTTTGTTTTTCTTGTCCCTAGAATATTTAAAGAAGTTGGGAGACGAGCATTTAAAGACCTACTTCACCGGTGGGAATATGAAGGTGTATTGAACTCTGAGATCCTATGTAGTATAAATGTGCAAAAAAATAATGAAATCGGATCATCCTAGCCTGAGAAAAGGCAGAAAGAGTGTTTTATGGTCTCACTGTCTAACCCTACAGTTTCCTTCTTGTGACATCACAGTAAGGGTTAGGATTAACAGGACAGCTGGGCCAAGGGAAGACTGAGGGAAGACTGAGGGAAGAAAAACCTCATTCATTATATTATAAGAGTGATTTTATAATGATATGGGTGAAGTATTCCTTTAAGTTTAAAGCCCCTTCTATCTGGAATAAATTGCCTTTTTCACTTAGATCAATCACGTCTTTACAACGCTTTAAGATTTCTTTGCTTATTTATCTTAAATCACCTGTGTATGTGCTGTGTGTGTTTGTTTTGAGGACCCCCTTGAAAACGAGATGAACACACACATACATACACACACCCTATAAAACACACACAGACCTGATGATGTACATTTGACACACACACACACACACCCTATAACATACCCATAAGCGAAGGGAGGACGAGGACAAAGAAGGTAACAGACGGAGACACATACAACAGGGACACTATAGTGGACCATGTCATAGATCATGGCCTATCAATGAGGGAGCCTGGACAGAGAGTGCAGCCCAACCTGAGTCGCTCCATAATTAGGAGATTTAGACTGGATATCAGGTGATCATTTCCCTGTTGCTTCTCTGAAACTGGGCAGTTCACACTTCTGCAACGCGAACGCTCTTGCACAACTGAGCCTTAACAGCATCAGCACCCCACTCCATGTACAT
Organism: Hyperoplus lanceolatus; assembly: GCA_026929865.2. Lineage (NCBI taxonomy): Eukaryota > Metazoa > Chordata > Actinopteri > Uranoscopiformes > Ammodytidae > Hyperoplus > Hyperoplus lanceolatus. Next base: position 35,436,915 of record CM049402.1, read on the forward strand.
GGCCCCCATAAATTAAGTATTTGCGGAACATACTGTGGTTATCGAGGTCCTCTTGGCGACGATCGATTTCTCCTATTCCAAACGCCTGACCAACATGACCTGGTCAAAGAGACGCCTTCATGGGAGGCTTGGTCACCGTTTTCAAAAAAACAAACAAACAAACACAGGTGACAAAATCAAAACACTAAAAATGTTGTTTCAAAGTGTATGAACATGCAAAGGCATAATTCTACTGATAAAGCATTCATACAGTGTTTTTGCATTCTGCACACCACAGTGTTCAATGAGTGCTTGGAATGTCTACTCATATGATGTATGTTTGTCATATGAAAAGAAAACACCATTTAGTGAAGAGTTAACATTCTTTTGAGGGTAAAGTGCTTTAGCAAGAGAAGTGAAGGACTTTGCATGTTGTGTTTGAGTTGGAGATTTGTGTTTTAGTTTTTTTTTGTTCAATATTAAACCAGAAATAACAAGTAATCATGCATTGTATTCGATTAACTGATTTCAGTTCAGCATATCTACAACTGTATTTTTCTTCATTCTCCAATTTTATATCAACCTTTTATGATAAGAAGTGCCTTTTCTCAAAGACAATTAAATTGAAATATTAGTAATGTAGATAGTTTAAAACTTGCTGTGAGCATTACCAATCAGAATGTAAAAATAATGGATTTTAAAAAAGCATATCATTAGCCTATTCCCTTGCTGTTAGATAACTATTTACTTATCTTTTTCATCATGCTACTTTTACTTACAGTTTTTGACGATTGCTTACACACATGTTGCAGACTTTGGCCCACTGTGTCAAAAACTAACACACAGGCCGAATAGACAAAGCACATGGAGATAAACTTCAACTTATACGGCAAAATGAAACTCTTGAAACAAACCTAACAATCCCATTTCAAAACTGTTTTTGCATCAAACAATACACACATACACTTTTGAATAATTTTCTCCTAGCAGCAACAACACACAGATGTCATTTAATACACAGCTGCATTCAGTACTTTGGATGGTTTTGACTTTAAAAGTCTCACACTGATTTTTTTTTTTGGTGAAAGATTGATTCACTACAGTTCATCTACGTATACATATGAAAATAAAATAAAAATCTCTGAAAAAAGTGTATTTTTGGTAACAAATATGGTTTTGCAAAACAAAAAACAACAGGTAGGATGCAGAGAAAAAAAAACAGTGTTGTAAGGAATGGGGTGGGTGGATTATGAACTCCTTGGATACCGCCTCACGCTGCGTCTGCCACATCGCCTCATCGACATCATATGAAATGTCATCCTTGAGAACCATTGCTTTAAAATATTCTGATATCCAGTTTAAAAGACCCATTGTTGCTTTTGTGTAGTTGGGCTGGACTTTCTGCCCAGGCCTCTATGATAGGCCATTATCTATAACATGCTCCACTATAGTGACCCTGTCTCCATATCTGTTGCCTTCTTTGTCCTCATCCTCCTACCGTCTTCTCTCTTGTCCCTTCTTCCCTGACTCTTACTGTCTCACAAAAGACACTGAGCCTACCTGGGGCCTCATTTATAAAGCTCATGTGGGATTCACGTGGAAGCTGGCGCATTTGAAGAAATGTAGGATGTACGTGCGAACAAAATATTCGGATTTATAAAACAGTGCGTACCACGTCCCACGCCTGTTTCCCCTTATAAATCACAATCAACTCTAAATGTGGCGCAGACTTTGCGGGCTTTACGTACCGCCCATATTTACCCATACATAGTCATCGACACCCAAATTAATATCATTTATTGAGTGCATGAAGGCGGTAGTGGCACCGCCGACTGAAAGGGAAATGGAAAATAGACTCCACACGGTGTGATCACTGCGGTCACCCCGAAGTACCCGTTGAGAAGTGGCGACCAGGGAAAATATAGTTTGGTGGCAGTGTGAGCGTAAAGGCGTCAGAGTGCAGCCTCTGTGGCGATCTCTGGGGAACGCTTGTGGCCGAAATAAAAAGAAGCGATCCGACATAAAAAGTGGACGCAAACAAGTGCATATCCTCACACAACAGTGTTTGTGCTTACGAGCGGGGACACTATAGACCCCCCATGAGATACAGATTAGGAGAATTCATCCCGGCAGTGGCGGGCGGCGGAGGGTTAATAATAAACTTCACAGTCCCTTTCAAAACACAATTGCGACGTGTTTAAACACAAAGAAAACACATAGATAAAACGGATCAAAAGCCGTGAAAAAAATCACAGTAGCCTATATGATGTACAGTAGGCCGTATCATTAGTGTATGAAAAGGTACACTCCTGTCTGCCTGACTGAGGCACGAGAACAGCGTCAGTGTAAAGTATTAGGCTGTATTCCACCTCAATATTATCAGAATTAATTCCACAACATGCAGATAGGTTATTCTAACTGCAGAGCTTATTCGAACGCTATTTTGTTTATATTTGCACTCATATAGCCTATCTCCGTTTGTAGGCTATGTAAGATCCTAATTCGTTTTGTTTTTGTTGGTATCACTCCATGGAATAATCCGTGGAGGCATTTGTTCATTAGTTGTAAGAATGGCTTCATCCGTTTTGCAAAGGAACTCCCAATATATGATAGACCTACATGGCTTATAATAGGCCTATCTGGATTCATTTTACACAAACACATTCGTTCTCGCACTTCATACATGTGCCGACGGAGTCGCCGTTTCTCCTTTCTCCACTTTCTGTGCGTACGCATGGGTCAGAGTTTGCGTGGAGGACCGCACATCTCCCGTCAAGTTTGGTTTTTAGAAATCCCAATATTTGCTTAGAAATTGGCGTGCGCCCTCTTTCTGGCGCATCACAACGCTTTATAAATGAGGCCCCTGGAGTCTATTTGTAGTGCTAAGGCTCACAATGATTGGTATTCAATTAGTTTTATTTTGTATATTTCATGTGTGTGAGTCTGTGTGATTTTCCAAGTTTGATTGTGTTTTGTACTTTACATAGGTGTGTTTTCCCAATGATTGCAGGAGATTTCATTTTTGAACAAAGTGTCTTGTGTAAAAAACAGTGTGTAGTGTTTTGCAAGAACTGTTTTGGAGATTTTCAAACACAGTGCAAAGCATATTTTGTGTTTGTGGGGTTGGTGCTGTGTTTAGGGCATGGTCACCAAAGTTAGAGGTTGTGATGCTTTGGGCCTAGCAACCACTATTAGTGTAAGCATTAGGCAAAAACTGTAATGGTGGTTACCTATGGATGTTGAATTGGAAATAGCAGTAGCTAGGTAGCTGGGCACTGTTGAAGCATGTGAGCTAGCCCATCGTGAAAGATAATAATAAAATAACTCTACACACGACTTACAAAACAGAGGAATATATAACTACAGAAAAACACGTAAATAACCATACATAATGTAAAAAACACTAGCAGCCGACTGACTTACCAGGACCACGCAGACGTGCGTTGCCTAGGCGACTGTCTGAACAAGAAAGCGCTGCAGTAAATATAAGTATTACTGCATGGGTCTACAATATGAATACGTGGTGTCGCCGTAGCAGGCAATCAATGATGATCGTCTGCTCTGCGATGCGGTCCTCATATCGTGTGCAGGCTCCTCAGATCGTGTAGTGACAGGTACCAGATCGACTCGGGCTGCCAGATTGACTCGGGGTCCTAGATGCGCGATTATGACGCACTACCTGTAAACGTTGTCTTTTAAATGCGCATGCGCTGTGGTTATCCCGCTATCTCGGTAAGTATTAAGGTGAACGATCTCCATATACAATAACTCAACGTTGTTCAAACGTTAATGTGCATATTCACAATATCTCCGAACCTTGTTCAGTTGTAAACACGTAAAAGAAACAGTCTGCTTTAACAGTAATACTTTATACATTTAATGTATAAAGTATTATTAAACAAATATTTAATTTAGCAAACAGGGTTAAAACCGGGATAAAACCTGCTAAACTATAAATTTATAAAATAAAATATAATTTAACCTTTACATAATGAGAGATGACTACTATAAGCCTAACGCAACAACCTACTTTAAACCTTGCAGAACGAGAAATAAATCTATCTATGAGCCTACTGAATAAGCTATCAGCTAGCGCGATCTTTTACATGTTTGAGTTTCACACAGATAGTATAAACTATCTATAGTTAGCTTACTCACTAAGCTATCGCGATCTTTTTAAATGTTGTTTTAACGCTATCAAGCTTTTAAATGTTGTTTAAGTTTCACACAGATAGCATACAACGGTGCTTCAGTTCACACTGTATGTAATGTAGTTGTGTATGTCCACATTGTGTTGCCGTAGCGTAGCGGTATCTATGGTGACAACGTCAAGAGTCGATACGTCATCAGTAGGCGCAGGACCCCGAGTCGATCTGGCAGCCGGAGGTTGCGTTCCGAATCGCATACTCTTTCTTTTTTCTATTCTACATACTACATCCGATGATAAAAATAATCTAGTTAGGATGCAGTAGGCATACTATTGGGACATACTTTTCTCTCTTATTTCATCATAACATTGCGCCTTGATCTTTTTATATCCGTCGCATCCCCGTTTGTTTTCATATGGAGGCTTGCCGATTCACTTCACGTGCGCACTGATTGTGGGTCGGGAAATCCCCAAATAGGATGCACTTTTCAACACTAACAATCTTGGCCGCATGAAGTAGGACATCCGGGTACTTCTAACCATCCTAAATCTGGCCACAAGAATCGGGACATCCTAAATCTTTTTCACATACTATATAGTAGAAAGTATGGCCTCGAACGCAACCCGAGTCGATCTGGTACCTATACCGGAATGAAACAGCGCTGTAGGTGTGACGAAACATTTAGCGCCGCGCCGGTCAGCTGCTTTACAACAACAACACTGGCCGGTGAACTGGTGCTTCTGTGTGTGTGTGTGTGTGTGTGTCTGTGTCTCTCCCTCTGTGTGTGTGTGTGTGTCTCTCCCTCTTGTGTGTGTGTGTGTCTCCCTCTGTGTGTGTGTGTGTGTGTGTGTGTGTGTGTGTGTGTGTGTGTGTGTGTGTGTGTGTGTGTGTGTGTTTAGGTTGTTGTTTCCACTACAATTAACGTTGACGGTCACGTCCTCTCGGTTTCCGACAACATGTTTGTTCACAACAACTCAAAACATGGCCGCCGCGCCAGACGCCTGGACCCCTCTGAAGGTTAGTCTGTCTGTCTGTCTGTCTGTGTGCCTATCTGTCTGTGTGTGTGTCTGTGTGCCTGTCTGTCTGTCTGTTTGTCTGTCTGTCTGTCTGTCTGACTACCTATCTAACAAAAAAATCCATGTATAGGCATTAAAAAATTAATTTTCATAATTTTTTTAAGCAGAAAATGTCTCATGAATCAGACAGTGAACAACATATGAACAAATCCTTCTGTAATAACCTTCAGAATAGTGCTGAGAATGATTATGGAAAGTTTAGTCGATGTAAGTGCTTTAGAAGTTGAGATTAAAAGGGCCGTTAAAGATGGTTGTATAGGAGAAATATACAGACACAAACAGACAAGGTTTAGTCAAATAAACACCTGAATGTACATGTTGGACCTTTGATTTATACTAGTATGAAAGAAGACATGCTATGGAAGAGAGGGAGAGAGAGGGAGAGAGAGATAGAGTATGAAAGAAGACATGTTATGGAAGAGAGGGAGAGAGAGGGAGAGAGAGAGTATGAAAGAAGACATGTTATGGAAGAAAGGGAGAGAGAGAGGGAGAGAGAGAGAGAGAGAATGAAAGAAGACATGTTATGGAAGAGAGGGAGAGAGAGGGAGAGAGAGTATGAAAGAAGACATGTTATGGAAGAGAGGGAGAGAGAGAGGGAGAGAGAGAGAGAGTATGAAAGAAGACATGTTATGGAAGAGAGGGAGAGAGAGGGAGAGAGAGAGAGAGAGAGAGTGAAAGAAGACATGTTATGGAAGAGAGGGAGAGAGAGAGAGTATGAAAGAAGACATGTTATGGAAGAGAGGGAGAGAGAGAGAGAGTATGAAAGAAGACATGTTATGGAAGAGAGGGAGAGAGGGAGAGAGAGAGAGAGAGTATGAAAGAAGACATGTTATGGAAGAGAGGGAGAGAGAGGGAGAGAGAGGGAGAGAGAGAGTATGAAAGAAGACATGTTATGGAAGAGAGGGAGAGAGAGGGAGAGAGAGGGAGAGAGAGAGTGAAGAAGACATGTTATGGAAGAGAGGGAGAGAGAGGAGAGTATGAAAGAAGACATGTTATGGAAGAGAGTGAGAGAGACGGAGAGATAGAGAGGGAGAGAGAGAGAGTATGAAAGAAGACATGTTATGGAAGAGAGGGAGAGAGAGAGAGTATGAAAGAAGACATGTTATGGAAGAGAGGGAGAGGGAGAGGGAGAGAGAGAGAGAGTATGAAAGAAGACATGTTATGGAAGAGAGGGAGAGAGAGGGAGAGAGAGAGAGGGAGAGAGAGAGTATGAAAGAAGACATGTTATGGAAGAGAGGGAGAGAGAGAGAGTATGAAAGAAGACATGTTATGGAAGAGAGGGAGAGAGAGAGGGAGAGAGAGAGGGAGAGAGAGAGAGTATGAAAGAAGACATGTTATGGAAGAGAGGGAGAGAGAGGGAGAGAGAGAGAGAGGGAGAGAGAGGGAGAGAGAGGGAGAGAGAGGGAGAGAGAGAGAGTATGAAAGAAGACATGTTATGGAAGAGAGGGAGAGAGAGAGGGAGAGAGAGGGAGAGAGAGAGAGAGAGAGAGAGAGTATGAAAGAAGACATGTTATGGAAGAGAGGGAGAGAGAGGGAGAGAGAGAGGGAGAGTATGAAAGAAGACATGTTATGGAAGCAGAATATACAAAAATCTCAAAACCAACCAGCGCTTGAAAAAACTATATTTTTTATTATTAAAAAAGGGCAAGAAAAGTCAACTTAAAAAATGCCTTTTTTTAGTGGAATATCCCTTTAACTATTCCAGCGTTCTCCACTGGAACAAATGCTCTGTTCTCCACTGGAACAAATTCTCCATTCGTTCATAAAATCAAATAAAAATCTCTCCGTTCGTGTGTAAACTTCACGCGATGAAACTCGACTCCTCGGCTGGAAGTCGGACGTTACATTTCCTCTGTCGCTGTAAACCTTTAATAACGTCTTTTCGCCTCCGATCTCGTAAAACCCAAAACCGACCGCTATGATGTCATAAGGGCTGGGGTTTGATTCAGCCAACTCACACTGCCAGACGGGCGGGGCTTAACCACACACACCAATACAAGGAAACTGTTAATGATATTTGTAACACTGTTGAAATTGGCAAACTGTCAATCACATCCCCTGAGCCAATCACATCCCCTGAGCCAATCACATCCCCTGAGCCAATCACATCCCCTGAGCCAATCACATCCCCTGAGCCAACCCCCATTCCCCAGGTGAACCAAATCAGCTAATTAAGCATTCGGGCAGCAGGACACAGTTAAAACCCCCAGTCAATCAGAACTTTTGTGAGAGCAGCACGACACAGGAGAGACACAACTATGAATTCGGTCTATTTGCACTATCCTACTGTTTATTTGCAATGAAGAAAAGTGTTTTTTTTCAATGCGTTTTTATTTTCGTACATTATTTAAATAAATAAAATGTATTGAGTTGAGTTTTGAAAAACAGGGGGTTCGTCTTATAATCGGGGTTGTCTTATACTCGGACCAATACGGTACAGTGTTTTTTCTCCACACAATAAAGACGTAAATAAACATTTCCTTTGTAAAATTTAGAATCAAAAACTTGAATTTTAATGAATAAATAAATGGAGGCAATTCCAAATGAAGCAAAGTTATCTTCTTCTACGCATATGCGCACCTAGTTTGTGGCCTCTACATTCATTCTCGCAATTTATTTAAAATGACTGGCGTTCTCATTTTATTTCCATAACCTGTGTTATGATGACGGGGTTGTTTGCTCCACGGTCATGTAAACTTGCTGCAATTGTTGCTCAACGTGACTCAAAATATTAGGCTAGAATATTTGCCCCATTTTATCTGCTTTCTGCCCCTTGTTGTGATCGTGATTATTTTATTATGTGTGTTCTGGTCATTAGAGCATGATTAAACATGGCACCTTTAATATGGCTGTAAAAAAGCTTGTTGCATTTTTTTTAAGGTGTGGGGTGGGGGTGAGTCAACCCGGTTGGGACATAGAAGGGGGTACGTGGCTAAAAAAGTTTGGGAACCGCTGGGTTAGACAGTGAGACCATAAAACACTCTTTCTGCCTTTTCCCAGGCTAGGATGATTTTTTTTTTGCACATTTATACTACATAGGATCTCCGAGTTCAATACACCTTCATATTCCAACCGGTGAAGTAGGGCTTTAATTCCCAAGAAGTTATCTTTAACGAGTGTAATCCCTCATCAACCAAATCCATAATAACCCTTAATTTAACATCCAGCTCTGGAGAAAGAAATGAAGAGACCACTCCAAATATTCAGTGTCTCTCGCTTTACTATTTATAGGCATATGTTTGAGTAGAATGAACATTTTGGTTTTATAATATAAACTACTGACAACATTTCTACCAAATTCCCCCCAAAAATTGTTGTCATTAAAGAGCATTTCCATGAAGTAATGTAGAGATGAAGATTGAAGAAAAATCCAGACTGGTCTATTTTTTTCCAGAGCTGTGAATGCGAAAGAATGAAACAAACCTTAAAATAATTTTTTACAAAGTCAGAAAGTATCAGCAGGTTCAATTTTCAGTCACAAAAAAATATAACTAAACAAACTTCTTGACACTATCTTTTAGTCTGAGATAAACTCCACCCGTCTGGGGCATACAGTGAGTGAAACAAACCCCTTTTAACCAGTTTGCCACCAGCCACAAAATATTGTA
>CM049402.1:35463225-35465725 GCA_026929865.2 Hyperoplus lanceolatus
ACTGACACTATAGTCTACGAATGGGAACTAGACGAAACTGTTAGGGCGGGACGAATGGAGAAGAGATCCAATCAGAACTACTCTTTTTGTGGGACAAGTTGGGAAGAAATCCAATCAGTGTAAAGCAGCGAATACAACCCTGTATCGACGGGAGACTGCGCAGGTGTGAGCGGGTGGAGTGAGCCGACGTGCAGAAAAACTGCGGTATGATGGACAAAAATGATAGTCAGGGATATCCTGCCCGTTAACGATGTCTAGGGGAACGGCTAAGTTCCGCGATCTGTTTGTAGTAGGCTCTGTCTCGAGCTTGAATGCACAGAGCCATGTGAAACTGCCGCCTCCGTCCGTTAGTTTCTGTTTTTAAGTTACAATCAACTCCGACGCATGGACAGCGTTCAATTAAAACCTCTAATTGTATTACCTAAAAGGCTTTGATGCAAAAGAAGTCCGAACACACACAGCGGCAGCAGTGTTGCTTAAAGGAAGGCGCAGTTGCTCAATTTTATCCGCACCTCAACTGCGTGCTGCTGCTGCTGCCCAGGGCCGGCCTTAAGAATCTCGGGGCCCGTTTCAAGACCTAGTGTGGGGCCCCCCACTTTTTTAAAATATTTTCTTTATTTAATTTTTTTTTTATAAATAATGCTTGTGCATGCTCCCCGCAAAAAGAAAAAAAGATTGTGGAATCCAGTTGGTTCATAGACAGATCATGAGATAATGGACCCCCGGGCACAGGCTCTTAAAGCCCCCCCTGCCCCCTATCCAGTCAGGTACACTGATTTTAAGTGAGATTATTACTAATGAAATAGAATACATGTTTTGTATTACAACCATTAAATCTGTGTCTGTATTGCATATTCAAAACTTAATACCATTCAATGAAGAAAAACACTTAGTCGACGAAGTCCGCTGTAGATTTAGTCAAACTAAAATCTGCTTATATTTAGTAGACTAGACTAGACTAAGACTAAAAGATTTTAGATGACTAGAATAGGACTAAGACTAAATGGTGTGATATTCAAAAGACTAAGACTAAGACTAAATCAGAATTTGCTGCCAAAATTAACACTGCACACTGTAAAACTATTACTCTTCAAAAATAAGTTCGAAAAATCCAAGAAATAGGCTTAATAAGGACTATAAGTTGAACAGATTTTTTTTTTAAATAAAGTGAAAGTGTACTTGCTAAGATTTTTCTAAAGGTGCTACCAGGAACTTTTAAATATTTCTGAAACAGTCTAATTTTTCCTCTGATGAACTTAAATTACACGTAAAAGCAAATGAGACCATCAGTGCAAAGAATGCTATTTTGTATAGTGTTGGCGAGTTTGTGTGTGTGTGTGTGTCTGTCTGTCTGTAGGTCTGTTTGTGTGTGTGTGTGTGTGTGTGTGTGTCTGTCTTTCTGTGTGTGTGTGTCTGTCTGTGTGTGTGTGTGTGTGTGTGTGTGTGTGTGGGGGGGTTTCAATTCAGTGTATGGAATATGGAATCTATCTGAAATGATAAGTGTAATATAGGAGAAAGCCACGGACATATAAAGTCTATCTACTCTTCGGAGACATTGCGCTTTTGCACAAGACAAGACACACACACACACACACACACACACACACACACACACACACACACACACACACACACACACACACACACACACACACACACACACACACACACACACACACACACAGTACAAGGCCATCAGCGCAAAACCAAAACAACAGACTACTTAATCAGGTGAGTAGGTGAGAAGGGATCGCCCCAGAGCGCATATTTCAAATTTCACATTTCATCTGCGACCGGTAAATATGAACAAACCAGTCGCCTAGAAAAACAGATGCGTGTGTGTGTTTGTCTGTGTGTGTGTGTCTGTGTGTGTGTGTGTGTGTGTCTGTGTGTGTGTGTGTGTGTGTGTGTGTGTGGGAAACAGCAAAATGATGAATAAATGTAAAGACTCATGTTGTTGTAAACATAGGTTTAGTGTTTGTGAAGCATGGCGGCAAGGTAATGAGCCTGCTGAGATGAACACACACACACACACACACACACACACACACACACACACACACACACACACACACACACACACACACACACACACACACACACACACACACACACACACACACACACACACACACACACACACACACACACAACACACACACACACACACACACACACTCACATACACACGCTTGCTGTGGCTAAGCAGGAAGGGCGGTTGTGTGGTAATCTTAGGGTCGTTGGTTTGATCCCCCCCTCCTGCCACATGTCGAGGTGTCCTTGGGCAATACACTGCCAGTTTACAGAGCCTAGGCTGTGTATTAACGCTGGATTTTGCAGCCCACATACAGAATGGACAGGTAGCAGCAGATCACCTTTCTCCAGAATCAATCACCCGTATTTAAATGTCAAAATGTTTGGGGTTTCCTCATAGATAGTTTGGCCTTAGATCAGTCTCCATAGGGACTTTAAGCAACCACGGTTGAGAGGACGGCTACGG
>CM049402.1:35480725-35483225 GCA_026929865.2 Hyperoplus lanceolatus
AAAACACTCTTTCTGCCTTTTCTCAGGCTAGGATGATCCGATTTCAATTTTTTTTGCACATTTATACTACATAGGATCTCAGAGTTCAATACACCTTCATATTCCCACCGGTGAAGTAGGCCTTTAAGGTGAAGTAGAGCTTTAAGGTGAAGTAGGGCTTTAAGGTGAAGTAGGGCTTTAAGGTGAAGTAGAGCTTTAAGGTGAAGTAGAGCTTTAAGGTGAAGTAGGGCTTTAAGGTGAAGTAGAGCTTTAAGGTGAAGTAGGGCTTTAAGGTGAAGTAGGGCTTTAAGGTGAAGTAGGGCTTTAAGGTGAAGTAGAGCTTTAAGGTGAAGTAGAGCTTTAAGGTGAAGTAGAGCTTTAAGGTGAAGTAGGGCTTTAAGGTGAAGTAGAGCTTTAAGGTGAAGTAGAGCTTTAAGGTGAAGTAGGGCTTTAAGGTGAAGTAGGGCTTTAAGGTGAAGTAGGGCTTTAAGGTGAAGTAGGCCTTTAAGGTGAAGTAGAGCTTTAAGGTGAAGTAGGGCTTTAAGGTGAAGTAGGGCTTTAAGGTGAAGTAGGGCTTTAAGGTGAAGTAGGCCTTTAAGGTGAAGTAGGGCTTTAAGGTGAAGTAGAGCTTTAAGGTGAAGTAGGGCTTTAAGGTGAAGTAGGGCTTTAAGGTGAAGTAGAGCTTTAAGGTGAAGTAGGGCTTTAAGGTGAAGTAGGGCTTTAAGGTGAAGTAGGGCTTTAAGGTGAAGTAGAGCTTTAAGGTGAAGTAGGGCTTTAAGGTGAAGTAGAGCTTTAAGGTGAAGTAGGGCTTTAAGGTGAAGTAGAGCTTTAAGGTGAAGTAGGGCTTTAAGGTGAAGTAGAGCTTTAAGGTGAAGTAGGGCTTTAAGGTGAAGTAGGGCTTTAAGGTGAAGTAGGGCTTTAAGGTGAAGTAGAGCTTTAAGGTGAAGTAGGGCTTTAAGGTGAAGTAGAGCTTTAAGGTGAAGTAGGGCTTTAAGGTGAAGTAGGGCTTTAAGGTGAAGTAGGGCTTTAAGGTGAAGTAGGGCTTTAAGGTGAAGTAGGGCTTTAAGGTGAAGTAGGGCTTTAAGGTGAAGTAGGGCTTTAAGGTGAAGTAGAGCTTTAAGAGGAACATGTAGCCTAAGCCTTTAAGAGCCAAAGAGACAATAAATTAAAATATTTCATATCATGACAACAGAGCAAGGTGTATGTGTTCGCTCTTGGTGCAGTGGTTAGACCCCCCCCCCTTTTCACCCCCCTCCATAGAGTCCTCTGTCTGTCTGTCTGTCTGTCTGTCTGTCTGTCTGTCTGTCTGTCTGTCTGTCTGTCTGTCTGTCTGTCCTCTTCACAGCAGACTCGGATTAGAATCCAGCCCGGGTCGTTCTCTGCATGTCATTCCCCTTTCTGTCTGTCTGTCTGTCTGTCTGTCTGTCTGTCTGTCTGTCTGTCTGTCTGTCTGTCTGTCTCTCTGTCTTCCTCTTCACAGCAGACTCGATTAGAATCCAGCCCGGGTCGTTCTCTGCATGTCATTCCCCTTTCTGTCTGTCTGTCTGTCTGTCTGTCTGTCTGTCTGTCTGTCTGTCTGTCCTCTTCACAGCAGACCCGGGTTAGAATCCAGCCCGGGTCGTTCTCTGCATGTCATTCCCCTCTCTGACACATTTCATCTCTGTCTCTACACACTGTCTGATAAAAGTCTCACTCACTCACTCACTCACTCACTCACTCACTCACTCACTCACTCACTCACTCACTCACTCACTCACTCACTCACTCACTCACTCACTCACTCACTCACTCACTCACTCACTCACTCACTCACTCACTCACTCACTCACTCACTCACTCACTCACTCACTCACTCACTCAAGGAAGCTAGAATAATCAAACCATTCAGTGGAACATTTCAAAGCACAAAATGTTCTGTTGATTCTATTTCCATGTAAGTGTCCTCTGGGGTCAGCTACTCGTGGGAAATGAGAGCTGTGTGTGTGTGTGTGTGTGTGTGTGTGCCGTGTGTGTGTGTTTTACAGTGTTCATATGTGTGTGAATATCTCTCTCCTTCTCTCTCTCTCTCTCTCTCTCTCTCTCTCTCTCTATGTGTGTGTGTGTGTCTTTGCGTGTGTGTGTGTCTCTATCTTTCTCTCTTTCTGTATGTGTGTACTGTATGTGAAGTGTGTGTGTGTGTGTGTGTGTGTGTGTGTGTCGCGTCTCTGCGTCAGTATTTGTATGTGTGTGTGTGTGTGTGTGTGTGTGTGCGTCTGTGTGTGTGTGTGTGTGTGCGTCCCTGCGGGTGTGTGTGTGTGTGTGTGTGTGTGTGTGTGTGTGCATCCCTGCGTGTGTGCGTCTCTGCGGGTGTGTGTGTGTGTGTGTGTGTGTGTGTCAGGCCTCTGCTCTGATTGGCTAAGCGTTGTAAACATTGTGGTTAATAGAGTCACATGAGACTTTTATTTGGACGATGAGTTCAAAGACTTCTGTAAACAACAGTGTCACCAAAACAATCGTAAAGTTAGTTTGAGTTATATAAATA
>CM049402.1:35488225-35493225 GCA_026929865.2 Hyperoplus lanceolatus
GTTCATTTTAAGTGCTTATTCCGATGAGCTTAGATGTTTTTGGGGGCCCCTAAGAAGGATATTCAAGGGTCACTGTGTAGTTTCAGAGGAGGGGGATTTGTTTCCATTCACAGAGCCTTCAGTCAGTTTACTAAACATATTTTCTCTACATGTAATTCTTAGTGTTGAATAATTCTATCATGAATCAAAACTGAATAATTCTAACTAAATTATATAATTTTTAAGAACCAAACGTAAGACTAGAATATGTTTGTAAACCAAATTGTGGTCTCTGCTGCTGTCAACAACAACAGTGAAACAGTAGCACAAACACACATACACACACACACTCACACGCACGCACTAACTCTCTCTCACACACACACACACAGATTATGAACCTTGTGTGACTTTGAACTGTCAAATGAACACACACACACACACACACACACACACACACACACACACACACACACACACACACACACACACACACACGCACTGACGTTATTTCTACTAAAACAAAACAATTACAGAGAATGACCAACTCCCACCAAACCGATAGAGTCACTGAGTTCCTATGACTGTGTGCGTCACGGCTACGACATCTGGGTTTAAAAGTTAACATTGTTACTTAGTGATTCACTACGTTTCACTTGTGCTATTCTACAAGTCAAATCACTTTTTGTGTAAATCAGTGAATATCTCCTCATGATCCGCTACCTGTCTGTACTGTGGGTGCAATTAATACACAGCCTGGGCTCTGTAAACGGGCATGTCGCTAGCTATGGTGGGCCCTTTGTTTACATACCAGTTTACAGAGCCTAGGCTGTGAATTAACACTGGACTTATTTTTAGCGCGCACGCAGTATGGACATGTAGCAAATATTGAAGAGATATCCACTGATTTTGAACCAACATTATTTATATGTCATGTGTAGAGCGCTTTGAATGGCCTTGTGTCTGAATTGTGCTTTATAAATAAACCTGCCTTGTTCTACTATACTAACATTCTATAATATATCCTATTTGGTAAATGGACTTGTATAGCGCTATATCTCCGTTTATCACAGACCCAAAGCGCTTTACATTGTTTCTTTGTACACATTCACCCAGTCACACACACATTCATACACCGATAGCAGCAGCTACCACGCAGGGCTAACTAAGCTAACTATCGGGAGCAATTCGGGGTTCAGTGTCTTGCCCAGGGACACTTTGACATGTGGCGGGGAGACGGGGGATCAAACCTCCGACCCTGCACACCAGAGGCGAACACCCTACCCACTTCGCCACTGCCGCCCCAATCTATTTGTTAGCCACTAATGTGTTAAAAGTGGTCTTTTTTAACTAAACTATATAGAAGTATGTAATGGTCAAAAGGAACAATAGTGACATGTGTAGTGACCAGCCGCTCCCTGTTAACATGTGTTTTCCATCGCCGGGCAGCACTCCATCAGTTACTACTGGGAATAGAGCCGGCCCAAACCAGGATGTGTGTGTGTGTGTGTGTGTGTGTGTGTGTGTGTGTGTGTGTGTGTGTGTGTGTGTGTGTGTGTGTGTGTGTGTGTGTGTGTGTGTGTGTGTGTGGGAATGTGGGGGAGCCTCTTTAGGGGGTCAGAAGTCATTGGGGAACATTGGTATTCAATGTTCAGTGCATGTTGTATACGAGTCAATATACTGTCTAAGCTCTACAACACACACACACACACACACACACACACACACACACACACACACACACACACACACACACACACACACACACACACACACACACACACACCAGGGGCAATATACTGTGTAAGCTCTAAGCTGTGGAGAGGTAAAAGTTGAAGGACAGACAGTGAGCGGTTAGAAACAGGCGTTGTGATGTCACCTATGAGGTCACAGAGAAGAGGCCAATTAGATTTAGAGGAGACAGCACACACACATACACAGACACACACACACACACATGCAGACACACCTACTGTAAACTTGTAGCCTACCTAGGTTTCAAGTGATTCTGGAGAACGCTTGCTGTCAAAATCAGTGACTATCTCCTCATGATCCACTACCTGTCTGTACTGAGTGAATATCTCCTCATGATCCACTACCTGTCTGTACTGAGTGAATATCTCCTCATGATCCACTACCTGTCTGTACTGAGTGAATATCTCCTCATGATCCACTACCTGTCTGTACTGAGTGAATATCTCCTCATGATCCACTACCTGTCTGTACTGAGTGAATATCTCCTCATGATCCACTACCTGTCTGTACTGAGTGAATATCTCCTCATGATCCACTACCTGTCTGTACTGAGTGA
This sequence comes from Hyperoplus lanceolatus, assembly GCA_026929865.2. Classification (NCBI taxonomy): domain Eukaryota; kingdom Metazoa; phylum Chordata; class Actinopteri; order Uranoscopiformes; family Ammodytidae; genus Hyperoplus; species Hyperoplus lanceolatus. The sequence continues at coordinate 35,490,516 of CM049402.1, forward strand.
ATATCTCCTCATGATCCACTACCTGTCTGTACTGGGTGTCTGTCTCCTCATGATCCACTACCTGTCTGTACTGAGTGAATATCTCCTCATGATCCACTACCTGTCTGTACTGTGTGCAGGCACTGAGAAAAAAGTCTAATCTTAACACACAGCCTAGGCTCTGTAATAAGTATGTAAACAGAGTGTATCACTTTACCGTCATGCCCAGTGCATTGCATAAAAGCATCTAATTCTCACCCTCTTTCCCTCTCTGTCTCTGCAGGCTACTCCCGCAACTCCAGCAGTGTGTCTCCCCGCGGCTACGTCCCTAGCTCGACCCCTCAGCAGTCAAACTACAACAGCATCTCTTCTTCTATGAATGGATACGGAGCAGGGATGGCCAACCTGGGAGTACCGGGCTCCCCAAGCTTCCTCAATGGATCCACCAACTCTGCCTACGCAAGTGAGTAGAAAACACAGTCCAATTCAACTAAAAGAAACGGCTAAATAACACATTAAAAACCAAATCTCATCTGTGGTGAGAGGCAGCGAGCACAAAGCATCATTTAGAAACTGTTTATACAAAGCAGCACACACTCAACTGGCTGATATTTTGTAAATTTAGGTGGAAATGGGTCGGAAGATATTTAATCTTTGGAGACTTTGAAACATGCACCAAGCATCCATTAAAAACTGAAACACGCACTTCATATCCATATTGAACTGAACGTAACATCACACCGTTGTGTTTTGTGGAACCAGAATCATCATTTAGCCTGCGCAAGTGAGTAGGAAAAATTATTAATTACATGACACTCAAACTAACCAAATCTCGTCCTTATCAGAGGCAGCGAGCACAACGCATCATTTAAAAACTGTTTATACAGAACACACACACTCTCCTCACTTGGGGATATTTTGGGGGAAAGTGAGTCAAACACACAGTGACATTTAAATTAAAATGATCTTAATTAAAGCTGCTACGAGGAACTTTAAAATATTTCTGAAACTGTCACCAACTCAGGCTACGCAAGTGAGTTGAAAATATTAACTAAATTAATCACTTAAAATAACTAAATCTCATCCTTCAGAGAGGCAGCGAGCACAAAGCATCATTTAAAAACTGTTTATACAAAGAAACACACACACACACACTTCACTGGCTGACATCTTTTTTAGTTTTTAAATTAACCAAATACAATTGCAATCCCCATGTATCTTCATCTAACAATTTACAATGCATTACTCATGTGTCCACCAACTCAGCCTACGCAAGTGAGTAGAACAAAATTATTAACTAAATTAAACACTTAAAATAACTAAATCTCATCCTTCAGAGAGGCAGCGAGCACACAGCATAGCAGTTTGACCTGTTGTACAAATTGAATTTAATTGAAAATGTTTTTTTAATTCGAAAAAGAAAAGAAGAAAGAGCAACGATAAAACAATAAATTAAAATGATGAAACAAGTGGACAGTTACAAACCACAAATGAAAATAAACTGTCTCACAAAGCAACACACACACACACACACACACACACACACACACACACACACACACACACACACACACACACACACACACACACACTTCACTTAAAGGAATACTTCACCCAAACGGAACCAGCGTTCTATCATTATAAAATAACCATTATAATATAATGAATGCGGTTTTTCTTCCCTCAGTCTCCCCTTGGCCCAGCTGTCCTGTTAATCCTGAGCCTTACTGTGATGTCACAATAAGGAAACTGTAGGGTTAGACAGTGAGACCATAAAACACTCTTTCTGCCTTTTCTCAGGCTAGGATGATCCGAATTAAATTTTTTTGTTGCACATTTATACTACATCGGATCTCAGAGTTCAATACACCTTCATATTCCCACCGGTGAAGTAGGCCTTTAAGGATATGTGGGGGGAGGGGCATCGAAACACACAACCACTTTTGTCCAAAGGGGGCGCTAGAATGACCAAAAGCTGAAAGTTCCTCAGAGCACCTTTAAATAAATTAAATATAACCAAATCTCATCCGTTTTGAGAGGCAGCGAGCACCAAGCATCCTTTACAATCTGTTCATACAAAGCAGCACACACTCCACTAAAGCATCTACAAAAATCACAGTGTGTGTGTGTGTGTGTGTGTGTGTGTGTGTGTGTGTGTGTGTGTGTGTGTGTGTGTGTGTGTGAATCGCTTGGATAGTTTTCAGTCTTTTTTCTGCTGTTTTTCTGAAACTGATTAACTTGCCTGGAGTGGAAGTAGCAGGTGTAACGCCTAAACCTCTTCCCTAGTGGTGTGTGTGTGTGTGTGTGTGTGTGTGTTTCTCTCTGTTTCTGTGTGTGTGTGTGTGTGTGTGTGTGTGTGTGTGTGTGTGTGTGTGTGTGTGTGTGTTGTGTATTTCTCTCTCTTTGTGTGTTTGTGTGTGTATGTTTGAGTGCAAGCGAGCGGGCGTGCATGTGTGTGTGTGTGTGTGTTTCTTTCTGTTTTTGTGTGTGTGTGTGTCTCTCTCTCTGTTTCTGTGTGTGTGTGTGTGTGTGTGTGTCTCTTTCTCTCTGTCCGTGTGTGTGTGTTTCTCTCTGTTCGTGTGTGTGTGTGTGTGTGTCTCTCTGTTCGTGTGTGTGTGTCTCTCTGTTCGTGCGTGCGTGTGTGTGTGTGTGTGTGTGTGTGTGTGTGTGTGTGTTGTTATCTGGCGTATATTTCAAAGGGCTCAGTGAGTTCTCAGCGAGTCTAGTGTAT
>CM049402.1:35498225-35503225 GCA_026929865.2 Hyperoplus lanceolatus
CCCTATTCAGGCTGAGTCCAGAAACCAGGAACAATCTTCAAATGTGAAAAAAAAAAAATGATTTCCAGATTTGAAAGGTTTCCAATCAAGAAATCCTCCAGAAAATCCCTGAACAAACGATCAAGTCTTCAGCAAACGATCATACTGTCTTCTAGCGTTTTGATTTCATTTCTGTACAAAAGCTTTTAACGATGTTCCAACTCTTATTCTTAAAAAGGAGGAAAAATGCAGTAAGTTTGTAAATGCTCAAAGAGGCAGAAAAAAGGTTTACTTTCGTTTTTTTTTTACATTTTATTTAATTTTTCTGTTTTGGTTGTGTCTTATTTTGAAAATCTCAAGTACAATACTTCTGTTTTGCGGGTGTTTCACGTGTTAGATTTTAACCATAAAAAACTTGCAGCAGTTTTTAACTCACATTTTAGGCCCATTTACACTTAGCGGTACGGTACAGTTCGGCACGTAACTAATTAAGTTGTAATTTATTAGTCCATTTACACGAGGCACATTGGAGATTGTCTCTTCTTATATCCCCTCTCAAGTTCCCACACTCCATTGGGGGTAGTTAAGGGTACTAAAAATATATATATAAAAAAAAAAAAATTCGCCATTTATTTTTGAATTTTTTTGTGAACCCTTTTTTGGGACCCTTTAGTACGACTTGGTGCCCCAATGAAAAAGTGACAAAAATAGGGACAGCACTGTTCAGCAATGTGGGTACCCTTAGCAACTAAAATAATAATAATTTTTGCCAGTTCTATTTTTATTTTGAATTTTATATTTTATTGCGGAAATGCAATTGAATGCTTGCCGGACCGAAACAAACCGCTAAGTGTAAACCGGGCTTTTCGGTACCAATACTTTCTTGATTGTGCTTATTTTCTATGTATTTATACAGTCTGTTTTGGGGGGTTTTGGGGGGTTTGGTGGGAGGGGAGTTGCTGTGTTTAGGCCTGAACATATATCTGTAAACACTTTGGATGTCTTATACCTTTTAGATATTGTAAAAAGAGTGAAAACAGTGAAAATAAATTTAATTTTTTTTTTTTTTTTTTTTTTTTTTAAAAACTTAAAACAAAATGAAAAACGTCTCGGACATCGTCGGACTGTTTTTTAAAAGCAGGACGTTAAATAAATTTAAAAAATAAATAAAAAATCTCTCGAATTTCATCACTTTTGTATAAAAATGCTTTTTTCCGATACGATATTTAACTTTTTTTGTAAACAAGCATACTTTGTGTTTTTTCGTCCTTTTTCGTGTATAATTGTGAAATGTATAATCATTGATAATTCTTAATTAATGCACTATTTTGTTTTTTTTATTTGTTGGGGCACTTAATAAGAGAAATGCATCTTAGCTATAAAAAAAAAATAATGTAAAAAAAAAAAACTTAACAAAAAAAATATTAAGATGAAGCTAATAGAACAATATGCACCGAAATGTTTTCCTGCCGTTCTGAAAAAAATGGCAAAAATATTCTAAAATTCTAAAATCCTTGTTCATGTGAAAAAGTTTTTATATTTCAGAAGCTTATGACGTCATACTATTCCATCACTTTAGGAACGAGCGTTGTTTTTTTTTTTGGTTTTCTGTTAGGTTGGCAAAACTAGCCTGATATCGCGCTAGCTACACATGTATTTTTCGCAGAACAGTCTGTGGACAATTTAAAGTTAGAATTTATTTTTATTTTTATGCCTTACGATTGACACCACTCCAACTGAACGTCCACGCAACCGTGGTCTGCTTTTAATTTTTTTTAAAGATATTTTTTGGCATTTTAATGCTTTATTGATAGTGTAGAGACAGAGTTGAAATGGGGCAGAGAGGGGAGTGACATGCAGAGAATGACCGCGGGCTGGAATCAAACCCGGGTCCACTGCTGGCCGAGGCCCATGGGGGGGGGACGCCTTACCAACTGAGCTAAGGGCGCCCCCTGTTTTTACTTTTGAACAGTTTGCAATTGTATCGGTTGGAGAAAGATTTTTAGCCAGCTAGTCTCAACGGGCTATTTTTCGGTGTTTAGAAATCTATATTTTCTCATGTTAATATTCAAACCTCGATCTGTGTCTGTGTTGGTGAGAATGATTGTACGGTTTTAAAACCCAGGAAAAGCAGATTTTGAAAACCACTTCCGAAATGATTTTTCTTTTAAACGGTCACAAATCTCAAGGAACCCTTAAACCGTGGACGTTGGTGTTGTTTGTAGAACGTGCTGTTAATGTCGTCGCTCACAAAATACTGGATCATTTTAAACTTGATATGCAACTGTGTTCCTCTCCTGCTAGACTGCAGACTGTGTCTCTAGCCAGCTCAAATTTCAAAAGTTAAAAATATTTTTTTTTATGCCTTACTAACAACAATCCACACAATTTTGGACAATTTTTTTTATTTTGTTGAGTTTATAATTTGGAATGTTAATTAGGAATCTGAAGTTTGTACAAATTTAACTTTAGAATTCATGCAAATACATCATCCGAACGCCAATCTTTTAGCCTGGCACCGCCCGCCAACTTACTTCCGCTCAATTGTCATTTCCCTTCAGTAGTCAGTCTGGGTCTGCGGTATATTCGCAGGTTTTCTCTTGACAGATATTTAACAGTCCAATCAGCGAACAGAGGGAGTGGCTGAGAACAATGACGTTGAGGTTGTGCGCCAGTTTCAGTTGTAGTCAGAAGCCGGCGCATGACATACGTCACGACCAAACGTTATGCGATTGGTTGGCAGATCCAGAGTGGCACTGGGCAGATCCAATAGTTTTTAAACTTCAACAGACACCCGCCTCCAAGTGAGTTAACATTTGCCAAATACAGCACTTCCAGACCTTCTGTACAAATGAAATGAAGTACGATGGTCTGGTAGGACCAGGGTAAATGAAGTACGATGGTCTGCTAGGACCAGGCTAAATGAAGTAGGATGGTCTGGTAGGACCAGGCTAAATGAAGTAGGATGGTCTGGTAGGACCAGGCTAAATGAAGTAGGATGGTCTGGTAGGACCAGGCTAAATGAAGTAGGATGGTCTGGTAGGAACAGGCTAAATGAAGTACGATGGTCTGGTAGGAACAGGCTAAATGAAGTACGATGGTCTGGTAGGAACAGGCTACATCTTCTTAGTTACCTTGTGGGTGAAAAAAACGTCTGTACGGTGTCTTAAACAAAAATTATACAATCACAACCACATCAATTTCCACTAAAACCTTGCTAACGTTTTTTTTTTTTTTTTTTGTTATCACAATTGTACAAATTTGAACTCCTTCTTCTCACTACAAAGTTGTGAGAGGATTTTTTTTCAAAACTTGTAAAAATTTCAACTTTTTCCGCCTATGTTTTTACTCCGATGTGAACGAGGGACATCTTTGTGAAATATGAAATGTATCATCAAAGTATATAAAAGCACAATGTTTGAATTACTGTCTGTTAGAATCCAAACAGCTCTGTTTCCTTTCTGTCTTCGGTCCACGCTGTAAACATAATCGCATGTTCCTTTCTTTGTGTTTATGGTTTCCCCTGTGATCCAGTGAGTTTTGACTTTTTGCTTTTTGTACAGAAACAGTCTAAATAAAGATTACATTTGGCTTGGAATGTGAGAGTGTGAGATCTGTGGGTTAGGGTTAGTGTGTGTGTGTGTGTGTGTGTGTGTGTGTGTGTGTGTGTGTGTGTGTGTGTGTGTGTGTGTGTGTGTGTGTGTGTGTGTGTGTGTGTGTGTGAAACAGTAATAAAGATTACATTTGGCTTGAACTATGTGAGTGAAAGATTTGTGAAGAGACTGCAGTGTGTGTGTAGTGTGTGTGTGTGTGTGTGTGTGTGTGTGTGTGTCTGTCTGTCTGTCTGTCTGTCTGTGTGTGTGTGTGTGTGTGTCTGTCTGTCTGTCTGTCTGTGTGTGTGTGTGTGTGTGTGTGTGTGTGTGTGTGTGTGTGTCTGTCTGTCTGTGTGTGTGTGTGTGTGTGTGTGTCTGTCTGTCTGTGTGTGTGTGTGTGTGTTTGTGTACAGAAACAGTTTAATAAAGATTACATCCGCTTAAAATATGAGTGAGATTTGTGAAAAGAGGGGAATACATTTAATGCATTTGGTATGTTATCCCTTTTTTAGAGACTGCAGTGTGTGTGTGTGTGTGTTTCTGTGTGTGTGTGTGTGTGTGTTTCTGTGTGTGTGTGTGTCTGTGTGTGTGTTAATGTTGGATATGTTTAAATTTGTGTATGTTAAACAAAAGTGTGTAGTTCCACATTTAAATCCAACATTAATACACGCCTAGGCTCTGTAAACAGGGTTAAAATCGCCTTGGAATATGTTTAAATTTGTTACCCCCTGTTAAACAGGGTTAATACACAGCCTAGGCTCTGTAACAGGGTTAATACACAGCCTAGCTGTAAACTAACCTGTTAATACACAGCCCAGGCTCTGTAAACAGGGTTAATACACAGCCTAGGCTCTGTAAACAGGGTTAATACACAGCCTAGGCTCTGTAAACAGGGTTAATACACAGCCTAGGCTCTGTAAACAGACAATTAAACAAAGGATCCACCGTAGCTATAGCAACATGTCAGTTTACAGAGCCTAGGCTGTGAATTAACACTGTACAGATGACTGTCGACTCTTTGGATCCATCAGTTTCCTTGTTACTAAAAGTAATCCTGATGAACCTTTTCCACTAATTTGTTGATCTAGACCAGTGGTTTCCAAACTGCGGGGTTATGGCGGGGGGGGGGGGGGCGCGGATGAATATGTAAAAAAAAAAAGTTTGTGTTTCACGGCATAGCTGGACAAGAGTTCTTCTGCTTCGTTCCTCTCACTGCATTAAATGCATTCATTATATTACAGAGAAATATGTCTCCAACCCAGAGGACCCTGCATAATCTTTTTATTTTAAATTAATATTTTTATGGAAGATCCATGTGTCTTTCTTCAATAGCTTCTAATTCATCCGACCCAGTGTCTCCAAATTATTTGTTCACACAAAATTCCTCATATTTAGCCTCTTAATTTTCCTCTCAAAGTGCCCCAGATT
>CM049402.1:35548225-35550725 GCA_026929865.2 Hyperoplus lanceolatus
CAGACTATTTGCTCCATGTTTGCTTATCTAAAGTATATTGACACAGTATACATCCATACATGTGTGGTGACATGATTTGTTTAATTTGTTCACTTTAATTTGTAAAAGTGTTGCATTAATTAAACAAAACTAGTTTGAGATGTATATCCCCTTGTCCATATATATATATATATATATATATAATGCCCTACACAGAAGAGACCCCGCCCCCTCCCGCTGTTAGAAAGTAACTAGTAACTTGTACTTTAAGTACATTTTAAATCAGCTACTTTTTCACTTTTACTTCAGTAGATTTTTAGACCAGTACTTTTACTTTTACTTAAGTAAAATTTCTTCCAAGTAATCATACTTTTTAGATAGATAGATAGATAGATAGATAGATAGATAGATAGATAGATAGATAGATAAATGTGTGTGTGTGTGTGTCTCTTTCTGTGTGTGTGTGTGTGTGTGTGTGTGTGTGTCTCTCTCTCTCTATGTGTGTATGTGTGTGTCTCTTTCTCTCTATGTGTGTGTGTGTGTGTGTGTGTGTGTCTCTATGTGCGTGCATATGAGACTGTGTGTGTGTGTGTGTGTCTCTCTCACTCTCTCTCTCTCTCTCTGTGTGTGTGTGTGTCTCTTTCTCTCTCTATGTGTGTGTCTCTCTCTCTCTCTCTCTCTCTCTCTCTGTGTCTCTCTCTGTGTGTGTGTGTGTGTGTGTGTGTGTCTCTTTCTCTATGTGTGTGTGTGTGTGTGTGTGTGTGTGTGTCTCTCTCTCTCTCTCTCTCTGTGTGTGTGTGTGTGTGTGTGTGTTTACTATGAGAGATGGGCCGTTGTCAAGCAGAGTGCAGGATTTATGTAGTAGTGTATTTTGCTCCGGATAGAAACTTGAACCATTTAAAGTTAATATCATGAACTGTCACAACTTATTTATGTCTACCGTAAGCATTCCAACACACACACACACACACACACACACACACACACACACACACACACACACACACACACACACACACACACACACACACAGAAACAGACTTCCAACAGATCGCAAACAGACTGTCAGATTATCTGTCTCTCGAAAACCTGATATTTCAAGTGTATTCTTGGCACACACACACACACACACACACACACACACACACACACACACACACACACACACACACTCACAGGAGAATTTGCGGCCGCATTAACATGAGTGATAAGACGCCCCACCGGACGAAGGGAACATAATATATCTGATAGAGTTTCTGATCGATAAAATGAAGAAGTTATTATTTCACCAGATGTTAGACACACACACACACACACACATAGAGACACACACACACACACACACACACACACACACACACACACACACACACATAGAGAGACACACACGCATAGAGAGAGACACACACATAGAGAGACACACACATAGAGAGAGAGACAAACACACACACACACAGAGAGAGAGAGAGAGAGAGAGAGAGAGAGAGAGAGAGAGAGAGAGACACACACACACATACACATAGAGACACACAACACACACACACACACACACACACACACACACACACACACACACACACACACACACACACACAGCAGGCTACACACAGCATGGGCAATATCTGGAACTGTATTTATGAAACTCAAGGTTCTTAAAGCTACAGTGCGTAACTTTTCCATATAAATGAACGACATTCAAGCTATCACCAAACGAGTTGACACAAAGTTGATTAAGCCTATTATCAGCTCCACAAAACTCTCTCTGTATTTCTCAGTATGGCAGCGTTTACAAACTGGTGTCACCCCCCTGACACTGGTGCAGGAGCTCAGAAAAATCCCAAGAAGAGCCCAAGAAATGTTTCAGTTGTTGATTCTACTGCTGAGAAAAAAAACCTGGACGTACAGCAGAAGGTGTAAAATCCCTGTGCCATCACTGAAGGCTTTACCTCATGTCGATGCAAGGGCGTAGGTTTCGCTTAAACATTGTGTGGTGGGGGGGACACATTATTAGTGGGGGTCTGGGGGCACTCCACCAGATAAAAATGTGTTTACAATTTTGTGACATAACCCTACAGAAAATTAATGGAATTCAATACAAATGGCCCATTCGTTTTCTGAAGGGTTAGGGTTGGGCTAGGGTTGCTATCTCCCACAACGAAAGTCTGACGATCATGAAACTTACTCCACTTATTAACATCAGTCATGCAAATATAACTTTAATAATGAAGTGCGGGATTTAATGAATAAGTAGTGTGTAATGTCATATTATATGTAAAAAAGACAGGAAAATTACATTCAAGTTTGTAGATACTCGCAAAAAAAAAAAAAAAAAAAAAAAAAAAAAAGTCATGCAAATATATATATAAGGATTTGATTCTCGGATGAAGAGAAATCAGTTTTGAGAGGGGGTGCTTTTCACAGCGAGCCAGTCCATTTTTGGGCGATTAATTTGCATTGAATTCCATTCATTTCTTGCCATATTTGCGACTTTCGCGTTTTTCTGTTTTTTTTGTGTTTTTCC
>CM049402.1:35560725-35573225 GCA_026929865.2 Hyperoplus lanceolatus
AGTGTGAAGCGGTTGGGATGAGGATCAGCACCTCTAAATCTGAGGCCATGGTGCTCAGCAGGAAACCGATGGATTGCCTACTACAGGTAGGGAATGAGTCCTTACCCCAAGTGAAGGAGTTCAAGTACCTTGGGGTCTTGTTTGCGAGTGAGGGAACAATGGAGCGTGAGATTGGCCGCAGAATCGGAGCAGCAGGGGCGGTTTTGCACTCGCTTTACCGCACTGTTGTGACGAAAAGAGAGCTGAGTCGTAAGGCAAAGCTTTCGATCTACCGGGCGATCTTTGTTCCTACCCTCACCTATGGTCATGAAGGCTGGGTAATGACCGAAAGAAGAAAGAACGAGATCGCGGGTACAAGCGGCCGAAATGGGCTTTCTCAGGAGGGTGGCTGGCGTCTCCCTTAGAGATAGGGTGAGAAGCTCAGTCATTTGTGAGGAACTCGGGGCAGAGCCGCTACTCCTTTGCGTTGAAAGGAGCCAGTTGAGGTGGTTCGGGCATCTGGTAAGGATGCCCCCAGGGCGCCTCCCTAGGGAGGTGTTCCAGGAGCGTCCAGCTGGAAGGAGGAAGACCCAGGACTAGGTGGAGAGATTATATTTCCACGCTGGCCTGGGAACGCCTCGGGATCCCCCAGTCAGAGCTGGTTGATGTGGCCCGGGAAAGAGAAGTTTGGGGTTCCCTGCTCAAGCTGCTGCCCCCGCGACCCGATTTCGGATAAGCGGTTGAAGATGAGTGAGTGAGTGAGTGAGCAAACGAGACCATCAGTGCGAAGAATGCTATTTTTATATAGTTTTTCTTAATGCCTTTGTCATGGGTATACGCTCACCCAGGAACAACAGCTGGCGTGGTGAAAACACTACTGCTTTTGTCCAAAGGGGGCGCTAGAATTAACACACACTGAAAGTTCCTCGGAGACATTTTAATGTAAACAACACAATTACTTCCTGTAAGTTTAGTTTTTGGGGGATATTTCCAACTTTACCAAAATGTCCCAACAGAGCTTCAGACAAACTCTTCAAAGTAAAGGCCAAATAACTGTTAAGGGACTTTTAGATGTGTGTGTGTGTGTGTGTGTGTGTGTGTGTGTGTGTGTGTGTGTGTGTGTGTGTGCGTGTGTGTAATCCTGCTATATTGTCAGACCTCTTCAATGTACTGAAATATTATTTGTGTGATACAGATGAAAAGTATACACATTTCTAATATTAAAATAACATATATTTAGAAGTGTTGCACAACTGTAGCTGTTGCTGTGCTGTGTGTGTCTGTGTGTGTGTGTGTGTGTGTGTGTGTGTGTGTGTGACTCTCGATGTGTGTGTGTGTGTGTGTGTGTGTGTGTGTGTGTTAGGTTGACAGAAACAAACAAGTTCTCCGGCAGACGTTCCTCCCCCCTACCTCAAATCTCAAATCTCAAGTAACTCTTCATCATTGCCACTTCAGATGTGTTCTAACGTCACCACCGGGGTCCTGAGGTCGCCACACACACACACACACACACACACACACACACACACACACACACACACACACACACACACACACACACACACACATCGAGAGTCATACACACACACACACACACACACACTCTCACACACACATACAGACACTACACTCTCTCTCTCTGAGGTCACACACATAGACAGCCATAACCATCAATCAGTCACCGTCTTAATGCCAATATAGCCACAACACACACACACACACACACACACACACATACACACACACACACACACACACACACAAACACATACACACAGTAGAACTAGTTTAATACAGAGCATAGCGAATTGGAATTGAGTCTATGAGTCCCTGTGAGTCTATGAGTCTCTATGAGTCTATGAGTCTATATATAGCTTCCATACAGTTGGGTGTAAAACATTCCAATTGCAACAGAAATACCGTGTGTGTGTGTGTGTGTGTGTGTGTGTGTGTGTGTGTGTATATATGTTATTGTGTGTGTGTGTGTGTATATATGTTATTGTGTGTGTGTGTATATATGTTATTGTGTGTATGTGTGTGTATATATGTTATTGTGTATGTGTGTGTGTATATATGTTATTGTGTGTGTGTGTGTGTGTGTGTGTGTGTGAGAGAGAGAGCGACTGAGTCTCTATGAGTCTATGAGTCTCTATGAGTGTGTAACTGTGTGTGTGTGTGTGTGTGTGTGTGTGTGTTTGTGTGTGTGTGTATATGTTATTGTGTGTGTGTGTGTGTGTGTGTGTGTGTGTGTGTGTGTGTATATGTTATTGTGTGTGAGTCTCTATGAGTCTATGAGTCTATGAGTCTCTATGAGTCTATGGGCCAATCCCATTTCTCATTTTCACCCCTACCCCTACCCCTTGGCCCTACCCCTTGGCCCTCCAAACGGAGTGTTAAGGGGTAGGGAGGAAAATCTACCCCTATGAAATGGGACATCCCTACCCCTTCATGTAACTACTAGCTACATTAGTGGATAAGGTATCAATGATCACAATCTGTTATAATCAATCACTTTTTATTAACAATTGAAAAGGGACAATAAATAAAAATATCTAAAAACATTTAAAAATTATTAATATTGATGATACAAGTGACAATAAATAAATAAATATATCAGTGATTCTTGAGAACCGGGACAAAAGGCCGTCTTCCATAAGTAACTGCTATTATCTTTAAAAATAAAAATATTTAAAATGTAAAATGGTATTAGGGATTAAGAATATAATGTCTGGAGCACAATTATCCCCTTGAATTAAAAAATATCGTTATTATGTCAAACATTTGTTATCTTATCATGACGTCCAAAACAGTGTCTCCACAGAGAGGGTTTCAATCGTTCATATGCAATAAAACCTATTAAAAATGTACTTTAATGATTTAAAATGTGCCTTTTTCATCAAAAGCAACACTAAATAATCTCTCATATCAATACAAACTGTTTTTCTTCAACACATTCATGTTTTATATGGTTTCAAAGTGGTGGGTCACTTTTTCTCACCACCGTCAGACAATCCATTAAAATGTAATAAAATCAGCCAAAATAAGGGGCAGCTGTCACTATGAAGGACCTCTTATCACATTCTACCTCTGCAGAGTACATTAGAGTCAGACAGGCTCTGATAAGTGTTGTAGTTTTAGAATATTTTACATTACAAATCTTGAAAGTCCTGCTTCACAACCATGATTATTTGAAATGTTTCGATCATTTTATTTTCCTGAAGTTGTTCATACTAGCACCTATCATCAACAGAAAAACCAAATGGCTACTAGAAAAACTCTATTATTTTATATTCATATACATTTTGAAAATATTTTTTGTGGCCTCTATTAGTTTTGGTGAATATTTGTGATCACTACATCTCATGGGTCTAGCATAAATTGAGGGAGAATGAATTTGTGTTTTTTGGTGTCTGACGGAGTTGACACAAAGTAAGGAATGGCAAGCTAAAAAGCACATTTGGATAAAAAGGACAACAGCTGGGAGGTTGTGTCAAAGCTTAGCTCAGTAGCTTAGTATATGTTGTATACATTCATGTAATTTAATTTGCCTAAACATAGGGTTTGTATTTTTTCAACATTGCACCCTGTTTTGTTCCACTTCTCAAGAATCACTGATATACAAAGTGCAGTAATACAAGAATTTATCATTTTTTCTATCATCCTTTCAAACAATCTTAAAAAGCGAGCTTTCCTCAGCAAGGAACTCCAAAATAGGATTGGATTTTTATTTTTATCTTTTAAAATTTTGGAAGAGAAGTTGAGGGGCTTGAGGTGGCCGTGGAAAAGGAGGCGCAGGCAGATGGCACAGGAGAGGAGACAGAGGTAGATGCCTTTTCAATGTTTGGCTCAACAATCTCCTAAAAGTAAAAAAAAAATTAGATGGAAGATTAGATTAGGTTCTTGAGCTCCTGTTTAACACCCCCCCCCACCACACACACACACACACACACACACACACACACACACAAGCCCCAATCGTCCACCCATCAATTGAAATTAAACTTTATTTCAGACACACAGGTCCATACTAGTATGGTTTATCATGTCCTTATTTTTTTTAAGTTAGCGTTGCTATCATGTAATGCAAAATTATTAGCTACATAGCCTACAAGCGATCTATTTTATGGTTCATACGCTGGGTACCTCCGTGTGTGTGTGTGTGTGTGTGTGTGTGTGTGTGCCGTGTGTGTGTGTGTGTGTGTGTGTGTAGCCTGAAAGGGGGCGCCAACGGCTCCTGCTAATGACTGTTATGTGCTGATGTGTTGTTAGCAAGTTAGCTAGTTACTAGCGATCTTTTTTTGACAATCTTGATCCACTAAACAACATAACTACGAAGCATACATGGTAAACCTAAGATGATAAGATGATAATCGTAATTTTCACATCTTTATTAACTGAGGAAACAACTTACATTCGCGGCTGTCACTCTTCCATTTCCGTTGACACACGGCACCGCTTTCGGGGAAATTTCTTTTAACCCTTCGTTTGGAGTGTGGGTCCGGAAAATCTCCGTTTGGAGGGCCGTTTGGCCCTACGCCTACGCCTTCGCCTTGATTCCAGAGGGAATTGGGACACCCCTACCCCTTCACGTGAACGCGCAATTCGGAGGGGTAGGGCTAAGGGGTGAATTGGGATTCACCCTTAGTCTCAGGCTTAGTCTCAGGCTTAGTAGGTCTCAGTATGATCATCAGCTCCACTGAGGAAAAAACCCTTTAGGGGACAAAAACCAAATCTTAAATTCTTTCTGTTTTTTCTCTTGTGTATGTGTGTGTGTGTGTCCCTCTCTGTCTCTGTCTCTGTCTCCCTCCCTCTCTCTCTCTCCCTCCCTCTCTCTCCCTCCCTCCCTCCCTCCCTCCCTCTCTCTCCCTCTCTCATAGGGTGAATTGGGATTCTCTATGAGTCTCTATGAGTCTATGAGTCTCTATGAGTCTATGAGTCTCTATGAGTCTCTATGAGTCTATGAGTCTCTATGAGTCTATGAGTCTCTATGAGTCTCTATGAGTCTATGAGTCTATGAGTCTATGAGTCTATGAGTCTATGAGTCTATGAGTCTATGAGTCTATGAGTCTATGAGTCTCTATGAGTCTATGAGTCTATGAGTCTCTATGAGTCTATGAGTCTATGAGTCTATGAGTCTATGAGTCTATGAGTCTATGAGTCTATGAGTCTATGAGTCTATGAGTCTCTATGAGTCTATGAGTCTATGAGTCTATGAGTCTATGAGTCTATGAGTCTATGAGTCTATGAGTCTCTATGAGTCTATGAGTCTATGAGTCTATGAGTCTATGAGTCTATGAGTCTATGAGTCTATGAGTCTCTATGAGTCTCTATGAGTCTATGAGTCTATGAGTCTATGAGTCTATGAGTCTATGAGTCTCTATGAGTCTATGAGTCTCTATGAGTCTATGAGTCTATGAGTCTATGAGTCTCTATGAGTCTATGAGTCTATGAGTCTCTATGAGTCTATGAGTCTATGAGTCTATGAGTCTATGAGTCTATGAGTCTATGAGTCTATGAGTCTATGAGTCTCTATGAGTCTATGAGTCTATGAGTCTATGAGTCTATGAGTCTATGAGTCTCTATGAGTCTATGAGTCTCTATGAGTCTATGAGTCTATGAGTCTATGAGTCTATGAGTCTCTATGAGTCTATGAGTCTATGAGTCTATGAGTCTATGAGTCTATGAGTCTATGAGTCTATGAGTCTATGAGTCTATGAGTCTATGAGTCTCATGAGTCTATGAGTCTCTATGAGTCTCTATGAGTCTATGAGTCTATGAGTCTATGAGTCTATGAGTCTATGAGTCTATGAGTCTATGAGTCTATGAGTCTATGAGTCTATGAGTCTATGAGTCTATGAGTCTATGAGTCTATGAGTCTATGAGTCTATGAGTCTATGAGTCTATGAGTCTATGAGTCTCTATGAGTCTATGAGTCTCTATGAGTCTATGAGTCTATGAGTCTATGAGTCTATGAGTCTATGAGTCTATGAGTCTATGAGTCTATGAGTCTATGAGTCTATGAGTCTATGAGTCTATGAGTCTATGAGTCTATGAGTCTATGAGTCTATGAGTCTATGAGTCTATGAGTCTATGAGTCTATGAGTCTATGAGTCTATGAGTCTATGAGTCTATGAGTCTATGAGTCTCTATGAGTCTATGAGTCTATGAGTCTATGAGTCTATGAGTCTATGAGTCTATGAGTCTCTATGAGTCTATGAGTCTATGAGTCTATGAGTCTATGAGTCTATGAGTCTATGAGTCTATGAGTCTCTATGAGTCTATGAGTCTATGAGTCTATGAGTCTCTATGAGTCTATGAGTCTATGAGTCTATGAGTCTATGAGTCTATGAGTCTATGAGTCTATGAGTCTATGAGTCTATGAGTCTATGAGTCTATGAGTCTATGAGTCTATGAGTCTATGAGTCTCTATGAGTCTATGAGTCTATGAGTCTATGAGTCTATGAGTCTATGAGTCTATGAGTCTATGAGTCTCTATGAGTCTCTATGAGTCTATGAGTCTATGAGTCTCTATGAGTCTATGAGTCTATGAGTCTATGAGTCTATGAGTCTCTATGAGTCTATGAGTCTCTGAGTCTCTATGAGTCTATGAGTCTATGAGTCTATGAGTCTATGAGTCTATGAGTCTATGAGTCTATGAGTCTATGAGTCTATGAGTCTATGAGTCTATGAGTCTCTATGAGTCTATGAGTCTATGAGTCTATGAGTCTATGAGTCTCTATGAGTCTATGAGTCTATGAGTCTATGAGTCTATGAGTCTATGAGTCTATGAGTCTATGAGTCTATGAGTCTATGAGTCTCTATGAGTCTATGAGTCTATGAGTCTCTATGAGTCTCTATGAGTCTATGAGTCTCTATGAGTCTATGAGTCTATGAGTCTATGAGTCTATGAGTCTATGAGTCTATGAGTCTATGAGTCTCTATGAGTCTATGAGTCTATGAGTCTATGAGTCTATGAGTCTATGAGTCTATGAGTCTATGAGTCTATGAGTCTATGAGTCTATGAGTCTATGAGTCTCTATGAGTCTATGAGTCTATGAGTCTATGAGTCTATGAGTCTTCTTGGTTATGGTCTTAGCTTGAGTTATGGTCTATGAGCTATGAGTCTATGAGTCTATGAGTCTATGTCTTGAGCTATGAGTCTATGAGCTTGATCTATGAGTCTATGGTCTATGAGTCTATGAGTCTATGAGTCTATGAGTCTATGAGTCTATGAGTCTATGAGTCTATGAGTCTATGAGTCTATGAGTCTATGAGTCTATGAGTCTATGAGTCTATGAGTCTCTATGAGTCTCTATGAGTCTATGAGTCTATGAGTCTATGAGTCTATGAGTCTATGAGTCTATGAGTCTTGAGTCTATGAGTCTATGAGTCTATGAGTCTATGAGTCTATGAGTCTATGAGTCTTGAGTCTTGAGTCTTGAGTCTATAGTCTATGGTCTATGAGTCTATGAGTCTATGAGTCTATGAGTCTATGAGTCTATGAGTCTATGAGTCTCTATGAGTCTATGAGTCTATGAGTCTATGAGTCTTGAGTCTATGAGTCTATGAGTCTATGAGTCTATGAGTCTATGAGTCTATGAGTCTATGAGTCTCTTGAGTCTAAGTCTGAGCTATGAGTCTATGAGTCTCTATGAGTCTATGAGTCTATGAGTCTATGAGTCAACTTGAGTCTATGAGTCTTGAGTCTATGAGTCTCTTGAGTCTATGAGTCTTGAGTCTATGAGTCTATGAGTCTATGAGCTATGAGTCTATGAGTCTATGAGTCTATGAGTCTCTGAGTCTATGAGTCTATGAGTCTATGAGTCTATGAGTCTATGAGTCTATGAGTCTTGAGTCTATGAGTCTATGAGTCTATGAGTCTATGAGTCTATGAGTCTATGAGTCTATGAGTCTATGAGTCTATGAGTCTATGAGTCTATGAGTCTATGAGTCTATGAGTCTATGAGTCTATGAGTCTATGAGTCTATGAGTCTATGAGTCTATGAGTCTATGAGTCTATGAGTCTATGAGTCTATGAGTCTATGAGTCTCTCTATGAGTCTATGAGTCTATGAGTCTATGAGTCTATGAGTCTTGAGTCTATGAGTCTATGAGTCTATGAGTCTATGAGTCTATGAGTCTATGAGTCTATGAGTCTATGAGTCTATGAGTCTATGAGTCTATGAGTCTATGAGTCTATGAGTCTATGAGTCTATGAGTCTATGAGTCTCTATGAGTCTCTATGAGTCTATGAGTCTATGAGTCTATGAGTCTATGAGTCTATGAGTCTATGAGTCTATGAGTCTATGAGTCTAGAGCTATGAGTCTATGAGTCTATGAGTCTATGAGTCTCTATGAGTCTATGAGTCTATGAGTCTCTATGAGTCTATGAGTCTATGAGTCTCTATGAGTCTATGAGTCTATGAGTCTATGAGTCTATGAGTCTATGAGTCTATGAGTCTCTATGAGTCTATGAGTCTATGAGTCTATGAGTCTATGAGTCTCTATGAGTCTATGAGTCTATGAGTCTATGAGTCTATGAGTCTATGAGTCTATGAGTCTATGAGTCTATGAGTCTATGAGTCTATGAGTCTATGAGTCTATGAGTCTATGAGTCTATGAGTCTATGAGTCTATGAGTCTATGAGTCTATGAGTCTATGAGTCTATGAGTCTATGAGTCTCTATGAGTCTATGAGTCTATGAGTCTATGAGTCTATGAGTCTATGAGTCTATGAGTCTATGAGTCTATGAGTCTATGAGTCTATGAGTCTATGAGTCTATGAGTCTATGAGTCTATGAGTCTATGAGTCTATGAGTCTATGAGTCTATGAGTCTATGAGTCTATGAGTCTATGAGTCTATGAGTCTATGAGTCTTGAGTCTATGAGTCTTGAGTCTATGAGTCTATGAGTCTATGAGTCTATGAGTCTATGAGTCTATGAGTCTATGAGTCTATGGTCTTGAGTCTTGAGTCTTGAGTCTATGAGTCTATGAGTCTTGGTCTATGAGTCTAGGTCTTATGAGTCTATGAGTCTATGAGTCTATGAGTCTATGAGTCTATGAGTCTCTATGAGTCTATGAGTCTATGAGTCTATGAGTCTATGAGTCTATGAGTCTATGAGTCTATGAGTCTATGAGTCTATGAGTCTATGAGTCTATGAGTCTATGAGTCTATGAGTCTATGAGTCTATGAGTCTCTATGAGTCTATGAGTCTATGAGTCTATGAGTCTATGAGTCTATGAGTCTTGAGTCTATGAGTCTATGAGTCTATGAGTCTATGAGTCTATGAGTCTATGAGTCTATGAGTCTATGAGTCTAGAGTCTATGAGTCTATGAGTCTATGAGTCTATGAGTCTATGAGTCTATGAGTCTATGAGTCTATGAGTCTATGAGTCTATGAGTCTATGAGTCTATGAGTCTATGAGTCTATGAGTCTCTATGAGTCTATGAGTCTATGAGTCTATGAGTCTATGAGTCTATGAGTCTTGAGTCTATGAGTCTATGAGTCTATGAGTCTATGAGTCTATGAGTCTATGAGTCTATGAGTCTATGAGTCTATGAGTCTATGAGTCTATGAGTCTATGAGTCTATGAGTCTATGATCTCTATGAGTCTATGAGTCTTGAGTCTATGAGTCTATGAGTCTATGAGTCTATGAGTCTATGAGTCTATGAGTCTCTATGAGTCTATGAGTCTATGAGTCTATGAGTCTATGAGTCTATGAGTCTATGAGTCTATGAGTCTATGAGTCTATGAGTCTATGAGTCTATGAGTCTCTATGAGTCTATGAGTCTATGAGTCTATGAGTCTATGAGTCTATGAGTCTATGAGTCTATGAGTCTATGAGTCTAGAGTCTATGAGTCTATGAGTCTATGAGTCTCTATGAGTCTATGAGTCTATGAGTCTATGAGTCTATGAGTCTATGAGTCTATGAGTCTATGAGTCTATGAGTCTATGAGTCTATGAGTCTATGAGTCTATGAGTCTATGAGTCTATGAGTCTCTATGAGTCTATGAGTCTATGAGTCTATGAGTCTATGAGTCTATGAGTCTATGAGTCTATGAGTCTATGAGTCTATGAGTCTATGGTCTATGAGTCTATGAGTCTATGAGTCTCATGAGTCTATGAGTCTATGAGTCTCTATGAGTCTATGAGTCTATGAGTCTATGAGTCTATGAGTCTATGAGTCTCTATGAGTCTATGAGTCTCATGAGTCTCATGAGTCTATGAGTCTATGAGTCTGGTCTATGAGTCTATGAGTCTCATGAGTCTATGAGTCTATGAGTCTATGAGTCTATGAGTCTATGAGTCTCATGAGTCTCATGAGTCTATGAGTCTATGAGTCTATGGTCTCATGAGTCTATGAGTCTATGAGTCTATGAGTCTATGAGTCTATGAGTCTATGAGTCTCATGAGTCTATGAGTCTATGAGTCTATGAGTCTATGAGTCTATGAGTCTATGAGTCTATGAGTCTATGAGTCTATGAGTCTATGAGTCTCATGAGTCTATGAGTCTATGAGTCTATGAGTCTATGAGTCTATGAGTCTCATGAGTCTATGAGTCTATGAGTCTATGAGTCTATGAGTCTATGAGTCTATGAGTCTCATGAGTCTATGAGTCTATGAGTCTATGAGTCTATGAGTCTATGAGTCTATGAGTCTATGAGTCTATGAGTCTATGAGTCTATGAGTCTATGAGTCTATGAGTCTATGAGTCTATGAGTCTATGAGTCTATGAGTCTCTATGAGTCTATGAGTCTATGAGTCTATGAGTCTATGAGTCTATGAGTCTATGAGTCTATGAGTCTATGAGTCTATGAGTCTATGAGTCTATGAGTCTATGAGTCTATGAGTCTATGAGTCTATGAGTCTATGAGTCTCATGAGTCTATGAGTCTATGAGTCTATGAGTCTATGAGTCTCATGAGTCTCTATGAGTCTATGAGTCTCTATGAGTCTATGAGTCTCTATGAGTCTATGAGTCTCTATGAGTCTCTATGAGTCTATGAGTCTCTATGAGTCTATGAGTCTATGAGTCTCTATGAGTCTATGAGTCTCTGAGTCTCTATGAGTCTATGAGTCTCTATGAGTCTATGAGTCTATGAGTCTATGAGTCTATGAGTCTATGAGTCTATGAGTCTATGAGTCTCTATGAGTCTATGAGTCTATGAGTCTATGAGTCTATGAGTCTATGAGTCTATGAGTCTCTATGTGTCTATAAACCTTAGAAAAACTTTCTGCGTGAACATTCAGAATTCTATTTTTTTGACGAAAATTCGTAAAAAATTTAAAAAAACGCCAATAACGCTTTTTTTTTGATTAAAGTTTTTTCGCGTCTTTACAACTTTTTAGCATTTTTTTGACATTTAAAAAAAAAAAGAATAATTCGGAATGTTCGCGAAAATAAACCAAAACGGAATGTCTGCGAGAAAGAAAAAATGTAATGTTTGCGAAATCTTCGTCGACCAACGCTTTAATGCAGTTGGGAGAAATCATCCAAAGGGCGATTTTCCCCAACTGCATTAAGGCCTTTGCACAGCGGGCGCGTTTTATTCGTGCGATTAATCCGTTAATTAACGACCGTATACAGAGTCAATACAAGCCTCCACACCAGCGCCGTCATTTCGCATCGCGAATTTGAGTTTTTTATTTTTTCGAACTGAGTTCGATTTTTCTGGGACGTCGCTTCTAAAGTGAGACGCGACAACATTCACATTTCAAAACATTCGCTTTTACGTTGCGTTTATTCGCGTCGCGTCCGGTGTGCAAAGGCCTTTAGTCAGGACTAAAAAAAACACATTTATACAGTTGGGGAATCCTTAAGCCCCTATCTCACTGGGCTGCGACTGTATGCGACAAGTTGTAGACACAAAATTGTTGGAGACAATTCTCACTTGCAGTCTCACTGAGTTGGTTCCTCACGACACGTTTGCGAATGTCCTGCCCAACACTTGCCAGGAGCTCGCATTTATGTCCCACGAACGTCTGGCGAGCGTTGCACGAACGGAATGTCAGTCTCATTTTTGTCTCAAATCAGTCGCAATTTAGTTTCATATGTCGCCAAACCCTCGCAAAGTTGTCTCACACTTCTCTCACTTTCTGACTCGCTTAGACTAAAGTCAAAGCAGTCCAAATCTGCTCCGTTAAAGCGTTTTCAATTTCGTCAGTTGGTTCGAGTGGAAACATTCCGTCTGCCGCGAACACTCCGACCGCCACCAACCTTCCATTTCTGCCACGAACATTCCGGAATGTTGGTTAACGACTCTCGGAATGTTGCCACTAGGAGGGGAAAAACACCTTAACGAAGCATTTTTGGGATTTCCCACCGATTTTTTTGTCATTTTTTTGTCGGATTTTCGTCGAATTTTTGCCAATTTTCAGTCGACTAACGCCTCAATACAGTTGAGGGAAAATCGTGCGAAGGATTTTCCCACAACTGTATTAATGCGTTAGGCAGGACAAAAAAAAACGCATACATTTTTGTCGGATTTTCGACAAATTTTAGTAAGACATAGTAAGTAA
>CM049402.1:35583225-35585725 GCA_026929865.2 Hyperoplus lanceolatus
TACAGCAGGCTTATGGCTGCTAACCCCTCAGGTCTCAGATAAACTCTGGGTCAGATTGACAGTTTAGACAAAGAGAAGTATTTTGATTCTCTCACACACACACACACACACACACACACACACACACACACACACACACACACACACACACACACACACACACACACACACACACACACACACACACACACACACACACACACACACAACGAGAAGTATTCTGATTCTGAACGAGGTCAGTTCACCAGAGAACAAGGATTCATAGACTTTAGGAATTTAAACAATTTACGCAACACACACACACACACACACACACACACACACACACACACACACACACACACACACACACACACACACACACACACACACACACACACACACACACACACACACGCACACACACACACGCACAGGTTTAGTTCACTAGAGACCCACGATTTCTAGACTTTAGGAACAAGGGAACAATCAACAAACACAATAACCCGTTGATGACTAACAAATGTATTTACTACGTTAAATTTCAATGTCCAATATGTATGTTTTAAATTTAAAGTCTCTACGAGGAACTTTTAAATATTTCTGAAACAGTCTCATGTTTCCTCTGATGATCATAAATTACATGTAACAGCAAACCAGACCATCAGTGCTAAAGAATGCTATTTTTATATAGTTTTTCTTAATGCCTTTGTCATGGGTATACGCTCACCCAGGAACAACAGCTGGCGTAGTAAAAACACTACCGCTTTTGTCCAAAGGGGGGCGCTAGAATTAACACACACTGAAAGTTCCTCGGAGCATCAGAGGACTCGATTTTATTTACATGAACAACGCAGACTCAAAATCCTTCAAATAAAAAAGTGTCTGTATACTGTAATACTGTAAAATGATAAAGAATTTAGTAAATTATAAGAAATTCAGTTAATGTAATGTGCTTTATTTATACAGCCCTTTACAACAGTCCTTTCGGTAGACTAGATATATTAATTATATTTAGTTAAATTTGACTTTTCTGGCGGAAATTCTGCATATTATTAACATAGTAAAACAAAACCCTCTTCGGAATTTTTTTTTTGCATTTACGCTGCAGTTTCTTCAACAAGTAAATGAATAAAACCATGATGAGAAAATGCATTAAAACAGAAAAACACACACACACACACAAACTTGCATGTGTGTGAGTGTGTGTGTGTGTGTGTGTGTGTGTGTGTGTGTGTGTGTGTGTGTGTGTGTGTGTGTGTGTGTGTGTGTGTGTGTGTAAATAAAGGAAATTCAACACAGAAAAAATCATATATTAGACACGTCAATATATCGGCTTCTTGTGTGTTCACAGTGAGACGAAGAGACACGGAGAGAGACGGAGTGAGACGGAGAGAGACGGAGAGAGACGGAGAGAGACGGAGAGAGACAGAGAGAGACGGAGAGAGACAAAGAGACGGAGTGAGACGGAGAGAGACGGAGAGAGACGGAGAGGGACGGAGAGAGACGGAGAGAGACGGAGAGAGACGGAGAGGGACGGAGAGAGACGGAGAGAGACGGAGAGAGACAGAGAGAGACAGAGAGAGACGGAGAGAGACGGAGTGAGACGGAGAGAGACGGAGAGGAGGAGAGAGGGAGACGGAGAGAGACGGAGTGGAGGAGAGAGACGGAGAGAGACGGAGAGAGAGGAGGAGACGGAGAGAGACGGAGAGAGACGAGAGAGACGAGAGGGGGGAGGGGGGGAGGGGAGGGAGAGCGGAGGAGCGGAGGAGACGGAGAGACGAGAGAGACGGAGAGAGACGGAGTGAGACGGAGAGACACGGAGTGAGACAGAGAGAGACAGAGAGACACGGAGAGAGACGGAGAGAGACGGAGAGAGACAGAGAGAGACAGAGAGACGGAGTGAGACGGAGAGAGACGGAGAGAGACGGAGAGACACGGAATGAGACGGAGAGAGACAGAGAAAGACGGAGAGAGACGGAGAGAGACGGAGTGAGACGGAGAGATTCAATATGCAAAACGGCATGTTGAAATAATGTCTGCTTCAGTAATACGCTTCTTGATAAGTGTGTGTGTGTGTGTGTGTGTGTGTGTGTGTGTGTGCGTGCGTGTGTGTATTTGTGTGTGCGTGTGTGTGTGTGTGTGTGTGTGTGTGTGTGTGTGTGTGTGTGTGAGTGTGTGTGTCTGTCCGTCTGTGTGTGTGTGTGTCAATGAGTTTGTGTGTGTGTGTCAATGAGTTTGTGTGTGTGTGTGTGTGTGTGTGTGTGTGTGTGTGTTTCAGTAACACCAAGTAATAATGAACCACTTAGCCAGAACCAGATTACACATTTTATTACAAACGCTTCAATATATCTCACCATGAATACAATCAGAGCCAGTGATGAGGACAATGTGTGTGTGTGTGTGTGTGTGTGCGTGTGTGCGTGCGTGCGTGTGTGTGTGTGTGTGTGTGTGTGTGTGTGTGTATGTGCGTTCATGACATAGAATATATTAGCTTCTGTCTTCACTAATAAATCTTCGT
>CM049402.1:35618225-35643225 GCA_026929865.2 Hyperoplus lanceolatus
TGTGTGTGTTTGTGTGTGTGTGTGTGTGTGTGTATGTGTGTGTGTGTGTGTGTGTGTGGGTGGGCTATGATAACTGTCTCTTTGTTTGTGACACATCTTGGGGACATTACCTATTTCCTGTTTACGATTAGCGTGGGTTTGAGGTTTAGGTCACATCCGCGGTGTGTGTGCGTGTGTGTGTGTCTGTGTGTGTGTGTGTGTGTGTGTGTGTGTGTGTGTGTGTGTGTGTGTGTGTGTGTGTGTGTGTGTGTGTGTGTGTGTGTGTGTGTGTGTGTGTGTGTGTGTGTGTGTGTGTGTATGTGTATGTAAGTGTGTGTGTGTGTGTGTGTGTGTGTGTGTGTGTGTTTGGCGCGAGGTCGAGGTTACGTTAACGATAAAATATGACTTTTCCGTGACACACATTAAGACACACTGATGTGGTTGTAGATAAACGAAGAACATTTGAATCATATGGAAGGTATGAAGTTGAAAAAAAGAAAGTACTCT
Source organism: Hyperoplus lanceolatus (assembly GCA_026929865.2). Classification (NCBI taxonomy): domain Eukaryota; kingdom Metazoa; phylum Chordata; class Actinopteri; order Uranoscopiformes; family Ammodytidae; genus Hyperoplus; species Hyperoplus lanceolatus. Next base: position 35,618,712 of record CM049402.1, read on the forward strand.
CTCTCTCTCTCTCTCTATCTCTCTCTCTATCTCTCTCTCTCTCCCCTTTCATACTAGTATAAATCAAAGGTCCAACATGTACATTCAGGTGTTTATTTGACTAAACCTTGTCTGTTTGCGTCTGTATATTTCTCCTATACAACCATCTTTAACGGACATTATCTCAACATTATTTTTTTTTTCCTCAATACTCTGAACCAAAAATCTCAACTTCTAAAGCACTTACATCAACTAAACTTTCCATGATCATTCTCAGCACTATTCTGCAGGTTATTACAGAAGGATTTGTTCATATGTTGTTCACTGTCTGATTTATGAGACATTATCTTCTTAAAAACATGCTGAAAAAGTTTTTTTAAGACCTGTACATGGTATTATTATTTTTTATTTATAAAATAAAAAGTGAGTGTGTGTGTGTGTCTGCATGCCTGCGTGTGTGTGTGTGTGTATGCCTGTGTGTGTGTGTGTGTGTGTGTGTATGTGTGTGTGTATGTGTTGCGTGGGTGCATGTGTGTGTGTGTGTGTGTGTGTGTGCGAGTATGCATGTGTGTGTTGCGTGTGTGTGTGTGTGCATGTGTGTGTGTGTGTGTGTGTGTGTGTGTGTAGCTGATGAATGAATGGGCTGCAGGTGAGGTGCAAGGCGGCACTTGATGGAGGACCTGGAGTGAACACAGGTGTGAGTAAAGAAAGACACCTGGATGAGAGATGACAAATTCCTCCATGAAACAAACTTCATTTGTGCAACCTAGGAATTTAAACAGTAAATAGTTTGTTCTCTATGTTTTCCATGCAAAAGGCGGAGAACACACACACACACACACACACACACACATGCACAGACGCACGCACGCACACACGCACGCACACACACCCCCACCTCACTGGTGCAGGAGCTCAGAAAAATTCCAAGAAGAGCCCAAGAAATGTTTCAGTTGTTGATTCTACTGCTAAGAAAAATAACCTGGACGTACAGCAGAAGGTATAAAATGCAGCAGAAGTTACACACTGTTGCTTTGAAACGTTGTAATGAGAAAGGAAACACAAACACACACACACACAGACACACACACACACACACACACACACACACACACACACACACACACACACACAGACACACTCATACACACACACTGAAACACATCCCACAGGAGGTGATGTATTTTGGGTTCAGCTACATGTTCTGCCATCTGTTCTGCTCCACAACTTAAAGGATGTTGATAGGGAGGGTCCCACATGGAGTGTGTGTGTGTGTGTGTGTGTGTGTGTGTGTGTGTGTGTGTGTGTGTGTGTGTGTGTGTGTGTGTGTGTGTGTGTGTGTGTGTGTGTGTGTGTGTGTGTGTGTGTGTGTTAAACCCTGAGTAGGATGGAACATTTCACAAAAGCAATTTCTAGACGGAAAACTCAAGAGAATGATTCGCTACCTGTCTGCACTGTGTGTGCACTGAGAAAAATGTAACACACAGCCTGGGACCGGGCTAAATGAAGTACGATGGTCTGGTAGGACTAGGCTAAATGAAGTGCGATGGTCTGGTAGGACCAGGCTAAATGAAGTACGATGGTCTGGTAGGACCAGGCTAAATGAAGTACGATGGTCTGGTAGGACAAGGCTAAATGAAGTACGATGGTCTGGTAGGACCAGGCTAAATGAAGTGCGATGGTCTGGTTGGACCAGGCTAAATGAAGTGCGATGGTCTGGTAGGACCAGGCTAAATGAAGTACGATGGTCTGGTAGGACCAGGCTAAATGAAGTACGATGGTCTGGTTGGACCAGGCTAAATGAAGTGCGATGGTCTGGTAGGACCAGGCTAAATGAAGTACGATGGTCTGGTTGGACCAGGCTAAATGAAGTGCGATGGTCTGGTAGGACCAGGCTAAATGAAGTACGATGGTCTGGTAGGACCAGGCTAAATGAAGTACGATGGTCTGGTAGGACCAGGCTAAATGAAGTACGATGGTCTGGTAGGACCAGGCTAAATGAAGTACGATGGTCTGGTAGGACCAGGCTAAATGAAGTACGATGGTCTGGTAGGACCAGGCTAAATGAAGTACGATGGTCTGGTAGGACCAGGCTAAATGAAGTACGATGGTCTGGTAGGATCAGGCTAAATGAAGTGCGATGGTCTGGTAGGACCAGGCTAAATGAAGTACGATGGTGTGGTAGCACCAGGCTAGATGAAGTACGATGGTCTGGTAGCACCAGGCTAAATGAAGTACGATGGTCTGGTAGGACCAGGCTAAATGAAGTGCGATGGTCTGGTAGGACCAGGCTAAATGAAGTACGATGGTCTGGTTTGACCAGGCTAAATGAAGTGCGATGGTCTGGTAGGACCAGGCTAAATGAAGTACGATGGTCTGGTAGGACCAGGCTAAATGAAGTACGATGGTCTGGTAGGACCAGGCTAAATGAAGTACGATGGTCTGGTAGGACCAGGCTAAATGAAGTACGATGGTCTGGTAGGACCAGGCTAAATGAAGTACGATGGTCTGGTAGGACCAGGCTAAATGAAGTACGATGGTCTGGTAGGACCAGGCTAAATGAAGTACGATGGTTTGGTTGGACCAGGTTAAATGAAGTACGACGTAACTTGCTAGAGCCTAATGTTTAGTTATTTGGACGAGAATAGTTGTAGGCGTCCATAGTTTCCCGAGAAGTAGGTAGGGGGGCGGAGCAAGGCTACCTAGACTCTGTAAACTGGTATGTAAATAAAGCGGCCCATCGTAGCAAGACACATTAGACCTGAGTAGGATGGAAAAGTACACAAATGAAAATACATTTCTAGAAGAGTGGGGTGCAAACATCACATTATTAACACTGGATTTTTTTTTCAGCGCATACACAGTACAAGAGTTCTCCAGAATCACTGACTGCACCTTTAACATTATTGACCAGATTTTAAAAAAACCTTCAATGAATATTATACCTGGAGCCGATAGTCTAATAATACTTTTATCACATTTTGTTTTGTGTTTAGTCTGTTAGGAATAAATAACTGCACCTGTCAATCTCCTTTATCTGTACAATTCCCTGTGTGTCATGAGAGAGAGAGAGAGAGAGAGAGAGAGAGAGAAGCGGATAGTAATAGTCATGAATACATAAATATATATACATATATATATATATATATATATATATATATATATATATATATATATATATATATATATATATATTTTATATATATTTCACCTATGATTACAAACACTTGGGCTCGATGGTGTTTTGTCCCCACAATGGGGAAACGCTGACGTCATGACCTGATTGTGAAAAGCAGCCAGTATAAATAAATATGAAGGAATTCATTCACCTGATGTTTTGAACGCTGAAGAACTAAACATTCTGTTCTGCGCGTCTTAGCTTAATTAAACCTGTCACTCAAACACTTTGAGGAAACACTTGAACCGGTCGGTGACAGAGAGTGACCTAGATTCCTCTTCCATTGCTCTCACAGAAACACCTGTTGCAGTCACCTGTTGACGCGTGTTATGTCACAGTGAGCAGCATCCCAATGTCTGTAAACATGAGTTTATACCGTGTCCAAGCAGATTGGGTGGGTGGGTAGATTCACTGTTTGTATGTATATGTAAACCAGGGCCCACTAGGATGGCAGTGACTCGTGTGACTAACATCGAGTCAGCTTTTGAGCTGGTCATGCCAGATTCAATACAGAAAATCATTCTGGAAATGCCTAATGTAGAAGGGAGGCGTGTTTTAATGGGAGAAGTGGAATGAGCTGGTGGGAGAAGTGGAATGAGCTGGACAAAACACATTTAGATGCATATTTGGGGCTCCTCATCCTGACTGGGGTCAAAGGGTGAATCGACAGCCAGTCTGTGGGATGCAGAGACAGGCAGGGCTATATGTCAAGCCACAATGTCTATTGAAACTTTTCACATTTTCTCCATAGTAATCAGATTTGATAATCGAGAGACAAGGGCTGGTATATGGGAGAGAGACAAGCTGGCAGCTGTTGGGACAGTGTGGGACAAGTGGGTAGAGCAACTTCCACCACTCTATAACCAGTCACATTATGCATTATAACTCTTCTCTGGGGCTCCCCCAACAGGCTTTTCAGTGTAAACCTGCATGTTCAATGACGAAAACGAGTGAATTATCCTAATTGAACCATTCCTTGTTAGAGGTAAAGAACACCATTGCACCAAATATTGATAGAATAGTTAGTAATGGAGTTAGTAATGAAATGTTCACACTGCTTGTTAGGATTTTTTTGGTTTCGGACATATAAAGTTTGGTGTCAATTTTGCATAAACTGTGGCAGCCCACATGAAAAATCAGCTTTTTTTCTTTGCTGTAGCGCCACCTATTGGTGTGCATGTTTCATTGTTTTAGTGTGCTGAAAGTGTGGGGGTCTGTACTTGCCCTGTTAGTTGGTTTATCACACAGACTTACGTTTTGGGCTGTGAACCCACGTGTATGCAGAGAAAAAATTAAATAAGAATCTCTACAAAATCAATAGGGTTCCCTGCCCAGCTTGGGAACCACGTTGCTCTGCATAAATCAGATCAAATCAAATCAGTTTTATTTGTATAGCCCAATATAACAAATAGACATTTGCCTCAGTGGGCTTCAAATTCCGTACAGTATGTCACCCTCTGCCCCTATCTATCTATCTATCTATCTATCTATCTATCTATCTATCTATCTATCTATCTATCTATCTATCTATCTATCTATCTATCTATCTATCTATCTATCTATCTATCTATCTGTCTATCTGTATATCTGTCTGTCTGTCTGTTTATCTATCTATCTATCTATCTATCTATCTATCTATCTATCTATCTATCTATCTATCTATCTATCTATCTATCCTTAGACCCTAAGCTCAGCTGAGAAAAAACTCCCAGTAAAAAACCCTTTGTCGGGAAAAAAATAAAACAAAAAACAAAAATACATAATACATACATACATCCATGAGACAAAAGTAAAAAGCTTTGATTCAGGTACAAATAGACTCAATCAAAAGTGTAATATATATGTTTTATTTTTGTTCATCACAAAAATAAAAAATAAAATCAGCTTCAAGTTTTGTTGATTACTCACTGTTTATAAGGATTGATTGATTAGCTAACACGGAGTATGTGTGTGTGAGTGAGTGAGTGAGTGAGTGAGTGAGTGAGTGAGTGAGTGAGTGAGTGAGAGTGAGAGTGTGTGTGTGTGTGTGTGTGTGTGTGTGTGTGTGTGTGTGTGTGTGTGTGTGTGTGTGTGTGTGTGTGTGTGTGAATAATAGTAGAAAATCACAAAGGAATACACACTGTTTATAAGGATTGATTGATTTGTTAACATGGATAATATTTCTTCAAACCGAATGAATTCATTCAGTTTGCAGATTCCTAATTTACTGTTTACATGGACGTTTAATACAGTGAATGGATCAGATGTTAAAATGCCCAAAGCATTCGATCATTTTGACACATGCAAAGTGGTTCTGCCATTGTTTGCTTCCGTGAGAGAGGACTGTTGCAATCTTTATTTATTATAATTTTTCTTTGTGCTTGTTTGAAAAGTGAATTGTTCCTGATTTTCATTACTATCCCTTCAATAATACTAAAATATCGGGGTGCTCCTTTGTTGTAGTGGACAGAGCGCGTACCATATTGGCTCCGGACTTCGTTGCAGTGGTCGCGGGTTGAAATCTGACCTGTGGACCTTTACTGCAGGTCATCCCCTCTCTCTCTCTCTCTCTCTCTCTCTCTCTCTCTCTCTCTCTCTCTCTCTCTGTCTCCCCATTTCAACTCTGTACTGTCTAATGAAGCTTGAAAATACCCAAAAAATTATCTTTAAAAAAAAAATAATACTAAAATATCAAATAGTCCAGCTAGTTAGCATGCTCAGAGCAGCATAGCCCGAAGGTAATCGGCTTTAATCATTTACATGGAACAAGTTCTATTTTGATCAGTTTGTTAAAAAGGTTCAAATCACAGCTCTGCAACCCAACAAAACGTCTCTTTATCGGCTTGTTATGTATTTGATTTAATTGCATTGTATTTTGTGTAAGTATTGTTTTCGCTTTGCATTTGTTTGACTCGACATCATTTCAAATGAGGGTCAGTCACCCCTCAATTGATCTCTCGAGTATACATAAAGATTAACTGAAATTTATTGAAATAAGTGACCATGTAAACTCAGCTAGTGATTATATCTGGTTACATTGATCAGCGTTGATTTTCTGTTAATGATTAAAATGAAAAAAGTAAAAAGCTGTGACGTCGTCTTCTGCTCCTCAAAACCCTGAAGACACAAACAGAGAAACATTTATTGATCAGAGCCTAAAGACCATGGCTGCGTTCCAATCCCCATACTATCTACTATATAGTATGGTGGAAAAGAGTTTTAGGATGTCCCAAATATTGTGGTCGGATTAAGTAGGCTTAAAAATACCCGGATGTCTACTGCATCAGGCCAGGATTTTTGGTGTTGAAAACAGCATCCTATTTTTAGTATGGAGAATAGAAAAGATAAAGAGTATCCCTGCGTTCCAGATCTCATATTCTTTCTCTTTTTATTCTCAACAGAACCCGGATTTGAACCCAGAACCTTCTTGCTTGACGACTTGCTAACCACTGCACCACCGTGCCGCCCTGTGTGGAGTTCTCCCCGTGTACGCTGGGTTCTCTCCGGTCCCCGGCTTCCTCCCACCTCCAAAAACATGCAATGGGGATAGGTTGATTGGATTCTATAAAAAAAAAATTGACCATAGGTGTGAATGTGAGTGTGAATGGTTGTCTGTCCCTCTATGTGGCCCTGCGATGGACTGGCGAACTGTCCAGGGTGTACCCTGCCCTCGCCCAATGCAGCTGGGATTGGCTCCAGCCCCCCCGCGACCCCTAACGGGACAAGCGGTAGAAGATGGATGGATGGATACTACATCTGACCATATCAATAATCTAGTTAACATGAACATCTGCAATACTTAATAGTAGATAGTATGGGGATTGGAATGCAGCCTATGTGATTTGGAACGCGGGGCATGTTTAAAAAAAATAGATTTGTTTTATCAACGGGAAATACTCACAGCTGATTGGTCCGACAGCAACAGCCAGCTGATTGGAGGAGGCTGCAGACCGAGCCTGGCGCCTGGAACAGTTCTAAAAACCAAGAAGAAGTTTGTTGTAGTTAATTTTTTTTGTTTATTCACAAAGATCATATTTTAAGAATACCATGTTTGATAAGGATTTATATTTATTGGAAATGTGTTCCACTGTCTGCTACGTGTTTATGGGGACAGTACAAGTGCACTCAAATTAGTGTGTGTGTGCGCGCGTGTGCACTTGTGCACCTATCTAACAGTGCACCTAGGTTTAGTAACACTTTTTTATTAAACTGTAGTGGTTTAATAAATCTTTCAAATGTAACATTGAGAACACATTCCTTTAAAGCTTGGATAAGGAAAATGTTGTTGCTAAGTCCCTGATATTAGTGCACCCAACAAGTTACTTCTTATATGATATTTATTTGCAACTAGTGGCCATGATTATGTCCATAATATTTGTATCACAGGGACATGTTTAGTTAGCGTTAAAGTTATAGTTATATAAGCTATCTTAAAAAGAAGCGAAGGAGGTAACTGCAGCAAGCAAACAGTCATAGAGTGAAACAATTGGAACAGCTCCATTGATGCAGTGAATGGAGTCCCCTCATATGTAGATATCACCCAAGGATTCAAGTCCCCTCTTAGCAACTTCTTCAAACAGAAGATTAAAAGCACATTTAAAGTAATATCATGACAGAATTCCTTAAAAGTAAATATTCTATTGCGTTTCTTTTTAAAAATTTGGAAATCATTTTTAAATAGGAGTCAACACTTGGCGGTTAAAATTGATAGTCCACTGTTGGTAACATTGGCTTGTATGTGTGTGTGTGAGTGAGTGAGTGAGTGAGTGAGTGAGTGAGTGAGTGAGTGAGTGAGTGAGTGAGTGAGTGAGTGTGTGTGTGTGTGTGTGTGTGTGTGTGTGTGTGTGTGTGTGTGTGTGAATGAGTGAGTGAGTGAGTGAGTGAGTGAGTGAGTGAGTGAGTTAGTGAGAGAATAATAGTAGTAAATCACAAAGGAATACGATCACTGCCTAAAGGTTCACTTCACTCACGGGGCTGCAGGGGGCGCTGCTGCGGTCACACATGCTGATGCTGCAGTGCAGGTAAACGTCCTCATAGGTCCCGTGGTACAGGAACAGCAGAGCAGAGAAACGAGCTCGCAGAGAAGCACCGCTCTCTAGCACCTGCACATGACGACGGTCAACAGCACACCTGGAGGGAGGAGACAATCACACAGCAGCTCAAATTCTGTTGTTATCTAGCTCCAAGGGTCCTATTTTTATTGTAAAGCAACTTATATTCTCATAATAATAATTTATTTTATTTATATGCGCCTTCCAGAGGGTCAGTGACCAAACAGGGCAGTTAAAAAGAAGAACAGTAACAATGTTTAAATAACCATATAAATTTGCATTATTGGGATGAAGTGGGTGACAACAATTAGACCAGGGGTGTCAAACTCATTTTGATTCGAGGGCCACATACAGCCTCTCTGATCTCAAGTGGGCCGGACCAGTAAAATAATGGCAAAATAACGTACATATGTCAACTCCAAATCTCTAGCTTTGTTTTTCAGTTAAATGCTTTATCACTCAGCCTACATTTGTAACCTACATTATCATGGATCACAAGGGATCTCTGTAGCCCCCAGGAAATGTGAATGGGAATAGGAGGTGCAGCTCAAAGATGCCAATACGCACTAATGAAATAAACAACTGTTTATTTGAATACACAAATACAACAGACACTGACCTTACAGTTGTCCAATGTTGTTTACTATATGTACAGGGACACATTTTATGCAAACATGCAGACAGTACAATTAAATAAAAGTGCAACTTCTACTGTTTTGATTTATTTTTAAATACAGAGGTTATTGGTTGTTTTGGAATTTGTTTTTCCAAATTTAAAAATAAAGCAGCATGGAAAATTAGGAAATAAATCTTGTAGGCCTACACTAGCATGCTCCTGCTCGTTTCGCGCGCACAGAGCCGCAGACACATAGCGCTTGCTAGTACATTAATTGTTCAGCACCAAAAATAAAAATTGTTTTATTTATTTTTTATTTTTTTGGTTTTTACTTTGCCATAAAGCACTGGAGGAAACATTCATAGCGGTGAAGCAAGATTGCCATTTACCATTTCCCACATTGCTAAAATGTGCTTTTTTTTTTTGGCTGCCCCCTAGCGGCTGGAGTGAGCATTTTGGTTATTTCTTTAAAAATGCTCATAAATGTGTGCTCTACAAGTCGCGGGCCGTATGTTTGACACCACTGAATTAGACAGAGTTTCAATTGTAAAAGAACCATATAAATTTGCATTATTGGGATGAAGTGGGTGACAATGTATGTCTGCAACATATTGAAGAAATGACCATAAATTGACTTTGACTTTTGACTGTGTTCCTCACCTGTTCTCGATCAGGAAGTGTTTGCGTGGGTCGCTGGCGTTGGGAGAGTGTGTGACGTAGCAGGTTTCCAGCAGCAGCCCGAAGCCGCCGTATTCGGTGTTGTTCACGGACACAGCGACGTGCAGAGCGGAGCCAAGCGGCAGGCGGACGGGGCCGGCCGGGAACGCCTCGCTGAAGTCTGGCCTCGTGTACAGAGTCATGGAGGCTCTGGTGGGATCGCCCGCACGCACAACACCCTCCCCACTGGCCCTGTAAAGAGACGACAAACAAAAACAGTAATGACTCTATTTTATTTGACATTTAGAGGCATACTGTACTTAATCAGTGAAGATTGAAGAAAGTCCAGCCTGAACCTAATCGCTATTTTCAAGACCATAGGTCTGTGGGAAAATAGGGCCTCATTTTGAGGGAAGGTAAATCTTAGAAATGTGTGATTATAGGACTGTGCATTACATTGAGCTCTGGGACCATTGATACGCTCCCGATCAGGCTAGTACTTCATTGTGATGCGGTGAAGGTTGGTTAAAGACCTACTTCACCAGTGGGAATAAGAAGGTGTATTGAACTCTGAGATCCTATGTAGTATAAATGTGCAAACATTTTAGAAATCGGTTCATCCTAGCCTGAGAAAAGGCCGGAAAAGTGTTTTATGGTCTCACTGTCTAACCCTACATTTTACAGATTTGACATCACTTCAGTACAAATGTAGGGTTAGGATAAACAGGACAGCTGGGCCAAGAGAAGACTGAGGAAAGAAAAACCTCATTGATTATATTATAATAGTGATTTATGATGATAGAACGCCGATTTCGTATGGGTGAAGTATTCCTTTAACTCACGGCGGCTGGAATCCGATGGCGGCGTCCAGGCTGGTGATGTCATCCAGTGGGAAGACGCAGGAAAAGGGGAATCTCTTCGGGACAGAGATCGATGCCTCGGACCGATCGGAGGGGAACACGAACACAATGTTGGAGTAGGTGACGTGGGTCCCGTTGTTCTGGAAAGAAAAAAATATTTTTTTCGGGTATTTTTGCTTTATTGACAGTTTGTAGAGACAGAGATGAAATGTGTCAGAGAGGGGAATGACATGCAGAGAACGACCCGGGCTGGATTCTAACCCGGGTCTGCTGTGAAGAGGACTGAGACTCTATGGGGGGGTGACCACAAACACAATGTTGGAGTACGTGACATGGGTCCTGTTGTTCTGGTAACCCTAAAAATAGTATTACTAATGTTTTAACGCTTGTGTGCTGTAGAAATACAATACAAACAACATGTAGGCTAGGGTTGCCGCGGTGTGGACATTTTCATACTGAGTAATACACGTGCGTCAACACCGTTGTTACCGGTAACACCACCAGACAGGGTCTTAAAAAAATAAAAAAAATAAAAAATAATTATTAGGCTTCACTGCAGATTTCAAGAGAAGAGGGTCCGTCGGCTCTGTAGGAGCTTACTTTGATCTTAAACATTAGATCGCGCAATTTATTCTTGAACAAAACAAATGCTTAGTGTTTGTAGATCATTTGGTTAAATTATTATATTATAATTATTATAATTTGTTCAATATGAGCCACCAGAGTCACCGTATTGTGTTGCCTCATCGAATCAGAATGACTGGTGGGCTACTTCACTTTTACCTGTCTGTAGGCTATCAGAGCCATGATCGGAGCGCAGTTTATTGAATGCTTGGATTAAATTCACTCGTTTAAACTAGGTGTGATCCTTGACTCATACCAACCCATATTATACCCTACTGCAACAATGGGAGAGAATGTCACCCTACAAACTTTATGGGAGGCAGTGACTGGAAGTAAGAATGAACTTTTGTCCAAACTCACAAACTTAGATAAGCAGATGACACAACTACAAACCACGATGGCAAACCTGAATGAACAAATTGTGGAAGTTCAATCCAGAGTCAGTGCCGCTGAGGATAATGCTGCAGACGCGGACAAGAAAATCACAGTGCTGCAAAAGACAGTCGATACGCTGGAATCTAAGGTGGACTACCTCGAGAATAAAAGTCGACAACCCAATCTACTGATTTATGGCGTGACGGAAGGTGCAGAAATGGATAACACTGTTGCATTTGTCCAAAAACTACTGCCCTCGATCCTGGGCTTACAGGGGATTTCGCCTTTCCATATTGACGGCGCACATCGCATCTCCGCACCAAATGCCTCACGAGCAAGGCCCATAATTGTGAAGTTCGGAGATTATCAACATAAGTTAAAGGTGATGAACAGTGCACGGAATCTAGGGGAAAACCTTGTCTACAACGGGAGAAGAATCTTCATTTATCCAGACTTTAGCATGGCTGTGCAGCAGAAGCGCAAATTGTTTGCCACTGTGAAAAAGAAGCTATGTGCCACTGGTCTAAAATACGCATTGCTTTTTCCTGCTACGCTGTCTGTGGATTACAAGGGATCCAGAAGGAGATTACTATCTCCCGGTGAGGCAGAGGACTTCATCAGCGATCTGGAAGCAACAGGTGAATTAAACAGTGATGAATCACCTACGCCTATATTGCCTACCTTCTGAGTGTTTGTTGCACTAACTGACAATGTTCCCTTAAAAACGGGTGGGCACCTGTCATTATTGGCCTCAGTGCGAACTGACGGTGATATTTCTTTTGTTGTTTGGTCTATTGATTTAATGATCGCTATCTTTATTGTTGTGCGTGTGTGATCTCATTGTAATCTTGCAGATAAGCTCCCTGTCGCGTCCTATAATGCTTCCAGTGTATTTCCAGTGTTTTTCCAGATGTGAGATGTGAACGCGTATGTGTTTCTGAGTTCTGATATGCTACCAGAAGTTGGCTGTAGAACTAGTAGTCCTACTGGTGAAGGGAATACTTATGATGTGGTCGTAGTAATGCCAAGAATAATAGGCTACGTTAAGGCTTAAAAATAATGTATTTTTCGTTTTGTATATCTAGTGGTGAACTAACCGTATTTTCTGTTATTTTCAACTCTCTCTGGCTCCTGGCCTGCTTTCATTGGGCTTACTAGTGTTAGCCATACATCATTTTGTTGCCATAGTAAAGCGGTAGCCTAGTGTCGTGAAAGTGTTGAAAAACATGTTTTTCTTTTTTTTTTTCTTCTTTTCTTTAGGCTTCTCACAACATTGTGTGACAATTACTTAATACATTCTGCTAATAGAAATTGTTTCTTGCTTGACTTTATATTAAGCATTTTTTTGCTCTCTCTTTATTATTATTATTATTATTATTATTATTATTATTATTATTATTATTATTATTATTATTATTATTATTATTATTATTATTATATTTATTTATTTTTTATTATTATTATAAATACCGCTTCCCCCCGCCCCCCTTCACTAAGTTAGTTATCCATTCTTTTTTGAGCTACATTTAATTTTCATGAAGCAGACCAAAGCTCCGACTATTTTATTTTTGGCTTACTCACCAAACGCTTGGCCTATTGGTCAATGGTGATGAATGGGCCGATCTTGTTTGTTATTCTTCATTTTTTTTTTTTTTTGTGTGTGTGCCTTTGAGTAAATGGGTGTTTGTTGTGTGTCCTGTATGTTTGTCCATGTATGTGATTGCAAATTATTATCATTACGACTTGTCTTGCTGCGTACTTTTTGAGATGTTGTGTGCTCCATTTTGGATGGTTATTGATAGGTATCTCACAAGTTAATGTAAGTTATTAAAATGGATAATATTAAAGGTCTTAAAATAATACATCTAAATATCAGAAGTCTTCTCCCAAAAATTGATTTACTTTGTGTATGGGTTGAACAGTATAAGCCTAAAATCATTACCTTATCAGAAACCTGGCTTACAGATAAAATATCTGACAATGAAATAAATCTGGCTAATTATGTTTTGTTTAGAGCTGATAGAGGTACTAGGTGTGGTGGTGTTGCTACATATGTTTCATCTGATCTTGCCTCTGAGCTCATTACTGCTGATGTTTCACCATTATATTTTGAGGGTCTTTTTGTTAAGGTAATTCTTCATCAGAATAAGTATATAACTATCTGCAACATTTATAGACCTCCCTCTGCACCTGCTGACTCTTTTAATTGTATTATCTCAACAATAAACTCTATTAACTGTAAAAATGAACTTATTATACTTGGAGACTTTAATAACAACTGGTCTGCTAAATCATCTACCAAAGTAAAGAATATTTCTGCTAATATTAACCTAACTCAACTAATTACTGAGCCCACTCGAGTGACAGCTACATGCCAATCCCTGCTTGATTGGATACTTGGGTAACACTTTATTTGAAGGCGTATACATAATGCTGTTATAAGACTGTCATAAGACTGTCATTACACTGTCATGACATATGTCATGAACATTATGAATGGTTATGAATGGTTATGACTGTTGTCATAAAGTGTCATTCGGTAAATTATGTCACGTTTAATGACACATTGACATTGTATGAGATGTCTTTTTTATGACAACCTGACATAAGCTAAGACAAAATAACTTGTCGATGTCTTGGTAATGACAACCTGACATAAGCTAAGACAAAATAACTTGGTAATGACAACCTGACATAAGCTAAGATAAAATAACTTGGTAATGACAACCTGACATAAGCTAAGACAAAATAACTTGTCCGTGTCTTTGTAATGACAACCTGACATTAATGAAGACAAAATATCTTGGTTATGTCGACTTGACATTAACCAATAACATGACCTGTCATAAACATGTAATAGTAGGCTTCATAATCAAATGTAAAAAAAACCTTGACTAGAAATGCAAAAGCCAACTACTACAAAGAAGCTCTTGCACATGACTTTAAGAACCCTAAACATTTCTGGAATAAAATATAAAATGTAACTAACCCATCAGACTCAACTTTATCGACTCAGATTAGGGCTAACAACACAATTTTAAATGATCCATTTCTAGTTGCTCAGGCATTTAATGAGCACTTCTCCTCTGTCTGTCCTGCCCCAGTAAATGATTCTTCTCTTTATTCTAGTGCCGATATTAATGTGTTGCCCATGAACAGTATTTTCTCCTTTAAGAAATTAACACCTGTGGAGGTTTATGAAGCGATTATTGATTTAAAAACAAGCAGTGGTCCTGGGTTGGATGGCATTGAAACCAAATTTATTAAGTTATCATCACATATACTTATGTTCCCGCTTTGTGACCTCTTTAATATGTCTTTATCGACCTGTGACATTCCGCAACCATGGAAATGCTCACGCATCACTCCCTTACATAAAAGTGGTGATGTAATGGAACTAAATAATTACAGACCAATTTCTATTATTTGTTGTATTGCAAAAGTATTTGAAAAGCTTATTTTCAATCAACTGTCTTATTACCTCAATGAGTATAATTTGCTGTCACCCTTTCAATCTGGTTTTCGTCCTAACCACTCTACAACCACAGCTCTGTCAAAACTTACCAATGATATTTACTCTGCAACAAACAATAACAAATTAACTGGTGCAATTTTTATTGACTTAACGAAAGCTTTTGATTTAGTTGACCATTATCTTCTGTTAGACAAACTCCATTCTATTGGCTTGTCACGCAATGCTTTACTCTGGTTTAATTCTTATCTCCATAATAGAAAACAATGTGTAGTCATACAGGGAACTAAATCTGATCATACTTTACAACATCGAGGAGTTCCACAAGGTTCAACTCTTGGTCCTCTTCTTTTTTCCATTTTCATTAATCAAATCCCCTCTTTATGTTCAGAATGCCATGCCCATCTTTATGCAGACAACACAGTTATTTATACGTCCTCAATACATTTATCACAGATTGAATCTTCTTTACAGTCAGACTTTAATATATTACAGGATTGGCTTTCGGCAAACAAACTTATACTTAACAAAAGTAATCTCATCTTATGTTATTTGGCACACGGCAAAACATCAAATCAAAATCTACAGATCCACCATTTTCAATTAATTGTCTTGATGGGACACCTTTACTCACAGTTGAGCACACTAAATATCTGGGAGTATGGCTGGACTCCAAACTTTCTTACAAACACCACATTAGTCAAGTTATTAAAAAACTGAATTTTTCCATAGGTACTTTATACAGATCCAGACACTGTTTTGTTTTTTCTGTTAGAATGAAGTTAGCCACACAGCTTATTTTACCCATCTTTGACTATGCCGATATTATTTATCAGTGTGCCTCCAATATCACTTTACTTCCTCTCAATACTGTTTACAATAGATTAGCTCGTTTTGTCCTTGGTTGTTCTTTTTCTACTCATCATTGCACAATGTATCAATCACTGAATTGGCCTTCTCTCCCATCAAGAAGACAACAACATTGGCTTCAATTTATTTTCAAATGTATTCATTTCAATTATCCTCATTATTTGAAACAGCTGATGGTTCCTTTCTCTTCCACTTACCAACTTCAACACTCTTCACAATTATTTTTTTCTGTTCCTTTTGTAACCAAAAGTATAGCTAAGAAATCATTTATGTGCAAAGCTCCATCTGATTGGAACAATCTGCCAATATTCGCTCTATTCCATCTCTGCACATGTTTAAAAATGCTCTGTCATCTCACTTTACAAACAGCTGTTCATGTTACTAATCATGTATTGTAATGAAATGTATTACTTAACCTTGTGTTATTACTGTTATCACTTTACCATATATTTTATTTATTTTTTTCTTGGAAAAGTACTATGCACGATTGATGTCAAGCACTTAATATGCATGTGTGTGTGTGTGTGTGTGTGTGTGTGTGTGTGTGTGTGTGGTATGTTATTTGTATTATATATATTTTAATTTTTGTATGTTAAGAATATGTTTTTATTGTATTTTTTGTTTGCAAGGACTCCCTTGAAAACGAGATGGTTTCATCTCAAGGGGTTATCCTAATAAAATAAATAAATAAAAAATATGAACTTTCTACAGTGTTGTCAATAACTGTTGTCGTGCACTTTGAGGTGTGTCGGTGACGCGACGTCATTTTACCGGGGCTTCAGCTCCAAATGTTTTGAGTGAAGCTACCACGGATAGGCCTATATTTGCGGCGTGATTTCCACTGGGGACTTAACATGTTCTCTCCCCCCCACACTTTACAATTTATAATTTTTTCACCGCAAGCTGCCATCGACACGGAGCAGCAGCACACAGACAGCCTGCCGCTGTGTAGGCGCGGGTGTGTGAGTGTGTGTGTTACCTCCGATTACCTCCCGTTGCTGAATCTTCAACAGTTTGCAGACTACCTAGTTTAGTTTCAGGTTCCCTAGTATTGGGGTTTCATCAAAAATATTGCCAAATAGGCGCGTTTGCTTTGGGCTTTGAAGCCAACTCCTCCGCCATCGTCTTGTAAACTCTCTACGGGAGACTCTGCTGCTGTGACGCGGCTCTGCGCTGCACGGAGCGGAGCAGACACTTTGAGTTTCATTGTTTTCTGAGTAGCCTCATTATAACTTAGAATTTAGAGTAGCCTTAGACATACTAGTTTTTTATTTAGCCGAATGAACTGCCGCCGTCACGCAAAATTGAACCAATTGGCTTTTATGTCTATTTTTTTTAGGCATATGCCTAGACTATCCGGTGTTGCTCGGTGTTGAGGCTCCCACCGGTGTGAGCCTCAACACCGAGTAACACCGGTAACACCTACTACCGTGGCAACCCTAATGTAGGCCTATATGTAGTTTTGTATTGTCTCTTGTTCAGCACTTTGGTCAACTGGTGTTGTTTTTACATGTGCTATAGAAACGCATTTGAATTTGAATTTTTTTTAAATTCTCACTGACCTTAGCCAGGTTTCCACAGACCTCCCTCCGATGCACCAGGTAAGAGAAGGTCTCCTGGCCTTCCAGCTGCTGGTGGCAGCGCGGGTCGATCAGGTGAGCAGAGGAACCATTCAGGCCTTGTTCCTCCAGGATCCTCTTTGGGACCGTCAGACGCATCTGCTCCCTTCCACACACCAACTCCGGCTCCAGAAAACTGGGTTCATCTACAGCGGGAACAAGGCATTGTGGGTATAAAAGTCTTTTGAGGTTTTTACCAGGAAAGAAAAATATTTGAAATGTTCATTTTAATACACACCAAACTCTCTGTGTCAAAACCATCATGGTAAATCATGTGGAATGGAGGATGTTTCATATTAACTCAGACTGACCTTCACACCTCCAGACGGTGTCATTGCTCACACAAGTCTGAGCTGCAGTGCAGGTGTTACACACAGGTATTGTTGTGTTGACATCTGATGAGGAGCACAAAACAAATGAGTCCACTAGAGAATCTGACGGCACCAAAGGTCTGAATTATCCTGAAGACATGATCATCTCCTGATACAATATGGAATAAGGATTCCATTCACTGTCAGTCTGAAGAACTAGACTCATAACTTTGTGCTTCAGCAGCTGAAGCCTCTGGATCTTGATCTTATCTTTTGGCTAAACGTTGATAACACAGTGTGACGCATAGAAGGAACTTGTTGCTTACCTGCACAGTATGCTGAATGGCAGAGGTTGGGCTTTAGGAACTTGTAGACGTAGTAGTTTCCTGGGCAGGCTTTCACATGGATTGGGTTTTGCGGGTACCTGCAGCAGTGACCGTACCAGCTGCCACAGACCTGGGCCTGTATGATGCCTGCAGAGAGCAGCGGGTGGGGCATCTGCAGCCACAGTGGAACCTGAGTCCCACACATGTCTTCCTCAATGCATCTCTCTGGCATCTGAGCGCTGCTGTTACCGAGGAACAGACGGTACCAGCCCTGCCAGACCGGGCCACCATGCTCTGATTGGTCGCAGTGAAAAGGCTGTGACACCCTGACGTCCGTGGCTCTCCAGGCGTCGTCTAGCGGCGTGTAGTGATCACACGGGTCCATGCAGCGAGATGTGCCGTCCACCAGGAGGCAGTCCTGACCAGAAGGGCACTGTCTGCAGGAAAACGTCACGGAGCCGTCTGGGGTCGTTTGTGAATCAACCTGCATGGAGAAAACCAAAAGAGAGAAAAAATAATGTTTTAATAGTGACATAGTGACATCTGTAGATTTATGTGGGAAAAGGTAAAAAAAGGTGTATAGATGTTGTTTGGCCCAAAATAGCAGAAGGAGGAGGAGGTGTCCAGAGTCAAAGATGATTCTTGTTTGAGACTAATTTGATCCACTAACAACCTGAAAGATTCAACAGCCACTATATTCTGCCCAGTCATAATTGACCCCTAACACCACAGATGTCACTTTTTTGTTTCGAGACCTTCAGAATTTACTTAAATGGTAAAAAATTGTTTTGTTTGTATAGCTCTTACTGAGGAAATGATACAATCCTGTTCCAATACAAAATAAATACAAGGCTTTTTTTTGCATATCTGAAGTTTAAAAAAACTGGACAGATTTGACTCTAAAATAGAAGGGTTAGAAGTTTAAATCAAATCAAAATCAGTTAATTTTGTATCGCCCAATATCACAAATAGACATTTGCCTCAGTGGGCTTTACATTCCATATAGTATGACACCCTCTGCCCTTATCTATCTATCTATCTATCTATCTATCTATCTATCTATCTATCTATCTATCTATCTATCTATCTATCTATCTATCTATCTATCTATCTATCTATCTATCTATACCTCTGCCCATACACCCCTAGCTCGGCAGAGAAAAAACTCCCAGTAAAAAGCCTTTATCGGGATTTTAAAATGTAGAAATCTCAGGGAGAGTTGACAGAGTAGGGGATCCTTCCCCTGTGTGTGTGTGTGTGTGTGTGTGTGTGTGTGTGTGTGTGTGTGTGTGTGTGTGTGTGTGTGTGTGTGTGTGTGTGTGTGTGTGTGTGTGTGTGTGTGTGTGTCATCCCTCTCCCAGGACGGACATCCTGCAATAGATGTCATAAGTAGAGAAAATCACAAAGGAATTGAAAAGTGTAAATACCTTGAGCACGAGGCAGAGGAGGATGATGAAGGCTGGTGTCATGTCGGCGGTCGCTGCAGTCAGTCTGAGATGAGAAGGAGTTTACCTGTCTGTCTGTTCACCTGTGGTAACTTTGAGCTGAGACAGTCGCTCTTATATTGATCAGGAGGTGTGTCTCAACTTAATACCGGTAACACATAATGCACGTAGACATGCTGGCACTGATTCACACATTGATTAAATGGCTGATTTATAACTATTATGATTATTCCTCTTTGACACTGAAAGTCACTGTGTTCTCACACACACTGATGCTGTTGGCCTTGACCCAAAGTAAACGGAAGAGATTTATTTTTGTCTTACCACCTGACTTCTCGTAAAGTGTATCTTGTTACGATGAACCAAGCAGGTAGTTCCTCCTACATTCTGTTGGGTAACATTAGACCGTCAGGTATGAGAATCTAGTTTCTCCACTGACTTAAATCTCTGGGAGCAAGTAGCCAGTGTTGTATCTGCTCCTTGGGGTGGCAGGGTGGCCCAGAGGAAAGGTGGCCTTTGTCTGTTTTTTTGTCCATGTCACCCTGTTTGTATTGGGCCAAAACCAATTAAATAAAACCTGCTGAGCGACTGTAGTAGCCGAATTCTTCCCCATGACTTGACAAAGACTCGAACAGGCTGGACTTCATCATTGTGTTTCAGAGAGGTTTATTTCAGGAGCTTCCATCAGACGTACAGAGGGTTTCATAGTAGCATAGTAGCGGCAGGCTGAGGCCGCAATGGCACTCTCCTTAAAGTTACAGGACTCGTTTATATCTGTGTGGGGTGTATCATGTGTCTTATTTTTCTACTAATAGACAGATCGTTTCATCACAACAAGTCCCAATAACAAACCCTTACATAGACTGTTTTCGTCTCTTTACCAGTGACCCCAACCTTTAGATATACACGCTCCGCAACTCTGGTGAATACCATTCAAATCTACCACATTAGCGACTCACACTCAAGGAACTTCCTTGAAAATTCAAGACCCACACACACGCACGCACACACTGACACTCTCTCTCTCTCACACACACACACACACACACACACACACACACGCTGTGGTGTGCTTTACATTGTAAGCTGCTATGTTAGGGTTAGAAATAAAAATTTAAAAAAAGAACACCAACTGCAACCAGTTAGGGCAGAGGCGTTGTTAGGATCTTGAAACAGTCAGTGGGACTACAATTGATGACTGTCATCAGTAAGACGGCGGGTTTCAAGCAGAATTGGTTTCACATCTCTATCCCATTGTTTGGCCAAATCGTCCCCAAAATGACTGTGTGATGATGGCAAATTGAACTTTTGACATGATTAATTTGGTAGAAAATAACTAAGGAAGGCAAAAAGGGAGTGAGACAGGGGGAGCTTACCTCTAAACAAGGATCTGAACTAACAAATTCCAAAATTCACACTTCCGATTCAAACTTTTAATTCCAAATTCCCAATTTCACAAAAATCCCATAGGTGGCATTTTAACACAAAAAATTTAAGAAATCCAAATTCCACATTCCATATTTTAGTTTATTAAAATATTGACTGCCCTGTTTTAGTCCAAAATCCATGTACAAGCCTAAACACATTTAACTAACCCATATGTTCCCCAAAAGGTTAATTAAGTTAAGTAATTTTTGACCAAATATCTCAAGGAAAACCAAGGTTGTTATGTTTTTATTTTCTATATGGTTGATAGAGTCATCCTAAGCTGAACGTTTGACATGATTAATTTGGTAGCAAATAACTTAGGAACGCAAAAAGGAAGGGAGACTGGGGGATTTTACCCTAAAAGGCTCAAAGAGCTCTATCACATATCCCAAATTCAAATCCATGTATGGAATGTTTTCTTTGACCCCAGATAGATTTTTTGACTTTACCGAAATCCTCTGGGAATGGTCGACGTTCTGGCCACGCTGCTTATTCAGATGTAAAGAGTCAACTTGGTCATATTTGGTCGTAGCGCCACGACCAAGGCATCACAGAAAGGTCTTGAGGAGCTGAGCATCATATGATAACACTTTGTCGTGAGCATCTGAAGATATTGTGGGTAACGTTTGATGTCAATTTTGCAAAAACTGTGGGACCCCGAATGAAAGGTTAGTTTAGAAGTTTTTGCGATTTTGCGAACAATCTATATGGGCCCAAATTGTCGTGGCCTATGACAAAGTATGCTGCTGACTCGAGTGAATCTGTGGATATTAAGTTTTTGACTGTGGCATGTTCGGTGTGGGAGTTAGAGGCAAATACGTTTCCTAATATATGCACTTTGATTGTAGCGCCACCTATGGACTTGCATGTGTAAAACAAAATCTAAAATGATAAAGATCTGTGCAAAATCAATAGAGTTCCCAGTAGGGCTTGAGAACCGCATTGCTCTGCATAATACATACATACATGCTTAATACATAATACAAAATTAGAAAAGTTTTGACTCAGGTACAAAACAGACTCAATGGAAAGTGTAATATATGTATTTTATTTTTGTTAAATCATCACAAACAAATTAAAAAAATAAGTTGTGTTGATTTCACACTGTTTATAAGATTGATTAATTAGTTAACATGGATAATATTTGTGTATGAGTGAGTGAGTGAGTGAGTGAGTGTGTGTGTGAGTGAGTGAGTGAGTGAGTGAGTGAGTGAGTGAGTGAGTGAGTGAGTGAGTGAGTGAGTGAGTGAGTGTGTGTGTGTGTGTGTGTGTGTGTGAATAATAGTAGAACATCACAAAGGAATACACACTGTTTATAAGGATTGATTGATTTGTTAACATGGATAATATTTCTTCAAACCGAATGAATTCATTCAGTTTGCAGATTCCTAATTTACTGTTTACATGGACGTTTAATACAGTAAATGGATCAGATGTTAAAATGCCCAAAGCATTCGATCATTTTGACACATGCAAAGTGGTTCTGCCATTGTTTGCTTCCGTGAGAGAGGACTGTTGCAATCTTTATTTATTATAATTTTTCTTTGTGCTTGTTTGAAAAGTGAATTGTTCCTGATTTTCATTACTATCCCTTCAATAATACTAAAATATCGGGGTGCTCCTTTGTTGTAGTGGACAGAGCGCGTACCATATTGGCTCCGGACTTCGTTGCAGTGGTCGCGGGTTGAAATCTGACCTGTGGACCTTTACTGCAGGTCATCCCCTCTCTCTCTCTCTCTCTCTCTCTCTCTCTCTCTCTCTCTCTCTCTCTCTCTCTCTCTGTCTCCCCATTTCAACTCTGTACTGTCTAATGAAGCTTGAAAATACCCAAAAAATTATCTTTAAAAAAAAAATAATACTAAAATATCAAATAGTCCAGCTAGTTAGCATGCTCAGAGCAGCATAGCCCGAAGGTAATCGGCTTTAATCATTTACATGGAACAAGTTCTATTTTGATCAGTGTGTTAAAAAGGTTCAAATCACAGCTCTGCAACCCAACAAAACGTCTCTTTATCGGCTTGTTATGTATTTGATTTAATTGCATTGTATTTTGTGTAAGTATTGTTTTCGCTTTGCATTTGTTTGACTCGACATCATTTCAAATGAGGGTCAGTCACCCCTCAATTGATCTCTCGAGTATACATAAAGGTTAACTGAAATTTATTGAAATAAGTGTCCATGTAAACTCAGCTAGTGATTATATCTGGTTACATTGATCAGCGTTGATTTTCTGTTAATGATTAAAATGAAAAAAGTAAAAAGCTGTGACGTCGTCTTCTGCTCCTCAAAACCCTGAAGACACAAACAGAGAAACATTTATTGATCAGAGCCTAAAGAAAACTGGGTTCACTTACAGCGGGAACAAGGCAATGTGGGTATAACAGTATTTTGAGCTTCAACAACATGTAGACAGATTTTACACCACACAAACCAGCTCATAACAATCTGACCTGTTGGAGAAGTAGAAGTAGCATTTTCTACCAGAAAATAAAAATATTTGAAATGTTAAAATATACACCATCAAGGTACATCATGTGAATGGTGTATGATTCACTCAGACTGACCTTCACACCTCCAGACGGTGCCATTGCTCACACAGGTCTGCGCTGCAGTGCAGGTGTTACACACAGGTGTTTTAGTGTTGACATCTGATGAGGAGCAGAAAACAAATTAGTCCACTAGAGAATCTGATGGAACCAAAGGTCTGAATTATCCAAAGACATGATCATCTCCTGATACAATAAGGATTCCATTCACTGTCAGTCTGAAGAACTAGACTCATAACTTTGTGCTTCAGCAGCTGAAGCCTCTGGATCTTGATCTGAGCATTTGGCTCAACGTTGATACCACAGTGTGACGGCAGAGAAGGAACTTGTTGCTTACCTGCGCAGTATGCCATAGGGCAGTTATTGGGCTTTATGAACTTGTAGACGTAGTAGTTTCCTGGGCAGGCTTTCACATGGATTGGTTTTTCCTTGTAGTGGCAGCAGCCTTCGCTCCAGCTGCCACAGACCTGGGCCTGTGTGATGCCTGCAGAGAGCTGCGGGTGGGGCGTCTGCAGCCACAGTGCAGAAGCAGTTCCACACATGCGTCTCTGAACGCATCTCTCTGGCATCTGAATGCTGCTGTTGCCGAGGAACAGACGGTACCAGCCCTGCCAGGACGAGTATTTGTCGCAGTGATAAGGTGGCGCACTGACGTCCGTGGCTCTCCAGGCGTCATCTAGCGGCGTGTAGTGATCACACGGGTCCATGCAGCGAGATGTGCCATCCATGAGGAGGCAGTCCTGACCAGAAGGACACTGTGTGCCAACACAGGAGATCGTCACAGAGCCGGCTGGGGTCGTTTGTAAAACAACCTACATGGAGAAAACCAAAAGAGAAAAAATAATGTTTTGACCATAGTGACATCTGTAGATTTGTGGGGAAAAAGTAAAAAAAAACAGTATAGAGATTTCTTTTGCCCGAAGGAGGAGGAGTAAAGATGATTCTAGTTTGAGCTAAATCTGATCCACAGAGCTCCACCAACTTATACGAATCTAGACACTATTTTCTGCCTGGTTACATTCGACCAGTAACACCACAGATGCTACCAGACCATCCTACTTCATTTAGCCTGGTCCTACCAGACCATCGTACTTCATTTAGCCTGGTCCTACCAGACCATCGTACTTCATTTAGCCTGGTCCTACCAGACCATCGTACTTCATTTAGCCTGGTTCTAC
>CM049402.1:35648225-35653225 GCA_026929865.2 Hyperoplus lanceolatus
TAGGAAGCTACTTGTGCTTTTTTTCAAACGGTGAAACTAAAGGAAATGTTTTTATTGGTATTTTAGCCTGACTGGTGTATAGCTATTAGCTTTGGGACAAGCATCCAGCTTTTGCTCATAATAACCTATTTATATTCCCCACAGCAGTCTAGCAATGCCTCGTTTTTAACAGGACAAAGGATTGGAAGCTAATAGTATAGAAGTCAAACTTTGAAACTAATGTTTTCACTGGTTTTAGTGGTATTTTTAGCTGTTAGCTCCCGAGGTAGCTTCGCAGTAGCATCCATTTTTTACTCCTAATAATCTATTTGTATTAACCACAGCTGTCTGCAATGCCTCGTTTTTAACAGGACAAAGGGTTGGAAGCTAATAGTGTAGAAGTCTAACTTTGAAACTAATGTTTTCACTGATTTAAGTGTTATTTTTGGCCGTTAGCCCGGAGTAGCTTCGCAGTAGCCTTCATCTTTTGCTGCATACAGATACTCCATATTATAAATCAATCAATTCTTGTAAACAGTGTGAAATCAACAAAACTTGAAACTGATTATTGTTTATTTTTGTGATGATTAAACAACAATAAAATATATATAAACTTTTCATTGAGTCTGTTTTTTACCTAAAACGTTTTTTATGTAGGGGAGAGTGGCCTAAGTTGTGCCACTTTTTACTCAAAGTGATTTTAAAGTAAGGCCTTGACAGTAAAGTCTCCAACTCAAATATGTACATATATTTCAGGGTGTTGTGCATCCCCGGCAACAGTAACTTTGGATCTGGAATAAACTGTTGAAGAAATATAGCTTTCGAAAAAAAAGTTGTCTTGTGGCACAACACCCGGTGTGGTGTAAGTTGTGCCGTTGGAGAAAATACCATGGGGTAAATTGTGCCATTGATATATATCTCATAAACTGTAATGCAAGACAAATCCATTAGACAATCACTTATTTAAGGTTTATGTAAAGTAAATAAAGTAGATATTTTACCACGATTGAAGGTCAATTTTCTTAAACAAAGCCTAGCAGATCTAATGGTTTTACCTGCAAAGCTCACAATGACAAAGTCACCATCATCATCTTTCTGGCCATCTGAACTCTCATCAGTGGTGTCGTTAAGTGGAATGGAGATGTCACTCTCTTCTGAGCTACTGTAGACAATCACTTTCTTTTGGTGACCAGCGTATACAGCCATGCCACTGGCACAACTCTCAGAAATGTACTTTGCACTAGCTGCTCCGCCCTTGTTAAACCAACTGCCACCTGGCATATGCGATTCCCCTACATTTCTGCCTTTAAATCAAGGCTCAAAACCCATCTGTACACCCTGGTTTTTCCTCCCCATTAACTATCTTACCTCTGTACTACTATCTTTGTGTATATGTGGATGTCTGGGCTTTATGTCTTTTATTTTGGTTATTGTTATTTTACCTTCATTGTTTACCTACTGAATGCACTATTTTCAGCACTTTGGACAGTGCAAACTGTTATAAATGTGCTTTTATAAATACATTTTACTTACTTACTTACTTACTTACTTACTTACTTACTTACTTACTTACTTACTTACTTACTTACTTACTTACTTACTTATAACTCACCCCAGGTCCTTTGGCACAAATCACCCCTACCCCAGAATTTTGGATAATAGGCATGATACAGCAGTTTAGGGCTGACATCGTGCTAACTATATAGACTCAAAGTGTAGCATACCAAAGCACTAAAACATGTGTCAAATGTTTTACTAAAGCACTAAAACATGTGTCAAATGTTTTCAAACGTGTCTATAATTGTTCAGACACAATAATCAAAAAACCTTGATCATGGAAATTTTACTTTGAAAGGCAAAACACAGCTTTTTGAGCTTAAATGTGCTTATATCTTATTCCTTGTTTCTCCCTTCTTTACAGGATGAGTTACAGTTTTTTTCGATTGCTAAACCACAGTGGGCACAACTGGAGCGACATGTGCAAAACTCTAACAACACTATGCAGAGCCGCTGCTCATTCGGACCAAACTGGAGCTCGTTTTTCATTGCTTAAACACAATTTTCAAAACTCTACACACCTATCTCATGGCTTAACCACAGCCTGCACAACACTGTGGATTTCTAGCACTTTGTTCAACTGCTAAAACACTAGTGGCACAACTGTAAACCACACATTCAAAACAGAATGGATTTCAGACTAGAGCATTTCAAACACTGCAGTTCGCTGATTGGACCGGCTGTCGAATCTCCGGCAAAACTGGGAAATGGGCTGTACACCCAGACTGACTACTGAAGGGAAAATAAAATTTGGCCGGAAGTAGGCGGGCGGGCGGAGCCAGGCTACTACAGTAGGGGAAGGTGGGGTGATTTGTGCATTTTGGAAGTTGCAAAACCCATTGTTTCTAGAAAACCGTGGAAGAAATTGGAAATGTGACCACATATTTAAGAAGAGCCATCCATTTGACTCATCCTGTAAAGAAGGGAGACACAAGGAATAAGATATAAGCACATTTAAGCTCAAAAAACTGTGTTTTGCCTTTCAAAGTAAAATTTCCATGATCAAGGTTTTTTGATTATTGTGTCTGAACAATTATAGACACGTTTGAAAACATTTGACACATGTTTTAGTGCTTTGGTATGCTACACTTTGAGTCTATATAATTAGCACAATGTCAACCCTAAATTGCTGCATCATGCCTATTATCCAAAATTCTGGGGATGGGGGTGATTTGTGCGCAAGGGCCTGGGTGAGTTATAAGTAAGTAAGTAAGTAAAATGTATTTATAAAAGCACATTTATGACAGTTTGCACTGTCCAAAGTGCTGTACATAGTGCATTCAGTAGGTAAACAATGAAGGTAAAATAACAATAACCAAAATAAAAGACGTAAAGCCCATACATCCACATAAACACAGATAGTAGTGCAGAGGTAAGTAAAGTGCAGAGGTTAATGGGGAGGAAACACCAGGGTGTACATATGGGTTTTGAGCCTTGATTTAAAGGCAGAAATGTAGGGGGAATCACATTTGTCAGGTGGCAGTTGGTTCCACAAGCACGGAGCAACTAGTGCAAAGTACATTTCTGAGAGTTGTGCCAGTGGCATGGCTGTATACGCTGGTCACCAAAAGAAAGTGATTGTCTACAGTAGCTCAGAAGAGAGTGACATCTCAATTCCACTTAACGACACCACTGATGAGAGTTCAGATGGCCAGAAAGATGATGATGGTGACTTTGTCATTGTGACACAATGACCCACAAATCCCCCCCACTACGTGGGGTGATTTGTGCGACAAGACAACTTTTTTTCCGAAAGCTATATTTCTTAAACAGTTTATTCCAGATCCAAAGTTTTTATTGCCAGGGATGCACAACATCCTGAAATATATGTACATATTTGAGTTGGAGACATAACTGTCAAGGCCTCACTTTAAAATCACTTTGAGTAAAAAGTTGCACAAATCACCCCACCTTCCCCTATAGGGAAGGCTCAAGAATAAAAATAAATTAAATGGACCAATGAATGTTGTTGGTTGTTGGAGGGAGAAGTGTGGCAGTGAGAGTGTGGATGTGTGGAGGAAGAACTAGAAGACATAGAGCTGTAATGTCTGATGAAATACAGTAAGGCTACTCTGATAGACCCTGTTGTGAATCATGGTCTCTCATTGAGAGAGGCAGGGTTGAGAGTGCAACCCAATCTGCAAAGATCTAAAGTTGCATCTGTAATACGGATTTTCCAGCAAACAAACAGCTTACAGTTGCACCCTTACAGTAAATAACAACAGGAATTGATTTCTGTATTACAATTATAGAATATTTACACTGATAAATATTACATTTGGAAAAAAATTAAAGAAAATATAAAATACGTATCTATCGAAGCAAACTTCTGATTTCCATTTATTTTTGTTAATACGTAAACATAACAGCTATGTTATAAAATAAACAATTTCATGTGAAATGATGTCAGTCTTTCCTCAAAGAAAATATTACGGAATTTGTGTGAAATAACTCTAATTATTCAAACTGTAAAGATTAAAAGTTTGTCATTTGAGTATTGGGGTTTGATGCTAGAGTTTGTACTCTGAGCAGGTTCTGAGTGACAGTGTGTGTTATCTCAGTGAGGCTGGTTCATAGTGTTTGTACTCTGAGCAGGCTCTGAGTGACAGTGTGTGTTATCTCAATGAGGCTGGTTCATAGTGTTTGCTGCACTGAACCTGTTTTGCAGGTGAAGTGAACTGTTCAGCTCCAGTGACTGTTGGTAGTGCAGACTGTAGTTAGAGTTTTGCACATTGAACTACAGTTGTGCCCACTGTGGGTTAGCGATAGAAAAAAAAACTGTAAACGGATGGCTCTTCTTAGATATGTGGCCACATTTCCAATTTCTTCTATGGTTTTCTAGAAACAAGGGGTGGCACAACTTCCCCACCGGCACAACTTAGGCCACTCTCCCCTATGTATTATGTTTGCGAAAAATCTATCTGGGGTACAAAAATACAATTCCAGATAGGGATTTGAATTTGGGATATGTAATAGAGCTCTTTGAGGCCTTTCAGGATCAGCTCTGTATAAAAGGCTTTGACTTATAAGGTGCCTGTCGCTTTAAGAGTCGTTGCTCATGTTTTATAGTGTTATGTGAGTTAAAGCTGGGGTGGAGAATTTGGGGAGAAAATGGCAGTTGGGATAGAGATTCAAATCCAAATACCTCAACCGCTCCACTTGTTCTCTTTGGTCCCTCCCCTATGGTCCCTCCCTGACACGCTCTACACCAACAACGTTGAGCCAAAGTGAATGGACAGTCCCAACAGCCAATAAGAACAGAGAATCGGATTTTTTTTTTTTTTTTTTTTTTTTTTTTTTTTTTATCGGAGCCTCCCTCTGATTGGTCAAAGTGTCCCGCTCATGTTAATTTTGACCAATCAGAAATCACATACCCCAGCTTAAAGTTGCCACGCCCATGTAGGCAGGTAAAGAGTAAATGAGCAGGGCGGTGCATGCACGCCCATGTAGATCTGACCAGTCAG
>CM049402.1:35670725-35673225 GCA_026929865.2 Hyperoplus lanceolatus
TGTAAAATGGCAAGTTGCTAGCTACGATGGGCCCCCTTTGTTTATTCAAACTTCAATATTGATACTAGGGAAAATGATCAGAGCCATGAGTGAGAATTATCTTAATTTTTGCTTATTTTTAATTATTATTTCTTAAAACTATATAAAAATAGCATTCTCTGCACTGATGGTCTAGTTTTGCTGTTACATGTAATGTATGATCATCAGAGGAAACATGAGACTGTTTCAGACATATTTAAAAGTTCCTCGTAGAGACTTTAATTAAAACACTTTTGTAACTTTAGTTAAAAAAAATTGACAATCTGCTCCTTTGTCCCCAGATGTATTGATGGATTTTCTGACTGTGTGATCCGTCATGATGTCAATGCCTGCTGTGTGTGTGTGTGTGTGTGTGTGTGTGTGTGTGTGTGTGTGTGTGTGTGTGTGTGTGTGTGTGGTGTGTGTGTGTGTGTGTGTGTTGTGTGTGTGTGTGTGTGTGTGGGTGGTTTGGGTGTGTGTGTGTGTGTGTGTGTGTGTGTGTGTGTGTGTGTGACTATCCGTGTGTGTGTGTGTGTGTGCGTGCGTGCGTGCGTGCGTGCGTGCGTGCGTGCGTGTGTGTGTGTGTGTGTGTGTGTGTGGTCGGTCAACTCTGTCTCCATGGTTTCTATGTAAATCACATCAAAATGTTATTTAGATCAATGGGTGTGTGTGTCTCTAAGGTCAGACACACACACACACACACACACACGGACAGTCAGACACACACACACTCACACACTCGGATAGTCACACACACACACACGCACACACACAGAAAGTCAGACACACACACACACACACAACAGTTAGTCAGACACACACATACACACACACACACAGCAGCTGTGGGGGGCACGGGTTACATTAGCACAACACATTAGCGTTTGGACATCCCATCGGAGACAGAGATGACTGCACCATACTGAGGTTCAGAAACGTTTACACACACACACACACACACACACACACACACACACACACAGACAGCACGTCCCAAACCCCCACACATCACTCACTGCACTCCGTTAGAAATCACTGCGACTTATTCTCCCAAACTCCCAGTCCTCCACCACGCCTGTGTGTGTGTGTGTGTGTGTGTGTGTGTGTGTGTGTGTGTGTGTGTGTGTTAATGTAGTACAAACTCACTGACCTTTATGCAGAACTACCACAGCAGCTGACATGGTGAATAACAAAGGATAACAGAGCAACCTTTAACAGGCTGTTCAGGGCAGTGTGCGTGTGTGTGTGTGTGTGTGTGTGTGTGTGTGTGTGTGTGTGTGTGTGTGTGTGTGTGTGTGTGCGCGCTCGTGGTGTATTGGTTAGACCTCCCCCCCACTCCATAGAGTCTCTGTCCTCTTCACAGCAGACCCGGGTTAGAATCCAGCCCGGGTCGTTCTCTGCATGTCATTCCCCTCTCTGTCTGTCTGTCTGTCTGTCTGTCTGTCTGTCTGTCTGTCTGTCCTCTTCACAGCAGACCCGGGTTAGAATCCAGCCCGGGTCGTTCTCTGCATGTCATTCCCCTCTCTGTCTGTCTGTCTGTCTGTCTGTCTGTCTGTCTGTCTGTCCTCTTCACAGCATATATATATATATATATATTTATATATATATATATATGCGCATATATTTTTATTTATATTTATTTTTATTTTTTTTAAATGCTTAAAGAACCAAAAAGTGATGTGTGGGGCCTAAATTGAAACTTTCTAAACCGTTTTGCAGAGAGCAACACACCACTCCAGCATTGCTTTAGCCTGGCTCCGCCCGCCCGCCTACTTCTGAAGTACAGTGGTCTGGTAGCACCACTCCAGCATTGCTTTAGCCTGGCTCCGCCCGCCCGCCTACTTCTGAAGTACAATGGTCTGGTAGCACCACTCCAGCATTGCTTTAGCCTGGCTCCGCCCGCCCGCCTACTTCTGAAGTACAGTGGTCTGGTAGCACCACTCCAGCTTTGCTTATGCATATTTACACATGTTTAGTCCCATTTACAGTCAGGTATGTAAACAAAGGGGGCCACGGTAGCCATAGCAACATACCAGTTTACAGAGCCTAGGCTGTGTATTAACAATGGATTTATTTATTTCCCCACTCAGTACAGACAGGTAGTGGATCATGAGGAGACAGACACACAGTACAGACAGGTAGTGGATCATGAGGAGATATTCACTCAGTACAGACAGGTAGTGGATCATGAGGAGACAGACACACAGTACAGACAGGTAGTGGATCATGAGGAGATATTCACACAGTACAGACAGGTAGTGGATCATGAGAAGATATTCACACAGTACAGACAGGTAGTGGATCATGAGGAGATGTTCACACAGTACAGACAGGTAGTGGATCATGAGGAGATATTCACACAGTACAGACAGGTAGTGGATCATGAGAAGACAGACACACAGTACAGACAGGTAGTAGATCATGAGGAGACAGACACACAGTACAGACAGGTAGTGGATCATGAGGAGACAGACACACAGTA
>CM049402.1:35678225-35683225 GCA_026929865.2 Hyperoplus lanceolatus
TGGACCGGATAGGACGGCGGTCTCGGCTGGGTGGCCCGTGAGCTGTCGCGGCTGTCAGCCACACAGACCCTGCCTGTCTTCGCTGCGGGCCCAGACGACGCAGAGCTGGGATCACAAGTC
This sequence comes from Hyperoplus lanceolatus, assembly GCA_026929865.2. Lineage (NCBI taxonomy): Eukaryota > Metazoa > Chordata > Actinopteri > Uranoscopiformes > Ammodytidae > Hyperoplus > Hyperoplus lanceolatus. Next base: position 35,678,346 of record CM049402.1, read on the forward strand.
GCTGCAATCATCATGGAGAAGGTGCTTGCGCCACACACGCAAGATTCATGACATCATTTTGCGCTGCACTGACAGCTGTCAGGGATCTGTGTTGACGGAACATTGAGCTGGCTAACTAGCCCTCTCTTGTTTTGAAAAGCAACCCTCTGATTGGCTGTCGAAAGCCACGGGTCATCAGAGTCGCTTGTAAAGTGTGAAACGGACTATTCTAAAGCTGCGTGTTTATACATGGAACGGAGTTTCACTGTGTGAGAAACTGCAAAACACGACATAGACTTTTCGGATTGATTGTCTGCACTGTGATACATTTTGTGATGGCAAAAAATGTGTTTTTAGCTCAAGTGCATGAGCTGTTGGATCAACAAAATCAATTTTTTAAGGATTCATTGCAACAGCTGGAGAACAGTTATAAGAGTTTTGTTGTAACTATAATGAACAATACCAACAGTAGACTTGATGGCATTCTAAAAGATGTGGAAGACCTCAAAGTCAGCCTTCAATACACTCAGAAGGATGTGGATCAACTCAAGGAGTCGTGCAATAAACTCTCCTCGGAGGGCAAGACATTTGAAGGTGATATCCATAGACTAGCTGAGTCTCTACTCTCAATGGATTACAAATCAGATTACCTTGAGGGCTAGGCGCAATAATCTGATAATTGATGGAATTCTGGAATCAGAGAATGAAAAATGGCCAGACACTGAACAGAAGGTACTGCAACTATTTGGTGAAAAACTGGATTTGGACCCAACCAAAATAGAAATCGAAAGGGCTCACCGCACTGGAAAAGCGACTAACAACGTCCAATCAAACGGGAATGGATCAAGTGCACTTGGGAGGAGACTTGACAAGCCAAGGCCCATTGTTGTGAAATTCCTCAGGTTCAAAGATAGAGAGAGAGTCATGTGGAACGCAAACAAATTGAGGGGTTCCAAAATATTCATCAATGAAGACTACCCTGAGGCAGTGAGACAAAAGAGAAGGGAGCTGATTCCTAAGATGCTGGAGGCTCGAAAGAACGGGGACTACGCGGTTCTTAGATATGACAAGCTCATCACTCGCCCTGGTCGTCAACAAGAGAGAAGAATATAGTAGTAACATATTGAATAAGAACAATAAGACCATTTCATTATGGCTTGGTTTCACAGATAAATATCAGTAATTATTACAAATAAAGGATGTATGCATCGTGCTTGTTCTGACTGCTGATATGAGTACACTACCAACTAAAGGCCTGTTAATGGCTCATCTTAATGTATGTAGTCTGAGAAACAAAATGCATGAAATTGGTTGTTTAGTAAAGTTGCATAATATACATATTCTAAGTATATCAGAAACACACCTGGACCCCTCATTTGAAAATGAAGAGGTTTCATTACAAGGGTACAATATCTTCAGAAAGGATAGAAATAGAAATGGTGGGGGTGTAGCAGTCTACATCCAAAGCCATATTCCTGCAGTATATAGAGCTGACCTGCTGTGTAGCAATATTGAGGCTATATGGATACAAGTTCACCTGCCACATCTAAAACCTTTTCTTATTGGATGCTGCTACAGACCGCCGAGTGCTGACATTAAGTATTTTGATGAAATGTGTACAATGTTAGACAAAGCCTCTGATGAAAAAAGAGAATTATATTTTTTTGGTGACATGAACATTGATTGGTTGGATACTATGTGCCCGTTGAAATCCAAGCTATACTCAGTGACTCAGTCCTGTAACTTAACTCAAGTCATGTCTGTTCCAACAAGAATATTCACAAATAAGCTTGGCAAGACCTCAAAAACATGTATAGACCATATTTATACAAACAATCCTTTGCATTGCTCTAAAGCAGTATCACTATCTGTTGGATTTAGTGATCATAACTTGGTAGTTATTTCTAGAAAATCTAAAATCCCCAAGGGGGGGAATAAGATAATCTATAAGAGATCATACAAGAATTTCAACGAAGAAATATTTCTGAATGAGATGCAAAAAGTACAATGGTCCAGTGTCTGTGATGAGATCGATCCTGAAGTGGCACTCGCATTGTTTATGAATTATTTTATGAAAATTGTGAATGAACATGCTCCTTTAAGGAAATTTACTGCTAAAGCTAAAACAGCCCCAATAATGCATCCAGCTCATTGGAAGGAAGCTAAAATTATTCCACTTATAAAAGATAAGAATTGTGCTTTTAATGGCCCCAATAGTCGGCCTATAAGTATTTTACCAGAATTGAGCAAATTAATTGAAAACACTGTCTTTAAACAAATTCAGGATTATTTCACCAGTAATAAATTAATATCTGACTCACAACATGCATATAGAGAAGGATATTCCACCTGCACTGCCCTTGCAGAAATGACTGACGACTGGATGACTAATATTGACAGTAGGAAATTAGTGGGGTCAGTTATGCTTGATTTTAGTGCAGCATTCGATCTAATTGACCATGAGCTGCTAATTGGAAAAGTTAAGAGCTATGGCTTTTCATCTACAGCAATAGCCTGGGTAGAGGACTATCTTACAGGACGAAAACAAAAGGTTTTTTTCAATGGCAGTTTTTCTGACTCAAAGGTCATACAATGTGGTGTGCCACAAGGTAGTTGCCTTGGTCCGTTACTGTTCTCCATATTTACTAATGATTTGCCTCTGTGCACAAAGAATGTCAATATTGTAATGTATGCTGATGACACCACTGTTTTCTGTGCTGACACTCTGTGTAATGAGCTTACAGCTAACTTGAATGGTTCATTACATGATGTGTCTAACTGGGTCAATGAGAACAAACTGGCTCTCAACACTGAAAAGACAAAATCTATTGTGTTTGGCTCAAGATATATGCTGGCAAAAAAAACCTCAGTTAAATTTAGTTATAGGTAGTACACCAATTCAACAAGTTAACACGATAAAACTCTTAGGTCTTACCATTGTTGATTCACTGTCCTGGTCAGTTCACATTGACAACATTGTAACAAAAATGGGTCGAGGGATTGGCATGACAAGAACATGTTCATTGTATCTTACACCATCTATAATCAAACAAGTTGTACATGCTCTGGTCTTGTCAAACCTTGAGTATTGTACGATTATCTGGTCATCGGTAAACAAAAAAGACTTTCATAAACTTCAGGTAGCTCAGAACAAAGCAGCCCGTTTGGCATTGAGCTGCTCCATTCACACTAACACTGATGTAATGCATTCTAGCCTTTCATGGCTCACAGTAAAACAAAAGATCTCTCTTAATCTCTTGATGTTCCTAAGGTCAGTCATAACCACCAAAATACCTGCCTTCTTTGCTGAAGGTTTAGTTAGTGTGTCTGACACACACGGTCATAGCACTAGAGGTGCAAGTAATGGACATCTAGCTTTACCTAGACCAAGGTCCAATGTACTTAAAAATACTATAATTTACAGATCAATTTCATTATGGAATGAACTGCCTAAAAACATTACTTTTAGCATTAATAGCAAATACAACTTTAAAAAGTCTGCAAAAAAACATCTGGTCCATATGTAATGTATACATTTTAAATGTTTCATTTCCTTTTGTAGATTTCTTATCTTTATTTTCTTTTGTTATATTTGTAATTATGATGTTTTTAAATCATAGTGTTGTGTAATATTGTTGTTATTATTTGTCTATTTCGGTTTGACATAATGTCAAACAAGTGATTGTCTGTTGTCTATATTGTATGTTTCGGACCCCAGGAAGACTAGCTCTCACTCCGGTGTGTTGCTAATGGGGATCCTAATAAATCAAATCAAATCAAATGGCTGACCCCGCACACCCAGGCCACGGTCTCTTCGCCCCGCTCCCTTCAGGCAGGAGGCTGCGGTCACTACAGGCTCTAAAAGCTAGACATTCAAACAGCTTTTTTCCCATGGCCATCCGACTCCTAAATGCAACTGCCCCCCCTTGACTAGCCTGGCTCCGCCCGCCCGCCTACTTCCGGCCAAATTTAATTTTCCCTTCAGTAGTCAGTCTGGGTGTACAGCGCATTTACCAGATTCTCCGGAGAATCTACGATCGACCAATCAGCGAACAGAGCGAGTGGCTGAGAACGCTCCAGTTTCAGTTGAATGCTGCGTTCCTTTATACTCGGAAGAAGGAGATTTCCGACTTGGTAGTTCCGAGTTCCGACCTGTCTGTGTTCCAGTGCATCTGCTCGCGAAAGTATGGACGCCTACAACCTTTCTCATCCAAATAACTAAACGTTAGGCTCTAACAAGTTACTGTTGCCAGGTACCGGTAGATTCATAGACTACAATATGTAGTGAAGTTGGAAATTTCCGAGTTCCCTGTCCGACTGGAAGGCACCGTAAAAAGCCGGCTCATGACACACGTGATGACCAAACGTGATGCGATTGGTTGGCTAATCCAGAGTGGCACTGGGCAGATCCAATAGTTTTAAACTTCGACAGACACCCGCCTCCAAGTGAGTTAATGTTTGCCAATTACAGCAGTTCCAGACCTTATGTACAAATGAAATGAAGTACAATGGTCTGGTTGGACCAGGCTACCCCTTGACCTGTCTCCCCCCCTGACCTGTCCTACTCATTTTGCACTATTATGTTGGTTTGCTCTGTCTTGTCCTGTCCTGTTGCACACTCCACTGTACCGAAACAAATTCCAAACATGTTTACATGTCTTGGCAAATAAAGACTTCTGATTCTGATTCTCTGCAATATGTTGATGATTCACATTCGAATGATAGAAATCTTCACACACACACGTAGAGAGAGAGACAAACACACACACACACACGTAGAGAGAGAGAGACAAACACACTCACACACACGTAGAGAGAGAGAGACAAACACACACACACACACGTAGAGAGAGAGAGACAAACACACACACACACACGTAGAGAGAGAGAGACAAACACAC
>CM049402.1:35688225-35690725 GCA_026929865.2 Hyperoplus lanceolatus
GGGTTAGGGTTAGGGTTAGGGTGGGGTTAGAGTTTGGGTTAAAATATTCCTCTGTTGGAATGGTGTAGCAGGGTTAGGGTTAGAGGGTTAGGTTTAGGGTTAGGGTTAGGGTTAGGGTAAGGGTTAGGGTTAGGGTTGGGGTTGGGGTTGGGGTTAGGGTTAGGGTTAGAGGGTTAGGGTTAGGGTTAGGGTTGGATTAGGGTTAGGGTTAGGGTTAGGGGGTTAGGGGGTTAGGGTTAGGGTTAGGGTTGGGTTAGGGTTAGGGTTAGGGTGGGGTTAGAGTTTGGGTTAGAGGGTTAGGGTTAGGGTTAGGGTTAGGGTTAGGGTTAGGGTGGGGTTAGAGTTTGGGTTAAAAGATTCCTTTGTTGGAATGTTGTTGCACAGGCCTATTAATCTAAAAACTGGAGTGGTGTTGGTGGTGCGGTTGATGAGCTCTGCCCCTTCACCCAGGAGACCAGGGTTCGATTCCCAGGCAGGGTGTCTCTGCAGTGGACAGAAGAAGAGGGTGCTGCTGACCAGGGTTAAATAAAAAATTTGAATAGTGATTTAGAAATGCTAAGAGTAATTAGAATAATGAAAGATTAAGAATTAGAAAATTAAAATAATTGGAAGATTGAAATGATTAAAAAGTTAAAACAATTAAGAAAATCTCTTAATTATTAAGAATAATTAGAAAACCACTAAGAAGGCAAAAAAAACTTAGCATGTTGGGGGCGGGGCGGGGCGGGGGCTGTGGTCAGCAACGTGGATGCTCCAGGGTGGGAAGAAGAGGGTGCTGCTGACCAGGATCAAATAAAACGTTAAAACAACTTTAATAAATATTTGGAAATGGTATAAAAAAAATCAGAACAGCTAGAAAAGTGAGAATTAAAACAATTAAAAAACTAAAATAATTAGAAAATTTAAATAATTCAATAATTAGAATAATAAAATTAGAACATTTAAAAAAAAGTTAGGGTTAGAGGGTTAGGGGTAGGGTTAGGGGTTAGGGTTTAGGGTTAGGGTTACACTTTTTATCTTTTGCAGATCTCAAACATGTAAATTATTATACTATAAAGTAACACTGGGATTCAATGGGAGTAATTTTTCAAAACAAAAGTTGTGTATTTGTGTTATAGTTTTAGGCTAAAGTTTAAGGTTATTTAGTTTTATATAAAACTAAATGACTTTAAACCTTAAACTTTAGTGAACTTTAGCTTAAAACACAAATAATAAAGAAAAAAAAATAATACACAATTTACTCATGATAAGTGATTGGGCCTTTTGTTTTGAAAAATGACTCCCATTGAAGCTCAGTGTTGCGTTTTTGCAACATTAAAAGAAATCACTGAAAATCATGTAAATTTAACTTTTTTAGTTTGGTTATTGAAGTAATATGTTACAGAACAACTTTACAATACAGGAAAAAAATATTAAAGGTCAAGTACGTACTTGGAAAATTGTTAAAATTGATCCAACAGAGAGAGCTGGGAGCTCAGTGGGAGTCATCCATGTTGTTTGAATCTGAAATGTTGCTGTTCTTACAATATTAATATTTTCCCGCCGAAATTGGTGATTTGATACATTGTATAGTCTGGAGTGCTGGAATATGTAGTTTTTGTGTACATTTAGTCCTGGAAAATGACTACAAAACAGCTTCCAAGAGATGTTGCAAATTTACAACAGTGGGGTTGCGTTCCGAATCGCATACTTTCTACTATATAGTATGTAGAAAAAAGATTTAGGATGTCCCGATTCTTGTGGCCAGATTTAGGATGGTTAGAATACCCGGATGGTCTACTTCATGCGGCCAAGATTGTTAGTGTTGAAAAGTGCATCCTATTTGGGCGATTCTGACCCACAATCCAGTGCGCACGTGAAGTGACGTAACATCGACGAAGCCTATAGGTCCATGTTATGAAAACAAACGGGGATGCGACGGATATAAAACCAAGAGGCAAGATCAAGGCGCAATGTTATGATGAAATAAGAGAGAAAAGTACGTCCCAATAGTATGCCTACTGCATCCTAACTAGATTCTTTTTATCGTCAGATGTAGTATGTAGAATAGTAAAAAGAAAGAGTATGCGATTCGGAACGCAACCTGGGTCTCAGAGGGCAGGACAGTCGGCTAATTTATGCTCAGCTGTGTGGCGCTGCATGATAGAGGCTACTTTATAACAGAGACAAATAAATGCAAGTTATAGCTTGGAAACTGAGGCTTAGGGGGCAAACAATACACTCTTGACTCCATTCATGTATGTGTTACCTCGCTGATGGGGCAGGGCAGGCCAGGGAGTAGGTGTGTGTGTGCAGCAGCTGTGAACTGCTGCGGCAACGCGCCTCCGTTTGTGTCCACTCTGCACGTTCACGTTGACAAAGGAAGTGTGTGCGGAGGAGGAGGAGGGGGGCATATTTATTGGGGCATTATTGTCAAACGTTATTAATCGTTGAGCATTTATAGATGACAATGTCGGCATGGGCCACATACACTGTAAAAAAAATATATATATATATTTTT
>CM049402.1:35723225-35725725 GCA_026929865.2 Hyperoplus lanceolatus
GCAGCGTCTCTGGTGTCCTCCTCCTGCAGCGTCTCTGGTTTCCTCCCACTGCAGCGTCTCTGGTTTCCTCCCACTGCAGCGTCTCTGGTGTCCTCCTCCTGCAGCGTCTCTGGTTTCCTCCTGATGCAGCGTCTCTGGTTTCCTCCCACTGCAGCGTCTCTGGTTTCCTCCCACTGCAGCGTCTCTGGTTTCCTCCCACTGCAGCGTCTCTGGTTTCCTCCTGATGCAGCGTCTCTGGTGTCCTCCCACTGCAGCGTCTCTGGTTTCCTCCTGCTGCAGCGTCTCTGGTTTCCTCCTGATGCAGCGTCTCTGGTGTCCTCCCACTGCAGCGTCTCTGGTTTCCTCCTGATGCAGCGTCTCTGGTGTCCTCCCACTGCAGCGTCTCTGGTTTCCTCCTGCTGCAGCGTCTCTGGTTTCCTCCTGCTGTGGCGCTGCAGCGTCTCTGGTTTCCTCCTGATGCAGCGTCTCTGGTGTCCTCCCACTGCAGCGTCTCTGGTTTCCTCCTGATGCAGCGTCTCTGGTTTCCTCCTGATGCAGCGTCTCTGGTTTCCTCCTGATGCAGCGTCTCTGGTTTCCTCCTGCTGCAGCGTCTCTGGTTTCCTCCCACTGCAGCGTCTCTGGTGTCCTCCCACTGCAGCGTCTCTGGTGTCCTCCCACTGCAGCGTCTCTGGTTTCCTCCCACTGCAGCGTCTCTGGTTTCCTCCCACTGCAGCGTCTCTGGTGTCCTCCCGCTGCAGCGTCTCTGGTTTCCTCCCACTGCAGCGTCTCTGGTTTCCTCCTGATGCAGCGTCTCTGGTTTCCTCCCACTGCAGCGTCTCTGGTTTCCTCCTGATGCAGCGTCTCTGGTTTCCTCCTGATGCAGCGTCTCTGGTTTCCTCCTGATGCAGCGTCTCTGGTTTCCTCCCACTGCAGCGTCTCTGGTTTCCTCCTGATGCAGCGTCTCTGGTGTCCTCCTGCTGTGGCGCTGCAGTGGCACATCTGTGAACACATTGTTTACTGTTAGGCTACAACTTGTAAAGCAATAAGGATATGAGACTACTATCTGTTTAAAGAGAGCGGCTAACCTGATCTGTTGTTGTTTCCCGATATGATATTGCTCCACTTCTCCCGGTCTGTGCTGCTGGGCGTCCAGTAGCTCTTCAAGCTGCTCTCACACCTGTCCCGTTACTGACATAATCTCCCTGCTGTCGAGGCCAGCCTGAGAGAGGAGCTGGACAGCGGGGCTCCTCAAGCTGTGGTTGGTATAGCGCTGTAGTCCGGCGGCCACACTGAATTTTGGCAACATCTGCCCGAGGAAGTTGTGCCCCATCGGCTCAAGAGAATACCACACTTGCTGTGTGTTGAGTAGCAGCTGATCTTTCTTTAGCGGGCGCAGGTAAAAGGCCGTGGCATCAGGGGGGCAGAGGGACAAATATTTTTTTAAACTGGCAACGGGGCAATTGGGATTTCCTGGCTCTGCTGATATGTGTCCTCTGTTGTTTTGCTGGCAAGGGTCCCTTGAATCCTTATGGTGTTTTGTTTCTGCGTTGTGGGAGAGCGTGGCGTATTCGTTGCCGTTGAGCGTGGCGTATTCGTTGCCCTTCTCGTCTGTTTTTAAGTTGAAGGAATACCGTGTCAGGTCTTTGTTTCCCTCACGTCCGCGCCTTGCCAGGTGGAGTTGGATATCGAACCACACTTTGCGGACAAGTCCGATGGCTGTGTTTGGGGACAACAATTCAGAGCCCCTGAGTTGCTGCAGGTCCGCTTGTGACAGGGCGGGATGGTGCTGGCTGACATCCTTTCCAGTTTTGCGGAGTTTTTTAACAACTGATTTAAAGACTACGTTACTGGACTTGAATGATTGTGAATTAATAATGTCATGATCAGAAAAGTAACGGCATATCCCAGCCCTCAGGGCAATGGAACTGTCTACAGAGCTGTTGCCGTCACTTCTTTGTACAGACGGGTAGAAAGAGCGCAGGAGGCTGTTTAGGTGTTCCGCCCCGTACGCTTCAAGGTGTTTTGACCCATCGTTTTCATTAAGCCAATCTTTGAAGGTAGTCATGGCCCATGCCGTATTTCTTTTAGTGTTAATTTCATGGCGATCCTCCTCTCCCTGGTTCAGTTCTTGTTCGTCCAGCTGCTTGTGTCGTTTGTGTCTCTGCTTTTCTGCTTTACTGTTTCTCCCTCAGCCAAGTCTCCAATGTGCCGTTCTCTCCCAAAATATTGAAATTTAGTTTTGGAAACAGTTCCATTTTAAATAAAGTGAAGAGGCCTATTTCCAAAACGTCAACGGAGGTTGAGAGAGGATGTGAAGACGCCGGTCAGAACGTCACTATAGCAACAATATTTCCTATTCATAGCAACGGTCACCCTTGACAGCGGTCTGCTAGCTGGAAATAGCAGACCTGTAGAATGTTGTGATTTACACAGGATTCTCAAAGTGCAGGATTCTCAAAGTGCCATGTAACACATATGAAATAACAGATTGTTTATCAATTCAACATTTTTTTTTTCCAGG
>CM049402.1:35730725-35733225 GCA_026929865.2 Hyperoplus lanceolatus
CTGTCTGTCTGTCCGTCTGTCTGTCTGTCTGTGTGTCTGAGTGCCTGTCTGTCTATGTGTCTGTCTGTCTGTCTGTCTGTCTGTCTGTCTGTATATCTTTAATAAAGCCTCATTCCCTCTCAGCAGCTTCTGAACTCTTTTATATATTTTTATATCTGTTCAGACCAGATGACCGTCTACCGTCAAGGTCACACACACACACACACACACACACACACACACACACACACACCCACTCTCTCTCTCTCTCACACACACACACACACACTCTCTCTCACACACACACACACACACACACACTCTCTCTCTCTCTCTCTCTCTCTCTCTCTCTCTCTCTCTCACACACACACACACACACACACACTCTCTCTCGCTCTCTCACACACACACACAATCTCTTACATACACACACACACTCACACACACACACACAGACAGTATAAGGACCATTACCTGGGCTCCATTAAAACTGTGGCTTTGTCCCAAATCCTCATAAAGACCCTACGCACACACACACACACACACACACACACACACACACACACTGAACAGACCTTCAGAGGTGAAAGCTGTCGTGTGATACAGACAGTCTGTATATCACCTTATGCTCATCCATGAATGAACTCTTTATTTTCTAAATTAAATAGTGACACTGCCCCTTTAATTGATAAGAAAATATCATTTGTGTTAAAGGTGCAGTGTGTAATATGACATCATCAAGAAAGTTCTACAAAGTTCTAGAATGCAACGCTCCCTGGGTAACCCCACCCCTTTCGAATAATAACAGAAGCTACAGTGGCCTTCAAGGACAAGAACAATTCTACATTTTAAACAATGCACCTGATGACATTCCAACTATGACACTTTCAAGATGGCAGCACTAGGCCTTGGTCCAAAATATGCAGAAATATGGACAAATATGAGATCCTTTCTAAGGGGAAAAAATAATAATTAAAAAAAAAAATTTCAGCTACTATGCACTAAATTAAATGTACTTATGTAAGGGATAAAGTATAGCGAATGGGTCTCTTGCTAGAAATAAAGACCGACAAGCTGAACAGGAGCTGAACTCCTGTTCAGCTTGAAGGTCGCTATACTTTATCCCGCTTATTACATGGCTACTACAAAAAATAAAGCAATACATTTTAGCAACATGTTGTTTTTATGGTTTTAACAGCCAAAAACAGTCCGCTACACGGTCGGAACTCACTCAGTAGCAACGGTAACTATGTCAAGCTGCGGCCAACCTAGAAGAGTTTAACAAAAAACAACTTGTTTCCCTAGCAACCCTGAGACCTTGTCTAACAACTGGAATAGTCATTGCAAACCCACTAGGTTCTTATGTAATGAAAACGTAGTTTAATACACCAGTAAATAGGAGCGACCAAGGATACGACCTAGTAACGGGGGAATAGTCTGCTCGCCCCGCTAGACTGTCTGCTTCAGCTGACCGAAGGCTCCGGCTCAGCTGTTAGCTAGAGCTACTGTTTTGCTAACACAACTCAAGACTCGCACACTCTACAAATAATAATTGTAATCGGCCAATATGTTTAACAAGAGCTCCATCTAGCTAACAAGCATCATCCCCCAACATAAATAACACAATTCACGAAGAAAATGACTGCGGAACAGTTAGCCTACATTGTGGGCTGCAGCCTGAAGTTACTGTCTAACTGTCATATGCGGCCAAAGTAGCCTACTCACGTCGTGTTGACTGGAGTCCTGTCGGACATTATCCATGACTCCTGTGTTCCCTGCTCTCCTGATACATGCAAAGTCATGTTGAAAAAGTATTCCATTGTTTTCTGAACGAGTAGTAGCCCTGTTTGTGGACGTCTATCCATCAAAACTGTGACGTAGGTCCTTAGCAACGGCCCTTGACAGCGGTCTGCTAGCTGGAAATAACAGACCTGTAGAATGCTGTGATTTACATAGGATTCTCAAAGTGCCATGTAATAAGGATATTATAATTACTTTCTACAAAATCTGCTATGAAATAAAACCCAAAATTCTACACACTGCAGTTTTAATTCAGTATGGTGACAGCTTTGGTAGTGTTTTCGGCAACATTTCAAACAGGTAACTCTCGACCTGCTCCCCTTGACTACCAAGCACCGTTTATTTTTTCGTACTCAGAATTTCTTTAGATTCTTTGATTTTTTTGTCGGTTTTTATTGAAATTCTAAAATTATTTCTTGAGACTTTCTAGTTACTTTTTGTTGGGGGAAACTCCATCCCTGTGTTCCAGTCCCCATACTATCTGCAATTTAGTTTGGTAGAAAAACATATTTAGTATGTCCCGATTGTTGTGGTCAGATTCTGACCCACAATCCAGTGCGCACCAGAAGCGACGTCACATCGACGAAACAAGACGCAAGATCAAGGGGCCATGTTAGGATGAAATTAGTAAGGATAATAATAAGTATGTCCCAGTTGTAGCATACTGCATCCTAACTACACTCAACAAAAATATAAACGCAACACTTTTGTTTTTGCTCCC
>CM049402.1:35748225-35750725 GCA_026929865.2 Hyperoplus lanceolatus
AGTATATCTCACTAAAGGAAACTCAAAATAATAACACTGAAATATTAACACTATTTAACAGATTTTGCTGTGTAGGCACACACACACACACACACACACACACACACACACACACACACACACACACATTGCTAATGTTATTTTTCACTGGCATTTTGTCCACACTTAAACCTGCAGTGTGTAGAATTTTGGGTTTTATTTCCTAGCAGACTTTGTAGAACATAATTATAATATCCATGAGTATGTTTAATTTAGTGCATAATAGCTGAATTTATTTATTTTTATTATTATTTTTCCCTTAGAAAGGGTCTCATATATGTCCATGTTTCTCCATACTTTGGACCAAGGCCTTGTCGCCGCCATTTTGGAAAAGTCATAGCTTGGAATGTCATCAGGTGCATTGTTTAAAATTTAGAATTGTTCTTGTCCTTGAAGGCCACTGTAGCTTCTGTTATTATTCTAAAGGGGTGGGGTTACCCAGGGAGCGTTGCATTCTAGAACTTTGTAGAACTTTCTTGATGATGTCATATTACACACTGCACCTTTAAATGCAGTAGAGTGCACAGGTAGACACTAACCCCGGAATAACTGTTTTAATTAGGCTATATTGTACTTTCACCCATTTAATTTCATTTTAATTGCTGCCACACTTCACCACTGTGTAAATGTTTCAATTGTTTTTTTTTGTTTTTTCTTTTTTTCTTCCCTTCACTTGTTGTGTATTTGATGTATTTGCATTGAATATTGTTGATGCATTGTTGTTTTTCCTTGGAATTTGTTTGAACTCGACACCATTGTAAATGAGGGTCACCCCTCAATTGGTCTCTCCAGGATAAATACAAGTTGAATGAAAAAATGAAAATGAATTCCACTGGCTGCGCGTGCGGTGTCGCTCCGTGCGTCCACGTCCGTCAACACCCCCGGCTCCGTTTTCACAGCAGCACGGCCCGCGCCGCTGAACAGCTGGAGCTCGAGGAGTTCCCGCGGTAATAAAAGTGACGGGCGATCGCTTTTGATAATATGATTCTCCTATGTGGTATTTATAGGAGGTTATTGTTCCCTTCCGAACCAGTCAAAGAACAGTGGACATGCTCTGTGTGTCTCTGCTTTGAGAATGTCACCTGCAGTGAACACCGAGTGTCTTATTTTGAAAATGAACCGGAGCTTTTATTGTTTTGTCGGGGTCTGTGTTCCTGTCTATCTCGATGTGTTTTGTGCTAAATTGATGCGGTGAGCTCCGGCATCCGGCAGGAATAGAAGCAGTGCGTATTTCAGCGGAGAGCTGGAGCAGCAGCGGAGCAGAGAGACGGTGCAGCGGACGTGGTGGAAACTCACCCACTGACTGCTCTTCATTGTATTACTGTTTCTGCTGTGCTGGAGCGGAGAAGGACCGGAGAGGCAGCCGGTGGAATCTGCCGTTAAGTGGTGCTTGAGCACCTGCCCTTTGCCCCCTGGAACCAATCAAGTCCCCTTTGAAAAAAAAAATATATATTTTTTTTTAAATGTTCTTTTGTTAACAGTGTATCTTGCGCATGCTGACCTGACCATCTGTAAATACTCGACAATTACAAACATGTAAAACAATGCACTGTTTAATTAAAAATAAAAATGCGGGGCTACGAAGATCAGGGGCCTATATTGAGCCATTAGAAAAAAAACAAGAGACGACTTCAAGAGCTTGGGGTTAAAGGATTATATAAACAAAATCCCAAAGCTGACTGGATCACAAGGGTACAAATAACGATTTGGTCATTCATCAACAGAAATACTGTGCCCTTATTTTGCACCTGCCCACAAAAATGTATGTGCACGCCACTGCTTAAATGTCACTTAGTTAGTTTTTTTTAATTAATTCATGGTTTGTGTCCTTGATGTGATGGTGCAGCACTTTGTTCTGCATTGAAACGTAGTAAAGAAATTCCCAGAAAAAAAAAACCTTTTGCGGCATAAACATCGTGACAAAGATGGCTATGAATATGTGTTATGTGCGTTCTTAGTACAAGTTCTGCGAGCTGATGAATATTGATCAGTCAACTGAACATCTCTCTGCATAAACATCAGTGTGTGTGTGTGTGTGTGTGTGTGTGTGTGTGTGTGTGTGTGTGTGTGTGTGTGTGTGTGTGTGTGTGTGTGTGTGTGTGTGTGTGTGTGTGTGTGTGTGTGTGTGTGTGTGTGTGTGTGTGTGTGTGTGTGTGTGTGTGTGTGTGTGTGTGTGTGTGTCATAAATCCTCCCTTAACATATTCTTTATTTATTTTAGTTAACATATTCAGGATGTCCGGGGAAGGACACACACACACACACACACACACACACACAATCACTGTAACACACTGAGCGAGAGAGACACACACTGAGAGACAGACAGACAGACAGACAGACACACACACACACACACACACACACACACACACACACAGGGCCCTGAGCGTGAATATATTGACCGAGGGTTGCTGTATGTCTGTCGTAATGAGAGAGACACAATGTCAGTGAAGAGATTCT
>CM049402.1:35770725-35780725 GCA_026929865.2 Hyperoplus lanceolatus
CCGTTAGAGTGTTTTTAAAAATAGTTCAATAGCGCCACCTGGGGGTTAAAACTGACAACACATGTAATGCAGATATGCAGAGATAGATATCCATGCGAAAAAGGGTTTTAAAAAACATTAGGAAATTTTCTATGACAAATTGAGAGAAATTTGGATTACGGCAAAAGTATTAACATAAAATATAAATAGGCATTTCCACATTTTAAAGAAAGGCAAGTAATGATAATACATACAGTAATTCACGATTTTAATTCATAGAAGTAAACAGTATAAAGCATTAATACAATGTATACAACACACACACACACACACACACACACACACACACACACACACACACACACACACACACGCACACGCACAAGTTATTTGAGTCTGTTTTTTGTCTCGTTTTTCTATGTTTTCTTGATGAAAGTGGATTTTTAAAGCTCAGACAGAGAGAGACCGTTTATAGTGTCCGTTACAGTGTTTTTAAAAATAGTCCAACAGCGCCACCTGGGGGTTAAAACTGACAACACATGTAATGCAGAAATGCAGAGATTTTTGAAAATAGGGATGTTTCTATTAAAACTTTAGACAAATTTGGATCATGCCAAAAGTGTTAACATGAAAATATATATCTAGGCATTTGCACATGTCTTAATGAATGGCAAGTAGCCTATGCCTAATAATAATATACACAGTAATTCACAATTTAAATTCATAAAGTCTTACTGTTTAACTGTACACACAACCACACACACACACACACACACACACACACACACACACACACACACACACACACACACACACACACACACACACACACACACACACACACACACGTTATTTTAGTCTGTTTTTTGTCTCGTTTTTCTATGTTTGATGATAGAAGTGGATTTTTAAAGCTCAGACAGAGAGACAGTGTCCGTTATAGTGTTTTTAAAAATAGTCCAAAAGTGCCATCTGGGGGTTAAAACTAACAACACAAGTAATGCATGAATGAAGTGATATCGATGGAAAAAAGGTTTTCTGAAAATAGGAATTTTTCAATTACAAATTAAGACTAGATTTGGAGTGTGCCAAAATGATGGCATACTAAGCATCTGTATATTTCTCTTATACAACCATATTTAACGGACATTATCTCAACATTAGTTGTTTTTTCTCAATACTCTGATCCAAAAATCTCAACTTCTAAAGCACTTACATCAACTAAACTTTCCATAATCATTCTCAGCACTATTCTGAAGGTTATTACAGAAGGATGTGTTCATATGTTGTTCACTGTCTGATTTATGAGACATTTTCTTCTTAAACACGTGCTGAAAATGCCCTTTTTAAGACCTGTACATAGCATTTTTTTATTTATTAAATCAAAAAAAGTCTCCATCCAACAGCTTAAAATCTAAGAGACTTAATGTGCCTGTTGTATTTAATTATACATAATTAAAACTATTTATTTTAATATAATGTTGTTTTCATGTAATTCCCCTCCGCGGCAGCAGGGGGCGCTGATGCTACATATCTGTTTCCGACCAAATCATGGGGAAAAGGACCTAGCGCTACACTGAACTAGCTTCTCTCTGTTAGCTTGCCATAACTATCTTAAATTCCTTCTATAATCACGTTATTAAATCGTTTTTTCTTTTCGTATTTCCTCCTCGCATCTTTATAAAGCTGAACTGGACTTTACTTGGCGGGACTGAGGCTGTAGTTTAAAGGTGAGAATAATTTTGAAGGTGTTTGTTTTCTATAGCTCGAGGGGGCTAATGTTGTTAGCCGAATGATACCATGGTTACTAACGGTCACAATCTGTTATACAAATGTGTAATTTGACAGAGAAACAGGTTGAAACAATGGACTCAACTTGACTGTCTGTCTGTTCATCCATCTATCTATCTATCTATCTATCTATCTATCTATCTATCTATCTATCTATCTATCTATCTATCTATCTATCTATCTATCTATCTATGACGTGCGGTGAGGTCAGTGAGTGGGTAGGCACTGAGTTCTGAAAGCCAGATTTCTAAACCTATATTGGCTATTGTTAAATCAAAAACAACTCTCTCTCACACACACACACACACACACACACACACACACACACACACACACACACACACACACACACACACACACACACACACACACACACACACACACACACACAGACGAATATGAAATCACATAACGGCGACAGCGGGTTTGCCCGTTGCCTATTGTAGTTTGGTCTAAATGATTAAACATCGCATCCATCAACTAACGAACTACCAAGGGCCGATTGAACGTAGGGGAGCGAGTCAAAACGTTGCCGATTCAAATACTAGGCTACTTATGTTCAGCTTCAAAATAAAAGACAGCGCTAACTATTCTGTAGGACAACAGCATAACTGATGGCAACTCCTTACACAACAAAATCAGAATGTAACCATCGCTTTATCCACATTGCACAGCGTCCAATTATATGTGTCCGTCAGCAACCATCAAAACACAACTGCTCAATTGAATATTTAATATCAAATGCAGAATGTCTTGTACTCGGCATCAATTCATCCAAACGTATTATTCAATAAACAGTAAACAATAGTTTCTGACTCACCAATCTGACTCCCCGGCTGTAGGAAGAAGAAGCAAGCCGATAGTAATCCAGTCTGATTGACAGTCCGTTCATTTTGAAACGCTCGAACATTGTTTGTCCCTGTAAGTTGCTGCTGTAAACCGTCCGAGGCTGGCGCGCGCTGGTCTTTCTCTTGCTATTCATTCTGTTCCCTTTTAAATTATAATCCAATTTGTTAAAATTCCTCGAGTCTGAAATATCTCCGGGCACGGACGGGAGCTGCAATGTTGACTTTGAAGTCCGCGGGGGTAGCCACCGGTGTTAACAGGTGTTACGCCGAAAGCTGTGACCTGCCAGAATATGTGACCTTAGAGGGCTTGTCGACAGTAATTACACTTTTTTTTCACAATATATTTATTGCAGACAGCTCCTTAATCCACAATTTCACTTTAAACCTGCAGTGTGGAGAATTTTGGGTTTTATTTCCTAGCAGATTTTGTAGAAAGTAATTATAATATCCACAAGTACATTTAATTTAGTGCATAATAGCTGAAAAAAATGTCTTGAATTTTTTTTCCCTTAGAAAGGATCTCATATATGTCCATGTTTCTGCATATTTTGGACCAAGGCCTAGTGCCGCCATCTTGAAAGTGTCATAGTTGGAATGTCATCAGGTGCATTGTTTAAAATGTAGAATTGTTCTTGTCCTTGAAGGCCACTGTAGCTTCTGTTATTATTCTAAAGGGGTGGGGTTACCCAGGGAGCGTTGCATTCTAGAACTTAACTTTCTTGATGATGTCATATGACACACTGCACCTTTAAAGATTTTAATCTTGATTAAAAGGTGAGTTTCTCCCCATTGTTCTTTCTGTTTTTGAATTCTGTAAATAATCTAAAGAAGTTTATTTAAAGGGACACTGTGTAACATTTCAAGTAATTCATTAGCTAAAATCAATATCCTCATTCATAGATATGTCCTCATTGGTGTAAAATCACCTCTGCCAATAATCTGAATTATCCTCCTGAGCAGAGAATTACAAATATTAATATTACATTTTGTCCTTTGAGCGGGCGGGTCTTATGGAGGAATCCATGTTTTTGGAATGTCATCAGGTGCATTGTTTAAAATGTAGAATTGTTCTTGTCCTTGAAGGCCACTGTAGCTTCTGTTATTATTCTAAAGGGGTGGGGTTACCCAGGGAGCGTTGCATTCTAGAACTTTGTAGAACTTTCTTGATGATCTCATATTGCACACTGCACCTTTAAGTTGTTATTGTTCACACATCGATTCGTTGCTGATCGTCAGACTTCATTTTCCCTTTTGGGATGAAGTGTCTTGAACATTTTACATCTCATTAATTTATTTATTTATTTATTTATTTATTTATTTATTTTTCTTTCGGACAATTCCACACAATACACAATTATCTCTTTCACAGTCATAAATCTTAATTAGTGTTGTCCGAAGGGTGACGGAAGAAGCCTAAGGCTTATCGAGTCCCGCCCCCACTTTCATCAGATTCAAAATCAGATACACATTTACTGATCACAGAAAAGAAAAGAAAAAAGAAAAAAAGAAAAAGTAAAAAATTAAAAAAAATTAAAAATAAAAAGGAAGAAAATACACAAGGATTAAGTATTTTTTTTGTCTGTTAAGCTGCAGTCCAATACCCAGTCAATTTTCATTCTCCTTATTCATTGACCTTGCACAACTGACATGCTATCCAATTTTCCCGATGAATTTTAATTAGTCATTGTTATCCTCTCCTTCCACTGTAGCCATTTTATCGATGTCTCCTTTGATATCAGCGATGTCTCCTTTCATGTCATCGATTCCAGCGACTTTTCCTTTGATAGCTGTGATGTCTCCTTTGATAGATGCAATACTGGATACAATTTTTGCTATCCCCTCCCGAACAGCTGGTCCATCCATATCTCTCAGCGCTGTAAATCTTCCGTCCCTCCCATCCGCTTGTGCAACAATCAGTTTCTTCAGTTTGCGATACTGGACATACAGAGCAAATCCCAAAGCAAGCATCCCCACCGTCATGCCAGCGAAGATGTATACATCTTCAACACCCTCAATGTCCATTGCAGCCAGGCAAACCACTTTCCATTCTTTCCAGCTATCCTGTGCGTAACTGGACAGGAAGGTGCCATCTGGACATGGAACCTCTCCAGCTCCTGCTTTTCTGGTTGAAAACATGCGGTCAATGGCATTTAGTGACCAATTTAGCAGTTCCATGATTAATCCACTTGCTTCAGCTTTTAAGATCAGTTCTGCTCCGTTCTAATTTTCTGACAATGCAGAGTTTGTTTTGCCCTTTTATTGTGGCCTTTTCAATGTCATTATCTGGTAGTCTAAACACAACTGCAAAAGTATTCAAACCCAAACAAGTCATTCTGCTGACCTATCTTTTACAATAATGTTATGATAGTGCCATCCACCTTTTATCCGCTTCTTAGTGCTCTGCTTTCAGTCTATAATTTTCCATAATTTTAGAGACATACATACATTAAAACTGGGGTATGTGATTTCTGATTGGTCAAAGTTAACATGAGCTGTACACTTTGACCAATCAGAGTGAGGCTCCAAATCTCTGTTCTTATTGGCTGTTGGGACTGTCCATTCACTTTGGCACGACTTTGTTGGTGTAGAGCGTGTCAGGGAGGGACCATAGGGGAGGGACCAAAGAGAACAAGTGGAGCGGTTGAGGTATTCAGATTCGAATCTCTATCCCAACTGCTATTTTCTCCCCAAATCCTCCACCCCAGATTTAATTCAAATCCTGCATTCTCCCAGGTGGTGCTCCTATGGCACGTATACCACTGAGGCTTTAGTTCTTGTTGCAGCAGCCCGGGTTCCTCTCCAGCCCGGGTTCCTCTCTCTCCAGCCCGGGTTCCTCTCTCTCCAGCCCGGGTCCCTCTCTCTCCAGCCCGGGTCCCTCTCTCTCCAGCCCGGGTCCCTCTCTCTCCAGCCCGGGTCCCTCTCTCTCCAGCCCGGGTTCCTCTCCAGCCCGGGTTCCTCTCTCTCCAGCCCGGGTCTCTCTCTCTCCAGCCCGGGTCCCTCTCTCTCCAGCCCGGGTCCCTCTCTCTCCAGCCCGGGTCCCTCTCTCTCCAGCCCGGGTCTCTCTCCAGCCCGGGCCCTTTGCTGCATGTCATCCCCCTTTTCCACCCTCTTTCATATCTGTCTATAAACTCTACAAGAAATCATAAAAAACTGGAGGAAAGAATCATCTTTAAAAAAAGTTCAAGACAGATTTTTTACAGCTCTTGTGTTCCCTGGCGCCTTGTGTCTTCAGCAAGAGCATTTCTCATCATCGAATATCTGTCCTTATACTCAATATGTTTAAATCTCTTCTCCCTTCTACCCTCAAAGCATTCCTCTTCATATCTGAGCCTAGACTCGACAACAAAGCTTGAAAAACTGCACCAACAAATAGTCTTTCAACAACAAAAAATAATTATATACATGATTTTATATTTCTTGTCTTCCCTGATATTTTCTCTCAGGACATCAAATGCCCCGAAAAGTGTTTAATCACATCGAATATCTGTCCTTGTACTCAATATCTTCTACATTTCTTCTCCCTTCTACCCTCAAAGCATTCCTCTTCATATCTGAGCTAGACTCGACAACAAAGCTTGAAAAACTGCACCAACAAATAGTCTTTCAACAACAAAAAATAATTCTATACATGATTTTATATTTCTTGTCTTCCCTGGCGCCTTTGTTTGCAGCAAAATCATTTCTCCTCATTGAATATCTGTCTTTATACTCAACAATAAAGCTTGAAAAACTATCAACAAATTATCTTTCAACTAAAAAAATATATACTGTATATACATGATTTTAAATTTCTTGTCTTCCCTGATACTTTCTTTCAACAGCGAACTCCCCAAAAAGTGTTTCATCTCATCGAATATCTGTCCTTGTACTCTACAATGAAGCTTGAAAAACTATCAACAAATAATCTTGAAAAAAAATCTAAAATTTGAAATCTTCTTGTCTTCCCTTACACCTTCTGTTTGCAGTAAACGCCCCAAAAAGTGTTTCACCTCATCTCAACATGTCTCACAACAACAAAAACAAAAACAACCCCAGCAACAGCTACCCTCCACCTTACAGACGTCCACCAACCAACCCAGACATCCACCCAGATCCCGGAATGACCTACAGCTCTTCTGCATCCAGCGAAAGCAGCTTTTACCGGCCTCCATCTTCTGCTGTGTCATCATCATCTAGAGCCGGTGGGGGTCAGTGGTCTCAGGACGGAGCTCTGAGCATCTTAAGTAGCTGTGGGTTGGAGCCCAGTGACTTGGTTTTACTAGCAGGACTTCCAGAAGACGCCCTAACAGTGGAGAGTTTACCACACCTTCTAACGCAAATCAAGGGCAAGAGAGGCACAGTGAAACCCTTCCCTGAAAATGCATCTCCAACTCTGTCTCCTTCCGCTTCCTTATCAACCTCTTACCCTACAGCTTACCCGATGAGTTGTACACAATACCCTGACGTCAACGCAACTGTCTCAACCGTTAAGAACGAATGGGAACGACCGCACAGCAGCAGCCAGGCAATCCAGTATCCGACGAAGGACCACCAAGGATCTCAACAAAAACAACGTGGTCTTAATGCGCCCGAGCTGGATCGCTGGGGGAATCCGATCGCGCTCAGCTGTCAACGGACGATATTAAAGCCACCACCAAAACAAAAACCACAACAACAACCGACAGCAGCTTCTTCTGCATCTTCTGGCTACGTGGTGGACTTTCACCATGGGTCAGGCCCTCCAGAATACAGCCAAGGAACTTCTCACGACTTCAAGCAATGGCCTGAATCTGCTCATTTCGATCAATTCGCATCCGAGGGCTTCCAACAAGAAGAATCTGGACGTTTTGCTTCTTCTGATTATGGTAAGAAAGGTAGAGATGCCATTCCAGATTTCGAAGATTTCCAGCAAAGATCTAAGCCAGCGAAATATGACCCATTTTCATCATCTGAGGGCTTCTCGCAACGACCTACATCCACTAAGAACAATCCAGTGCTTTCGGAGGACTACCAACATCGTTCTAAACCTGCTAATTATGATCCATTCGCTTCTGGAGACTTTCACCAAAAACCATCTGGACCATCTGAATTTGGTAAGAAAGGCAGAGACAACCTTAACACTAACCCTTCCATGGACTTTCAACAAAGAAATCCACCCGCTAAATACGATCCTTTCTCCTCCTCTGAAGACCTACGTCAAAAGCCTGGTAAGAAAGGGAGAGAAGGTGTTCTACTTTCTTCTCAACAGGGCGGTTGTGGTGGACCCTCAATGGCCTTCACATCTCCACCAAGTCGCCACCAGCAATCATCTCATCCTTCTAGATTCTCCGATGTCGTTTCACCCGCTCAGTACGATCCATTCTTCTCCTCTGAAGACCTACGTCAAAAGCCTGGTAAGAAAGGGAGAGACCAAATCAGTCCCTTATCTACTCAGGACTTTCAACAGAGGCCTAAAGCTCCTAGATACGACCCATTCTCATCTGAGGACCTCCAACAAAGACCCACATCTGCTCATTACAACCCAGTCCTTTCCCAGAACTTCCACGAAAAACCTGGACCTTCAGACTTTGGTAAGAAAGGCAGAGAAGCTGTTCCTCTTTCTTCTCAACAGAGCGTTGGTGGTGGACCTTCAACAACGGCTTTCACATCTCCACCAAGTCGCCACCGGCAGCAAACATCTCATCCTCCTTCTAGATTCTGCGATGTGGTATCATCTCAGCCTTCCTTCCTTCCTAAACCAGTCGGCGATCCCGAAGGTTCGTCTTTGCCCTTCAAGCAGGAGGCGCAGGACTTCCACGGGACGGCCCCCACAGTGTTCCCCTACAGATGCTCTCTGTGTGACATCACTGTGATGTCAGAGAAGGTAAGTCCCACCATTTTTTTATTTATTTTTTTAACCTTTATTTTCACAGGTAAATCCCATTCAGACCGGAGACTCTTTTCCGAAGGGAGACCTGTTTCCATTTGCGCGTTACCATTCACACACAAATTCAGAAACCGACATTCACACGAGGCAAGGTGGGTGAAGTGTCTTGCCCAAGGACACAACAACCATGACACAAGTGGCCGGGCGGGGATCGAACCTCCAACCCTTCGATCATTGGCCGACCCGCTCTACCACCTGAGGCCCAGTCAGCCCAGTTTGGAACGACTTTCTAGGTTTAAGTCTTGTAAATTTCTTTATGGTCACTTCACACATGGTAAGTCACACAAGGTTAATGTGAGCGTTTTGCTCAAGGACACAATGGTAGAGATGGTGGGCACCGTAAATGTCATTTTTTTTGTTTGTTTTTAACCTTTATCTATACAGGTAAATCCCATTGAGACCGAAGACTCTTTTCCAAGGGAGACCTGTTTTCCTTTCCCACGTTACCATTCACACACACATTCATACACCGATAGCAGCAGCTAACTATCAATATTCACACGCATTAATTGCAGCCCCCACTAGTTTTACTAACTTGAAACGAGTCTCTACAAGGTGGGGATGGGATGGGTTGGGCTAGGGGGGTGTATTCTTCATGCAAAGGGATGATCGTATGAATGGTAAGCTGTTAAAAACTAAACTTTTATACTTTTGATATTTAAGCGCTTTTAACTTTGTCCCTGTGTGTTTGTCTGTAACTGTGTGTGTCCGAATCGCATACTATTTCTTTTGTCTATTCTACATACTACATCCGATGATAAAAAGAATCTAGTTAGGATGCAGTAGGCATACTATTGGGACATACTTTTACTCTCTTATTTCATCATAACATGGCGCCTTGATCTTGCCTCTTGCTTTTATATCCGTCTCATCCCGGTTTGTTTTCATATGGAGGCTTCGTCGATGTGACGTCACTTCACGTGCGCACCGGATTGTGGGTCAGAATCGCCCAAATAGGATGCACTTTTCAACACTAACAATCTTGGCCCGGATTAAGTAGGACATCCGGGTACTTCTAACCATCCTAAATCTGGCCACAAGAATCGGGACATCCTAAATCTTTTTTCTACATACTATATAGTAGACAGTATGTGATTTGGAACGCAGGGTGTGTTCATTGTGCTGCTGCCTGTCTTGGCCAGGTCACCTTAGAAAAGAAACGTTTAATCTCAAGAGGTTTTTCCCCTGGTTAAATGATATATATATTTTATTTATATATTCTACATTTCTTTTTCTTGTTTATGTGTGTTGCAGGTTTGGATCAAACACATTAACAACTCTCAACATGCAGACGGACAGCTGGCCCTACTGCAGAGGTGAGCTTATCAAACCCTAATAATAATAATAATAATAATAATAATAATAATAATAATAATAATAATAATGATAACAATAATAATAATAGTAATAATAATGATAACAATAATAATAATACTAATAATAATAATAATAATAATAATAATAATAATGATAACAATAA
>CM049402.1:35785725-35788225 GCA_026929865.2 Hyperoplus lanceolatus
GCTTTTACAAACACATTTCTGAGTTTGTTTTTATATACATTTTTGAGGGATGTAAAATATCGTAATTATTTTGAAATAAATGGTCAATATGTCACTCCCTTTAGTAAAGTCTCACTCCCTTTAGTAAAGTCATGTCTCACTCCCTTTAGTAAAGTCTCACTCCCTTTAGTAAAGTCTCACTCCCTTTAGTAAAGTCTCACTCCCTTTAGTAAAGTCTCACTCCCTTTAGTAAAGGTCTCACTCCCTTTAGTAAAGTCTCACTCCCTTTAGTAAAGTCTCACTCCCTTTAGTAAAGTCTCACTCCCACTCCCTTTAGTAAAGTCTCACTCCCTTTAGTAAAGGTCTCACTCCCTTTAGTAAAGTCTCACTCCCTTTAGTAAAGTCTCACTCCCTTTAGTAAAGTCTCACTCCCTTTAGTAAAGTCTCACTCCCTTTAGTAAAGTCTCACTCCCTTTAGTAAAGTCATGTCTCACTCCCTTTAGTAAAGTCTCACTCCCTTTAGTAAAGTCATGTCTCACTCCCTTTAGTAAAGTCTCACTCCCTTTAGTAAAGTCTCACTCCCTTTAGTAAAGTCTCACTCCCTTTAGTAAAGTCTCACTCCCTTTAGTAAAGTCTCACTCCCTTTAGTAAAGTCTCTCACTCCCTTTAGTAAAGTCTCCACTCCCTTTAGTAAAGTCTCACTCCCTTTAGTAAAGTCTCACTCCCTTTAGTAAAGTCTCACTCCCTTTAGTAAAGTCTCACTCCCTTTAGTAAAGTCCTCACTCCCTTTAGTAAAGTCTCACTCCCTTTAGTAAAGTCATGTCTCACTCCCTTTAGTAAAGTCATGTCTCACTCCCTTTAGTAAAGTCATGTCTCACTCCCTTTAGTAAAGTCTCACTCCCTTTAGTAAAGTCATGTCTCACTCCCTTTAGTAAAGTCTCACTCCCTTTAGTAAAGTCTCACTCCCTTTAGTAAAGTCTCACTCCCTTTAGTAAAGTCTCACTCCCTTTAGTAAAGTCGTCTCACTCCCTTTAGTAAAGTCTCACTCCCTTTAGTAAAGTCTTCTCACTTTTCCTCCCTTTAGTAAAGTCTCACTCCCTTTAGTAAAGTCTCACTCCCTTTAGTAAAGTCTCACTCCCTTTAGTAAAGTCATGTCTCACTCCCTTTAGTAAAGTCTCACTCCCTTTAGTAAAGTCTCACTCCCTTTAGTAAAGTCTCACTCCCTTTAGTAAAGTCTCACTCCCTTTAGTAAAGTCATGTCTCACTCCCTTTAGTAAAGTCTCACTCCCTTTAGTAAAGTCTCACTCCCTTTAGTAAAGTCATGTCTCACTCCCTTTAGTAAAGTCTCACTCCCTTTAGTAAAGTCTCACTCCCTTTAGTAAAGTCTCACTCCCTTTAGTAAAGTCTCACTCCCTTTAGTAAAGTCATGTCTTCTCTTGCAGGCGAGTGGCTTCAGCTAAACGATACAGCGAGGAATCCTTCTCCGGTCAAACTAAAGCCCGGAGCTCGAGTGGAGAGAAAGACAGAAGCACAGAGAGAGAGAAAGACAGACACACAGAGAAAGAGAAAGAGAAAGACACAGAGAGAGAGAAAGAGAAAGACACAGAGAGAGAGACAGACAGACACACAGAGAGAGAGAGAAAGACAGACACACAGAGACACAGAGGAGGAAGGGGAGCAGTACCAAGCGTAACACCACCAGAGCCACAAGCTCCAGGTCCCCGGCTAAATCTACCAGAGAAAACGAGTCCAGAACAAGAACAAGGTCCAGATCCAGAGAGGAGGCCCGGAAAGACGGGACTGACAGGTACATTAACACACATACTCACACGCATGAAAGCAGGCATAAACGCACACACACACAAGCACGCACATACACACACAGACAGACAGACGGATAGAAACTCACTCATACACTGACTCACTCACTCACTCACTCACTCTCACACTCACTCACTCACTCACTCACTCACTCTCTCACTCACACTCATTCTCACACTCACTCACTCACTCACTCACACACTCACTCACTCACTCTCTCACTCTCACACTCACTCACTCTCACACTCTCACACTCACTCACTCACTCTCTCACTCTCACACTCACTCACTCACTCACTCACTCAAATACTTACACACACACTTCAGTTTACTGCATGTTGCACATATTTCAAATATATTATATATTTTAAATAATGTTTATATTCTCTCTCTATTTAAATATATATATACCGTTTTGTTTTGCCTTATCTTTTGCAATGGTAAATGGTAAATGGACTTGTATAGCGCTATATCTCCGTTTATCACAGACTCAAAGCGCTTTACATTGTTTTTGTACACATTCACCCAGTCACACACACATTCATACACCGATAGCAGCAGCTACCACGCAGGGTAGGCTTAGCACTAGGGTGCTAAGCTAACTAAAAACTAACTATCGGGAGCAATTTGGGGTTCAGTGTCTTGCCCAGGGACACTTCGACATGTGGCGGGGAGACGGGGGATCGAACCTCCGACCCTG
>CM049402.1:35798225-35815725 GCA_026929865.2 Hyperoplus lanceolatus
TTAGCTGAATAGGCTATCTTGAAAGGCAACACTTTCTGGGACTTTCTGCACATCGACTTAACCATCCATGTCAGGTATCTGCAGCAGCAGCACTGTCTCTTTTGAGCATAGATGCTTAGAGGAATGCAGCAGTCCGAGCCTAGGTTGCTACGACAACTCAGTAAGCTACAACATAAAATAAAAGATTGCGGTGGAGGCTAGAACGGAGGCGGAAGCGGAGGCGGCTTCTTCTTCTTCTTCTTTTAATTTCCGGCAATTGCCTTTTCAGCACATTGCTGCCACCCACAGGACAAAGATAACACGCGTTCAATGAACGATCTGAAAAAAAGCATTTCCTGCTGAGTTGAAAAGTTGAACAAAAATGGAAAAACTAAAGGTTTATAAAGTCGAAGTTTATAAAGGTCATACTTGTGTAAAATAAGTTTAAAAGGAGATGAGTTTTTTTTTAAATTATCTATTTCAAATAGCCTACACAATGGTATAACTGCAGCAAGACAAACTATGCAATTAATATTAGATATTATTGCATATTTAATCAAGTAAATAAATTACTATTTCATTTAGAACTGTGCCATATCTCTCCTCTTCACCCCAAAGCCCAAAAAACATTAGGATTAAAAAAAGACAGTGCCTCACCAGCCATAAACCTCACTGCACGTCTCTTCACATTCACACTCTCTCACTCACACACACACACACACACACACACACACACACACACACACACGGACTCTCTCACTCACACAAACACACACACAGTTTCACATGGGATGTTACTGGTTTCTATGGCAACAGTTGATGACAGTGTCTTCAGTTATTTTGGTCCTGTAATACACTGATATGCAGCAGTTGGTTGGACACCATTTAGCTTGGAAGCCCAGACCTCCCATTGTGTAGGTCCGATTGCTTCAGTAGTCACATCTATGCGACTGGCAGAATATGTCCTACATTTTGATGTAAAAATTATCCACGTAGGGTTTAATTTGTGGGAGTGAGAGGCAGTTAAGTGGAAGGTTTTGGTGTATTTTTACACCAGTTCTACACTGTAACAGTTGGTTTCCCCACTCTGCCTCTGAACATTCCGTCCCATCCGGATCCCATTATAAATTTAGAAAGAGGTTGAAAAAAGCTTAAAACTAAAACTGCGTTTGTTCAAAGACAGTTGAAGATTTTAAAAAGTTGAATAAGTGTTTAATAGCTGTAATTAATGTGAATTGTTTAACGTTTGAATGGAGTCTCTAGCTGAAAAAATGCGGGAGGAGATAGGTTTCAAAGCAGAGGAAGTTTTAGCGGTTTGGAATGCTGCTCCCACCCGCTTCAATGTTAAATAATTTTTGTTTAATTGCTTATTAATTAAAAGTTATACATTTTTTTGAAATTTTTGAATGAAAGCAATAATGTGAAAAATGGGCTGAATATGAGGATAGTTGAAGGAAGTTTGTGGAATGAAGCATGTTGAAGATATGGACGTGCATGAAAAGCGGGCGGAATAATAATAATAAGAATAAATACGCAGAATATCAATGCTGTGAATGCTTTCAGCATTCACACCAACTATATAAAAATAGCATTCTTTGCACTGATGGTCTGGTTTGCTGTTACATGTAATTTATGATCATCAGAGGAAAAATGAGACTGTTTCAGAAATATTTAAAAGTTCCCTGTAGATACTTTCAATTGTATTTCTGTGTGAGGACCCCCTCTGGAGTGTGTGTGTGTGTGTGTGTGTGTGTGTGTGTGTGTGTCTGTCTGTCTGTCTGTCTGTCTGTCTGTACTATGGCTGTGAGGACCCCCTCTGGAGTGTGAGGACCCCCTCTGGAGTGTGTGTGTGTCTGTCTGTCTGTACTATGTCTGACCCTGTGTGAGGACCCCCTCTGGAGTGTGTGTGTGTCTGTCTGTCTGTACTATGGCTGTGAGGACCCCCTCTGGAGTGTGAGGACCCCCTCTGGAGTGTGTGTGTGTCTGTCTGTCTGTACTATGTCTGACCCTGTGTGAGGACCCCCTCTGGAGTCTGTCTGTCTGTCTGTCTGTCTGTCTGTCTGTACTATGTCTGACCCTGCGCTCTGACCCCCTCTGGAGTGTGGGGACTTGAGAGGGGAGATGAGGAAAGGTGAATTTCAATGTGACCTTTTGTAAAGTGACTAAAAAAAGAAACTCAACAGATGAAAACATGGCACACACACACAACACTTAACTCATTATATGTTCTGCCCTTTGTAAAGGTTCCGGGGATCGAAGCTGAATTTAAAAACCCTTTGGAAGCAGAAGAAGAACCCATCGATCAGCCTGGGTATTCATCTGAGGGCAAGTCTCCTCTGTCTAGATTCAGACCCTCAAACAGAACCATCAAACGAAAAGTCAACGACCCTGAAAACTACGTCAATAAAGAAAAGAAGAAGAAGAAGAAGGAGGAGGAGGAGGAGGAGTGTAACCAGGAAATGGATTCTACTGGTCCATCAACACTATTAACTCAACAGGTAAAAACTGAAACCCTCCCACCCAATTACTGTACAATGGACTATGTGATTTTTTCGGCTACACATAGCAATTCCACACTCAATTTGAGGGGCACAAATAGTACAGAATACCCCCCCCCCCTCCATTGCTCCCCTTTACTTCAACTTCCTGTCATTTTGGAAATTTGGGGGATAAAAGTTTCAAGCATTTTTTTATATATATCAAATTGAGGGAAATTAACTGCGAAATTCAGCAAATAAGATAACACAGAATTGGTGCCTTTATTGTTGCACATAGTTGTGACCCAAGCACTGTGTGTGTGTGTGTGTGTGTGTGTGTGTGTGTGTGTGTGTGTGTGTGTGTGTCTGACTGACTGACTGACTGACTGACTGACTGACTGACTGACTGACTGACTGTCTCCCCCCCCAAAGGCCCCTCACTAACCCTAATGATCTCTGTCTGTTTATATATACTCTGATATTACACACTGTAGCTTTAATATGTCTGATATTACACACTGTAGCTTTAATATGTCTGTGTGTCTGCAGAAACCATCTAATGGACTAGAGTCTGCAGTGAAGGAAGAGCCCCAATCTGAACCTATAGGGGGCGACAGAGAGCTGAGGAGACCCACTAAACCTGTTGGTAAGACAATACAATGTTCACTGTTAAAGGTTTACACACACACACACACACACACACACACACACACACACACACACACTCACACACACACACTCACACACACACACACACACACACACACACACACACACACACACTTCTTTATCTAGATTACAGACACTAAACCTGCTGGTAAGACAATACAATGTTCACTGTTAAAGGTTTACACGCACACACGCACACACACACACACTCACACACACACACGCACACACGCACACACTCTCACACACTCACACTCTCACTCACTCACTCACTCACTCACTCACTCACTCACTCACTCACTCACTCACTCCTTTATCTAGATTACAGACACTAAACCTGTTGGTAAGACAATACAATGTTCACTGTTAAAGGTTTACACACACACGCACACACACACGCACACACTCTCACTCACTCACACTCTCACTCACTCACTCACTCACACTCTCACTCACTCACTCACTCACTCACTCACTCACTCACTCCTTTATCTAGATTACAGACACTAAACCTGTTGGTAAGACAATACAATGTTCACTATTAAAGGTGTAATCAGTTATTCTGGAGAATGCTTGTTGTCAAAATCACTTTTTCTCATACTCCTTCTTTTTACTACACTACATACTAAAGTACAGAAGAGTTTTAGTCTTTTTACTACACTACATACTAAAGTACAGAAGAGTTTTAGTCTTTTTACTACACTACATACTAAAGTACAGAAGAGTTTTAGTCTTTTTACTACACTACATACTAAAGTACAGAAGAGTTTTAGTCTTTTTACTACACTACATATTAAAGTACAGAAGAGTTTTAGTCTTTTTACTACACTACATACTAAAGTACAGAAGAGTTTTAGTCTTTTTACTACACTACATACTAAAGTACAGAAGAGTTTTAGTCTTTTTACTACACTACATACTAAAGTACAGAAGAGTTTTAGTCTTTTTACTACACTACATACTAAAGTACAGAAGAGTTTTAGTCTTTTTACTACACTACATACTAAAGTACAGAAGAGTTTTAGTCTTTTTACTACACTACATACTAAAGTACAGAAGAGTTTTAGTCTTTTTACTACACTACATTCTAAAGTACAGAAGAGCTTTAGTCTTTTTACTACACTACATACTAAAGTACAGAAGAGTTTTAGTCCCACAGACAGGAGACAGAAAAAATCAGATAAGGAAGTTTTTTTTTTCATTATGTCAAGTATAAAAACGAATACTCCAAAATGCTATTGGAGTTAGTGGGGCGTTTATGTGTTTTCAGCATACTACAATTGACCTGCATGCATTGGGACATCCTAAATCTTTTTCTGGCATACTAAATAGTAGGGAAGTATGGGTATTGGAACGCAGGGTATAATTGCCTTGCCGTGGTGCGTTGGCTGTCCCCTCACAGTGTGGGATTTCTCCCCTTCAGGCTCAGAGTTCATCTCTCCGGCCGTTGGCTATTTCTGCAGCTTGTGTGAGTCGATCTACGTGACAGAGGACGAGGCCAAAGACACACACTGCAGCAGCACGGAACACTACAGCAAATACATGGTACGGACTCTGTGTGTGTGTGTGTGTGTGTGTGTGTGTGTGTGTGTGTGTGTGTGTGTGTGTGTGTGTGTGTGTGTGTGTGTGTGTGTGTGTGTGTGTGTGTGTGTGTGTGTGTGTGTGTGTGTGTGTGTGTGTGTGTGTGTTCGTTCAATGAAGATTTTTTGCATAACTGTTAAAGCCCCTGTAAACCCAAATCCTATGTAATCTGTCTGTCTATCCTATAAAAAAAGCTTATAATTTTTTCCCTTAGAAAGGGTCTCATATATGTCCATATTTCTGCATATCTTGGACCAAGGCCTAGTGCCGCCATCTTGAAAGTTTCATAGTTGGAATGTCATCAGGTGCATTGTTTAGAATTTAGAATTGTTCTTGTCCTTGAAGGCCACTGTGGCTTCTGTTATTATTCTAAAGGGGTGGGGTTACCCAGGGAGCGTCGCCCTACCAACTGAGCTAAGGGCGCCCCCATTTCTGACAGAATACTTTTCTTGTTTTTTAGGAGAAGACGGGGAAAGATCCGTGGACAAGCTGAAACTGAACAACTCCACACACACCTCATCTGAATACTTTCAGTCTGGTTCATTTTATTTCCCTGTATAAAGATCATGTTTGTGTTTTGATCAAAGACACTCGTTTAAAACCTGACGTTGTTTAAGTTGCTACGAGGAGTTTTTTAATATTTCTGAAACAGGCTCGTTTTTTCCTCTGATCATAAATTACATGTCACAGCAAACCAGTTGCTTCAAAGACTGAACTGACCATGTACATGTTGAAAAATGTTAAACAAATAAAAGTCCTTTCTGTAGCTTCTGGACTTTTTGTTTTAACAGTTAAAAATCTCTTTTGTTTTGTAGAAAATGAATAAATTCTTAAAACATCACATTTGAGGAAATTTGGTTTATTTAAAAAAACATTTCACGACAGATTTCAACAGTTTGTTCTTGAGAAAGAAAAGTCTTAATCCCAGTTTACAGAGCCTAGGCTGTGTATTAACAGTTCACAGAGCCTAGGCTGTGTAATAACAGTAGTTTACAGAGCCTAGGCTGTGTATTAACAGTTCACAGAGCCTAGGCTGTGTATTAACAGTTCACAGAGCCTAGGCTGTGTATAAACAGTTCACAGAGCCTAGGCTGTGTATTAACACTGGATTGCTTTTCAGCACACACACAAATTAAAAAAGGAACAATATTTTTTCCAGAAATGTCAAAAGTCAAACAATGGATACGCTGTCCTACTCAGACGTGTGTCTGTGTGTGTGTGTGTGTGTGTGAGTGTGTGTGTGTGTTTCTAGGCTAACCACAGTAGTTTCAGAGCTTTAACTTGAATGCAGTGCTCTCATGTCATGTTTAAAAAGACGACGGACAAACAATTTGTGTTGAGAATACAAAAAAAAAAAAAAAAAAACAGAAGAAACGTATTTACTTCTGGTGCAATTCAGACGAATTCAGAATCCAGATTAGTTTACAAAATTGAGGGAAAAAACTGTATCAAACTTCAAAAGTTTTTAACACTAACGATTTTAAACTTAAAAAAACTGAAACGTGTTAATGTATGATCCAGAAATTAATTCAACAAAGAAGAAATTGAGACCATAAATGTTGAGAAACCACCTAGCTGTGTGTGTGTGTGTGTGTGTGTGTGTGTGTGTGTGTGTGTGTGTGTGTGTGTGTGTGTGTGTGTGTGTGTGTGTGTGTGTGTGTGTGTGTGTGTGTGTGTGTGTGTGTGTGTGTGTGTGAGAGTGAGCTCTTTCCGTTGGTATTGTGATAAAACATTGAAGGAGGCTTTTCCTTTGGACTCTTGTGTTGTTCTGTCACTAGCGCTGCTGCTCAGGAGAGTTTGGAACGTTTGAACGAATAAAAACACAAAAATAAAAAGTCAGAATTTCATGTAGTTTTCAGGCGCTGGTCTTCTTGCTTTTCTTCTTCTCTGCTTTGGCCGCCTCCTTCTCCAGATGTTTCTATAAGGAAAATGACATTATGAAAGATCAGTAGTACACAAGATAATGTTGGGCTGTGTTCGGAAAGCCATACTAACGTCCTACTCATACTAATTTTGACTTCAATTTGAGTATGTGACGTTTGGGTATACGAGTTTGGGTATGCGAGAAATTCCCGGGTGAGTACTAACTTCCGGGAAGCTTTTAGATTGGATACTTTTCCTACTCAACCGCCCCACAATGCATCGCGCCTTTTCAAACGACATGGAAGGTTTTTTTTTTAATTCTTTATTTACAATTCTGCATTTCCTGCAAAACACAGGACTGTATGTAAAAATCTAGTTCTTTATCTAACCTGTGGAGGGCGGCAATACGCTAAACAGCGTCTAAACGGCCGGAATCTTATAAGAAGAAGAAGAAGAAATTCTTTATTGCTTGAGTATACTTCAACTGAAAACGTTTCGACGCACCTCGCATACACAATCGATCTTTGATTAGACAGTATGTAGTATAGATGTTGAGTATGTAGGACGTTAGTATGGCTTTCCGAGCACAGCCCTAGACTGAGAATTTGGTCACCTTAAAAACAGAACACTTATGAATAAACTGGGTTGGACACAGTAGCATTTTTTTCCCTCATGTTTAAAATTATATTATTTGCTTTCATATCCATATAGAGTGAGTGAGTGAGTGAGTGAGTGAGTGAGGTGAGTCAGTCAGTCAGTGAGTGAGTGAGTGTATGTGCAGTAACTGACCTGTAGTTTGTCGTAGTGCGTCTGGCTGTGAGTGAGTGAGTGAGTGAGTGAGTGAGTGAGTGAGTGAGTGAGTGAGTGAGTGAGTGAGTGAGTGACCTGTAGTTTGTCAGTGAGTGTGTCTGGTAACTGACCTATAATGTTGTCGTTTTGCGTCTGGCTGTGAGTGGTTAGTGAGTAAAAGAGGAAAGTGAGTGAGTGACTCTGACATGTAATATCCCATGCTTCTACAGATGTTCTTTTGCACTTCTTGTTTGGAGTAAAAGAGGAAAGAGAGAGAGGGAATATCCATCTTCACATGTTCTACACCTGGAGGGAGAGAGAAAGAGAGAGAGGGAGGGAGGGAGAGAGAGGGAGGGAGGAGAGAGAGGGAGGGAGGGAGAGAGAGAGAGGGAGGGAGGGAGGGAGGGAGAGGGAGGGGGAGAGAGAGGGAGAGGGAGGGGGAGGGGGAGGGGGGAGGGAGGGGGGAGGGAGGGGGAGGGAGGGAGGGAGGGAGAGGGAGGGGGAGGGAGGAAGGGAGGGAGAGGGACAGAGAGAGAGAGAGGGAGGGAGGGAGACACAGACAGATAGACACACAGACAGACAAAGAGAGAGAGAGAGAGAGAGAGAGAGAGAGAGACAGACACACAGAGAGAGAGAGAGAGAAAGAGACAGACAGACAGAGACAGACAGACAAAGAGAGAGAGAGAGAGAAAGAGACAGACAGACAGACAGAGAGAAAGAGACACACACACACACACACAATCATGCATTAGTGAGTAATATTAAAATCCATTAATTTAAAAAGAAAAAAAAGGAAAAAATCTAATGAGTGAGACAATTGATATTATATCGTTCATATCTGGTGTTCCCGTGATAGATAGTTAAAGGCCGTCAGTTAAACTTAAAGACTTTAAAATAATGAATTACAGATTAATGAATTGAAATGCGTTTTAAGTGTTTTTTTTGTTTTTTTTTTATGCTTTATTGATAGTGTAGAGACAGAGGTGAAATGGGGCAGAGAGGGGAGTGACATGCAGAGAACGACCGCGGGCTGGAATCGAACCGGGGGACGCCCTACCAACTGAGCTAAGGGCCCATGGGGGGAACACCCTACCAACTGTGCTAAGGGCCCATGGGGGGGACGCCCTACCAACTGAGCTAAGGGCCCATGGGGGGACGCCCTACCAACTGAGCTAAGGGCCCATGGGGGGTGGGGGTGGGCGCCCTACCAACTGAGCTATGGGCCCATGGGGGGGACGCCTACCAACTGAGCCCCCTACCAACTGAGCTAAGGGCCCATGGGGGGGCACCAACTGAGCTAAGGGCCCATGGGGGACGCCCTACCAACTGAGCTAAGGGCCCATGGGGGGACGCCCTACCAACTGAGCTAAGGGCCCATGGGGGGGACGCCCTACCAACTGAGCTAAGGGCCCATGGGGGGGACGCCCTACCAACTGAGCTAAGGGCCCATGGGGGGACGCCCTACCAACTGAGCTAAGGGCGCTCCAAGT
Organism: Hyperoplus lanceolatus; assembly: GCA_026929865.2. Classification (NCBI taxonomy): domain Eukaryota; kingdom Metazoa; phylum Chordata; class Actinopteri; order Uranoscopiformes; family Ammodytidae; genus Hyperoplus; species Hyperoplus lanceolatus. The sequence continues at coordinate 35,807,074 of CM049402.1, forward strand.
GTTAAGTTTTTCTCACCGATGGGCGTCTCTGGGTCGTGTGGAGGCAGCGGGAGAGACGCAGCGGTTGGTTTGATCTCAGTCGGGGGCGGGGCTTCTTCAGACTCTCCGTTCTGATTGGTGGACGGAGTTTCCCTCTCGTCCAATGGCTGAGCAGCATCGCTCTGCTGCAGGGAGGAGGGGCAAGGGGCAGGAAGCTGGGGAGGGAAGGTCAACACGATTTAGTTAGAAAACACACACACGCGAAAAACATACATGCACACACACAAGCAAATACACACAAGCAGTCAACACCATTTAGCCATAGACATAGACATAGACATAATAAAGGATAGACGCCGCGTTGGCCGCTGCTGCCTATTGGCCCTGACGAGCCGTGGGGCCGCCATCTTGAACCGGTCACACGTTCCACTCAGTGTAGTCTGTTTGGCAGGTGCAATGAACTGTCAGCGCATGTAATTAATCATATCTCATTAAATACCAAACTGATTTTCACGCGGTTTTCTTTGCTGCAAAGATCATACATGTAGCTAAGATACAGGGCACAAGTTTCGACGTGTTTTAATATTCATAGTGGGCTTAACAGTCATAGAAGATTCTGATATGATATAAGTAACCAGACGTCCGAGATCAAAACGAGGAACATCCCCCGAAAAGGGGGAAAACGGAGACATTTCCTGTTTGACTAGCAATCTGATTGAAAAACCTAATGAGGTCAACAAAACGGGAACAGGTAGTTGTTTCTGTTTAGCCAGGGACAGGCAACCAACAATGGGGACGTCTGGTCACCTTTATGTGATGTAGGCTATGATAGACTAAATATGATAGAGAAGCAGAAACAGATAGGGGCAGTAGGCCTAAAGTCAGCTATTTTAATAAGTTAACAATATATGATTAGGCTATATATAAATATATTTATTCATTTACAGTGACGAGCATACACAATAAAGACAATCACAGGGATAACATAAACAGAGAACAGAAATAAAATAGGATAACATATATTAATTTAAATAAAGTAGGCCTAAACAAAATACAAAACAAGAGCAAAAATAAAATACTAAATGAACAATGAATTCAGCTAAAACAGTTCCAGTCAGATGTGTAAAATTCAGAAATCATAGATTCAAATATATGTCAAAAGGCTCTTTACGGTGGTCCTCGCCCTCTTTTCTCTGGCCATCGCATTTTTTTCCTCTCGCTCCAGACTCTCCACTCTTGCCAAGGCGTTTTCCAGTCTGGTCTTTAGAGCAGCCGGAGAAACTGGCAAAGCATAGCCATGGTCCTAGGAGAGAGAGGGGTGAACATGGTTTGACATGAAACATCACCTTGACACCACTAGTTTATGGCCCAAATCCTTTCTTATAGATATCACCTGTCAAAGCCACCGCCAGCACCGTGTCTGTCTGTCTGTCTGTCTGTCTGTCTGTCTGTCTGTCTGTCTGTCTGTCTGTCTGTCTGTCTGTCTGATGATATAAATGTTTAAAGTAGAAATACTCACATCAATAGGTTGCACTAGTGGGTGTGAGGTTGCTGTTTCTAGGGAATCCCGAGAGGCAATGGACAGGCTTTCTTCAGCTCTCCTGGAGGTCGCCGTAGCTCTGCCCTTCTCCAACTAAAATTAAGAAGCATAATAGATAATAAAAGAAAAAATAAATATATATATTTATATCTCCAGAAAAAAAATAAGAGACCAGTCTGGATTTTTCTTAAATCTTTATCTCTTCATTGAAAATGCTCCAAGCAACACTATTTTATTGTGAATTTGGTAGAAATGTTGTCAGCAGTTTATATTATAAAATCAAAATGTTCATTCTACTCAAACATATGCCTCTAAAGAGTAAAACCAGAGACAATGAGCATTTGGCGTGGTCTCTTCATTTTTTCCGGAGCTGTATAGCCTATATAAAGTGATAAGTGGGATATCTCACCCTGCCCTGTGATTGAGAATAGAAGATTTACATTTATGAAATATAAAATATGCTTACGATGCTACACCTACTCTTTGGCGGTGAGCCGGGAAGCTGAAGACGGATGGAATAACCCGATCTCGGAGGCGGACAGTTTGACCCGTCCGATCCAAATCGCTCTGTTTAAAATGCGCCGAGCAAAGCACCGTGGAACCACTGGCAGTAAACCCGACTCTCCTCACAGCCACCTCCCACTTCTTCCTCTCAGCTCTGTCCTTGGGAAACCTTCAACAAGTTGTAATCTAAGTCAGTGGTTGCGTTCCGAATCTCATACTCTTTCTTTCTTCTATTCTACATACTACATCCGACAATAAAAAGAATCTAGTTAGGATGCAGTAGGCATACTATTGGGACATACTTTACTCTCTTATTTCATCCTAACATGGCACCTTGATCTTGCCTCTTGCTTTTATATCCGTCGCATCCCCGTTTGTTTTCATATGGAGGCTTCGTCGATGTGACGTCACTTCACGTGCGCACTGGATTGTGGGTCAGAATCGCCCAAATAGAATGCACTTTTCAACACTAACAATATTGGCCAGATGAAGTAGGACATCCGGGTACTTCTAACCATCCTAAATCTGGCCACAAGAATCGGGACATCCTAAATCTTTTTTTCTACCATACTATATAGTAGAAAGTATGAGATTCGGAATGCAACCTAAGTCAGTGTTAGGGGTTATTTGTCCATCGTGCCATCACACTCCACACGTGGGGGGGGGCTCAGTGGCTGGTGGAACTGATGGAACTTAACAATAACAGCTTGCATAATCTATTTGTTTATTGCTACACACTCCATTTCTTAAACAAGGTCAAACACAAATATAAATTAATAACTGTTGCTAACATCTGCTGCTGCTTCTTTTTAAATGTATTTATAAACATAAATCTGTATTTTACTTGTTTACCGTGTATATGTATGTATGTATATTTTAGCTTGTGTTACTTGTTTTGTGTCTTGTTGTATGTACTACAGCTGCTGGATTTTTGAATTTCCCTGAAGGAACACTCCCAAGGGATCAATAAAGTGTCTGTCTATCTATCTATCTATGACTTATCAAGTCTCCGTTACGGGGCGGCAGTGGCGAAGTGGGTAGGGAGTTCGCCTCGGAGGTTCGATCCCCCGTCTCCCCGCCACATGTCGAAGTGTCCCTGGGCAAGACACTGAACCCCGAATTGCTCCCGATAGTTAGCTTAGTTAGCTTAGCACCCTAGTGCTAAGCCTACCCTGCGTGGTAGCTGCTGCTATCGGTGTATGAATGTGTGTGGGTGAATGTGTACAAAAACAATGTAAAGCGCTTTGGGTCTGTGATAAACGGAGATATAGCGCTATACAAGTCCATTTACCATTTACCTACGTTCATAGCCGGGTGAACACCGGCCGTAGTAAACATAGCCTAGCTAGCTGGACACGATTTCTGGTTATATTCTATTCACAAAATACAAACAATAGTACGGTAATGTTAAGTCTTACTTGTGGAAGGTAATCCCCCGAGCCTTGTTGACGCTGGTCCGCCGATTCGAGCAGCAAAACGCAGCACAGTGCTCTGGCATCTTGTTTACTACCACCGAGTGGGGACTGTCCGTACTCTTCCGGGTCTGCGTCACTACTCTTCCGGGGTGAAAAACTACGGCAACACCACATGGAAATGCAGCAGGGGCATACAGTGTTAAAACTCAAACGACATTTAAAAGCTTGATAGCGATAGTTTAGCGAGTAAGCTAACTAGATTCATTGATGGTGTGAAACTTTAACAACATTTAAAAGATCGCGATAGCTTAGCAAGTAAGCTAAGTAGAGAGATAGATGGATTTATTTATTTCTCTTCATGTAAGGTTTGAATAGGTTTTTACGTTAGCCTTATAGTAGTCATCTCTCATTGACCGAAAGGTTCATTCACCCGTGTTCCCGTCCCGTTGTTTAATAAAGATAATTTATTGTGATACTTCAGTGTCCTCCTCGTTTTGTGTCCATACATAATTGTTAAAGGTGCAGTGTGTAATATGACATCATCAAGAAAGCTCTACAAAGTTCTAGAATGCAACGCTCCCTGGGTAACCCCAACCCTTTAGAATAATAACAGAAGCTACAGTGGCCTTCAAGCACAAGAACAATTCTACATTTTAAACAATGCACCTGATGACATTCCAACTATGACACTTTCAAGATGGCGGCACTAGGCCTTGGTCCAAAATATGCAGAAATATGGACATATATGAGACCCTTTCTAACTGAAAAAAGAATAATTCAAAACATTTTTTTCAGCTATTATGCACTAAATTAAATGTACTTATGGATATTATAATTACGTTCTACAAAATCTGCTAGGAAATAAAACCCAAAATTCTACACACTGCAGGTTTAAGGTGCTCTCTATCTGCTCTATCCCAGAGGCAAGGTTTATTACAGTCATCTCTCAGTATGTAAGGGTAAATTATTGTTTTCTTTTCTACACTTAGTTTGTATTTATAGTTTAGCAAGATTTAACCACCGTGTGTTAACCCTGTTTGAATGCAAAATTAAATATTTATTTAATATTACTATAAACATTTAACAATACAAAAGGAGTATTCTAGTTAAATGTATTTTAAGAAATATAAAGACCATTGTATGTGTTATTTTATTAAAAGAACGTCTATCCCCTGGGTTAACTGTTATTTTACATCACACTGAACAACATGTATTTAATGGGAGTTTCATCATGATGTTTATCAGTTAAAACCATAGCATAGTATAACACCCCCCCCCCCCCCCCATCCCCTTCCCCCCCCCCCCCCCCCCCCCCCCCCCCCTCTCCGGGAGGAGGAGGCCCACATATATTATTTAAAAAAAGGGAAACAACTTTTTTGAAAAAAAAAAAAAAAAAAAAAGAAGAGAAAGAGAAGAGCCTTCCACACCCCCGCCTTGGGGGGTCAGCCGCCCCCCCCCCCCACAAAATATAAAAGGAATTATACCCTCCCCCCTCCCCACCCTCCCTCCCCCCCCCCCCCCCCCCACCCCCACCCACCCCTCCCCCCCCCTCTCCCCTCTCCCCCACGATGTCCTTAAATAGTTCATGACTTTCAGGAACATGTTGTCACTCTTTGTTACACATGTGTTGGAACCAGTGACCACTCCGCGGAGTTTTCTTGCTTATTGATTGAAAATGAACCTTTTGCTACTACAAAGTATCACTGTGCTTTGATATTCTCACCACAAACCATAGATAGTATACAACACATTTAAAAGCGTAGCTCTGATCGCTGATGTACAGTCTCCAGCACCTGTAGCCTTGCAGTAGGTAATTGACTGACCTGTTGTAGTGTCTTGCAGCGCAGTGGAACAGCAAATGGTGATTTCAATAGTCAACCAGTAGACACATGCTCATAATGCTCATATCATTCTGTCCAGTTATAAATTAACTCAAGACAAGGCAGGTTTATTTCTATAGCACAATTCAGACACAAGGCCGTTCACAGTGCTTTACAGGGGCGAGAACTACATCAAAGATTAAATTAATTTGTTTTCATCAGTTTTGACCGGTTCAAGATGGCGCCCGCATTTCTCGCGCTCAAAGCCCAACGCGGCGTCTATCCTTTATTATGTCTATGGTTTTAGATATGCACACACACACACACACACACACACATAGAAAAACACACGCACACACACACACACACACGCACGTAAACACGCACGTAAATACACGCAATCGCAAACACACACGAAAAACACCTTTTCTTATACGCATTTAATAACACAAACTAACTAGCTTCATCCCAATGTGTATCACGTAGTCGAGTCTAAATGCATAGATTGTTTTCTTAATGTTGTGATGTTGTTGTGGTGTCCTACAGGTTGTGATTTCATTGTTCGTATTGTGTTGTTGTGTTTTACTGTTGTGATATTGTGTGTTATTGTTTTTATACTTCAGTGTGAGGTTTCATCTTGACAGAGATGTAATGCTCTGTTTCCTGCCCAGGGACTGCAGATGAAAATGAGCTTATAGCTAAATCTGGTACTGCTTATGTGCTGTGCATCGTCCCTGTTCAATAAACAAATAAATAAATAAACCATCACACTAGATTTCTAATCAATAGTAATAAAAAGGACTATCACATAACGTTAGGCATGTTTGGGGATTTATATCAACATGTTTTCAACACTAGTGAACATGTATTCAGAGGAAGGGGCTCATTTTGCATAATATGGCTGCAGGTACCAGGCTTTTTGCCATAGGCTCGCTGTGTGTGTGTGTGTGTGTGTGTGTGTGTGTGTGTGTGTGTGTGTGTGTGTGTGTGTGTGTGTGTGTGTGTGTGTGTGTGTGTGTGTGTGTGTGTGTGTGTGTGTGAGGGAGAGAGTGAGTGAGTGAGGGAGAGAGTGAGTGAGTGAGTGAGTGAGTGAGTGAGTGAGTGAGTGAGTGAGTGAGTGAGTGAGTGAGTGAGTGAGTGAGTGAGTGAGTGAGTGAGTGAGTGAGTGAGTGAGTGAGTGAGTGAGTGAGTTGGGTAACCCTAACCCAAAAGCCTGGTACCTGGATAAAAACCCTCCTGTCCCAGGCTGTGTATATATTCTGTCTGCATGTTATTTTGTTGTGTGTGTTGTCCTTCTGTCGGCGTGCGGCACATAGCTGTCCTGTGAAGTGAAAAAGAATTTCCCCTTTCCTCCACAATAAAGTCTAAAGTCTATAACTAACAATCCACGCGTTTTTTTCCGGGCGGTATAACAGTTTGAACGCACGTATTGTTGTTTAAATGTCGGGCCGAATTGTAGCACTCATGAATGAATGAATGAATGAATGAATGAATGCCTCACCTGTTCGGGATTTATGTGAACATGTTTTAGGAACAAATTATTGTGGGGACATTTTCACACAATCACAAGCACACTGGAGCTGCAACGATTAATTGATTATCAAAATAGTCGCCAACTATTTCGATAATCAATTAATCATTTTGAGTAATTTTTTAATAAAAAATGTCCAAATTCTCTGATTTCAGCTTCTCAAATGTGAATGTTTTCTGGTTTCTTTAATCCTATTATGACAGTAAACTGAAATATCTGTGTGTTTTGGACATAACGATACATTTGAGGACGTCAACATGGGCTTTGGAAAATTGATCAAATTTTTTTCACCATTTTCTGACATTTTACGGACCAAAACACTAATCGATTAATCGAGAAAATAATCGACAGATTGATCGATTATCAAATTAATCGTTAGTTGCAGCCCTAAAGCACACACGCAAACACACACACACACACACACACACACACACACACACACACACACACACAGACACACACACACACACACACACACACACCCACCCTCACCTGTTCGCTGTTCGTCTGGTTTTCATCAGGAACTTGATTCTCTGTCTGCACCGAGTTTTCTTCTTCTTCTGTCTTTATATCGCAGAGCATTTCCACTTCCTCCTCCTTCACCTCCATCTGTTCCTAAAGAAAATATAATAATATTATTACTATTGATTAAAGTCTCAACGAGGAACTTTTAAATATTTCTGAAACAGTCTCATCTTTCCTCTGATGATCATGAATTACATGCAACAGCAAACCAGACCATCAGTGCTAAAGAATGCTATTTTTATATAGTTTTTCTTAATGCCTTTGTCATGGGTATACGCTCACCCAGGAACAACAGCTGGCGTGGTAAAAACACTACCGCTTTAGTCCAAAGGAGGCTCTAGAATTAACACACTGAAAGTTCCTCTGAGCACCGTTTAATAATTTTTTTCAAGTGCCTTTCTGTTTGTCAAATGTGTTATTTTCTACCTTTGCTAGTAGAAATTGATGTTGTACTACGTATGGAAATTCTAAAACGTTCTGTAGACGCCTGTCTGTGGTCGATACATGATAATAAAGTTATTTATAAAAAAAAAAATAAATTAAAAAACTAAGGTTGCGTTCTGAATCTCCTCCTCTTTCTTTTTTCTATTCTACATACTACATCCGACGATAAAAAGAATCTAGTTAGGATGCAGTAGGCATACTATTGGGACATACTTTACTCTCTTATTTCATCATAACATGGCTCCTTGATCTAGCCTCTTGCTTTTATATCCGTCTCATCCCCGTTTGTTTTCATATGGAGGCTTCGTCGATGTGACGTCACTTCACATGCGCACTGGATTGTGGGTCAGAATCCCCCAAATAGGATGCTGCTTTCAACACTAACAATCTTTGCCGGATGAAGTAGGACATCCGGGTACTTCTAACCATCCTAAATCTGGCCACAAGAATCGGGACATCCTAAATCTTTCTTCTACAGACTATATAGTAGAAAGTATGAGATTCGGAACGCAGCCTACCTGTGTGACTTCCTGCTTGCCGTCCACTTCCTGCTCCTTCTCTTCTTCGGTGGTTTCTGGCTCTTTGTGTTTCTTAGTGCTCGGTTCTTCTTCTGCGTCTTTAGAAGAAGTCTCTCTTTTAGAGGAAACAGGAACCTTACGTCTGAAACAGCAAGATAATATGGTTTAGATCATCATTAAATATCTGTCTGTCTGTCTAGCTCTCCATCTATCCATCCATCTATCTCTGTCTATCTATCTATCTATCTATCTATCTATCTATCCCCCACCCCCCCACCCACCCACCCACCCATATATTTTTTTTTTTTTTCTTCTCTTCTTCTTCTTCTTCTTCTATCTTCTATCTATCTTCTATCTTCTGTCTATCTGTCTGTAT